>JAHWGI010001090.1:770000-1245000 GCA_029379305.1 Frankliniella fusca
GGGAGAGGAGAGGGGTGGTGGGCGCGGGTAGCATACAGGTAGGAAGAAGAGTATGGGTAAGGGAAAGAAAAAGGAAATATGTGTGTGTATGCGCAAGCAGGGCCTGCACAGCACCGCCTTGTACATTTATGCATGAATTCATCACTCGTAATTACTGTTGGCGGTGGGACTGCGCGGCCCGGCCCGGCAGGGCTGCCAACCTCTTCATCAGCCCGAGCCGCCCCGGCCCGGCCCGGACCGCCTTCAAGGTTTGGCGGCGCCGCGGCGCGTTTCTTTCAAATGCATTGCACAAATTAATTTTTCTTGTATCAAAAAAAAAAAGTTTGTTTTTAAATTTTTGCAAAGTTGTATTTTTTTTTTTTAAATGCCTCAAATATTTTGGGCTAGTTCAACCCTTTTTCTAATTATTTCCCCAAATTGATTTTAGGATTTTTTTGTTTTATAAATAGCCTTCGATGGTTTTGGAATTTGGTTTTTAGCGTAACCAAAAATTCATGAGTTGTTCCCTGCCTTTACTGCGCGCGGCCTGCGGTCCCCAGTGCTGCCAACTGCTCAAACACGGTACTAATGTGTTTTATTTTTTTTTATTTTATTTTTTTAAATGTCTGGCTGGGCCGGTGAGCGGCGTACCGTGTCGCTTTGGGTACGGTCCCTGAAGCCATCAGTGCGGCGGCGAGCCGGGCCGAGCTGAGGCAAGGCGAGGCGAGGGGGCGTGTCCGGGAGGGTGCTTGGACGGAGGTCGGGGCCCTAGTCCAGTCAACGAAATGAAAAAGCCCACCGAGGTATGAACAAATTGTTACAAGAGGTTTTATTGCAGATTCTGGTAGAATGACACGTGCTGAACACGCTAAATTAAAGTTTACCGCGAAATTCGGTCCGGAACACCTTTTTTTTGAACACGAAGGGCGTAAGTGCAGCGCCGCGGTTTTTCGCTTATATCTCCGGTTGTTTTCATCGTAGATGGTTGCGAGAGGGCTTCAAATGACCGGAAGGGACTACGGAACAAGATGTCTACACTGGATAGTTCAAAAGCTTTTTAACCTCTACACTGTTAACGATTTTTTAAAATCTCAAAAAAATTACTCTCAGAAACCATATTTTTTCGATGTGATCCCGCCGGAAATTCAGAAAAAGTTTCTAGTAAATGTTGTAGCCTCATGTCTTAGCTCTCCAAAGCTCCCTCACGCTACTCTAAGCTCCCAATAGTCTCCGAGCTACGTGACTTGAAGTGCGCGCCGGGCGAATCGGCCGGCGCGGGCCCCATAAGAAATGCATGGGCCCGGCGGAGCGGCCGGGCGGCCGAAAAACGGGGGTGAAAGGTGAAAGTTGTCCGATCGCGGTAAAATTTATTCCTCAATATACTGATATAGATGCGCACCTTGTGAATTTATTTCACCGCCCTGCGATTTTTTTTGTAAGAGTTATTGCCAAAAAACTGTTTTTGCGACATACGACCGTTCAAAGTGGCCAAAGTTATGTTCAATATGAAAATATGAAAAATTCACCCCCCCTACGTCTTTTGCGAAGGTTCACTCTACGATACAGAACCATCCGTTTTCGATTTCCTCCCAAAACAAAGGCCCTGAATTTTTTTTCCCGAGATTTTTTGGGTGAAACACCTTTGTGCTTTTTTACATAAACGGTCCTGTACGGGGCACCTGCACGAACCCAAGGCAGAAAACTATATCAAAAACTTCCCCAAACCTTCCTGTATCCGTCGCTATGCCTCGTTTTACTCTCCGTTCAACGGCCGCCGAGCTGCAGCGTTAAACGTTCAGACGTGCAGCGCGCCGCGCCGCCGCCGGGCCGGTGTCGCGTGCGGAGGCGGCGCGCTGTCTCTCTCGCACTGCCTGGTGGCGCGTGGGTGGGAGAGGGACGGGCGATACGCTGTTTTCGGAGCTGTGCCTGTCGACTCAGGCGCGTCAAGGCAGGCGCAGCGCACGGACTGCATTCACTGTAAACCCATGTGTGTGAATGTCGCACACTTGTAGGTGTGCGAGGATTCATTCGTGCACTTGGCCACTTAAACGTGTGAATTTTCCTAGGATATTCACACGTTTGAGTTGCCAAGTGTACGAATGAATCTTCGCACACTTACAAGTGTGCGACATTCGTACACTTGGATTTCCAGCAGAAAATAAAGACAATAATTCAGACATTATATGCATGGATATGAGATGTCTTTTCACACGATACATATTTTAACACTTATTAAAATATTTTGGAAAAAATGGGATAATTTATTGTAATATATCAATAACTTAACCTTCCCCAATTTGTATTAATTTTGAATATAATGCCTGAATTATTGCCTTTTTAAGCATCACTTTCATTACGACACGCGAAATGTTGATAAAATTCACATTTTAAAACACCAGATCTAGAAGTATTTAACGATAAACTGTCACTTCGAAGCGCGGTTAGCCAGTGTAGTCCGTGCGCTGCGCCTGCCTTGACGCGCCTGAGTCGACAGGCACAGCTCCGAAAACAGCGTATCGCCCGTCCCTCTCCCACCCACGCGCCACCAGGCAGTGCGAGAGAGACAGCGCGCCGCCTCCGCACGCGACACCGGCCCGGCGGCGGCGCGGCGCGCTGCACGTCTGAACGTTTAACGCTGCAGCTCGGCGGCCGTTGAACGGAGAGTAAAACGAGGCATAGCGACGGATACAGGAAGGTTTGGGGAAGTTTTTGATATAGTTTTCTGCCTTGGGTTCGTGCAGGTGCCCCGTACAGGACCGTTTATGTAAAAAAGCACAAAGGTGTTTCACCCAAAAAATCTCGGGAAAAAAAATTCAGGGCCTTTGTTTTGGGAGGAAATCGAAAACGGATGGTTCTGTATCGTAGAGTGAACCTTCGCAAAAGACGTAGGGGGGGTGAATTTTTCATATTTTCATATTGAACATAACTTTGGCCACTTTGAACGGTCGTATGTCGCAAAAACAGTTTTTTGGCAATAACTCTTACAAAAAAAATCGCAGGGCGGTGAAATAAATTCACAAGGTGCGCATCTATATCAGTATATTGAGGAATAAATTTTACCGCGATCGGACAACTTTCACCTTTCACCCCCGTTTTTCGGCCGCCCGGCCGCTCCGCCGGGCCCATGCATTTCTTATGGGGCCCGCGCCGGCCGATTCGCCCGGCGCGCACTTCAAGTCACGTAGCTCGGAGACTATTGGGAGCTTAGAGTAGCGTGAGGGAGCTTTGGAGAGCTAAGACATGAGGCTACAACATTTACTAGAAACTTTTTCTGAATTTCCGGCGGGATCACATCGAAAAAATATGGTTTCTGAGAGTAATTTTTTTGAGATTTTAAAAAATCGTTAACAGTGTAGAGGTTAAAAAGCTTTTGAACTATCCAGTGTAGACATCTTGTTCCGTAGTCCCTTCCGGTCATTTGAAGCCCTCTCGCAACCATCTACGATGAAAACAACCGGAGATATAAGCGAAAAACCGCGGCGCTGCACTTACGCCCTTCGTGTTCAAAACAAAGGTGTTCCGGACCGAATTTCGCGGTAAACTTTAATTTAGCGTGTTCAGCACGTGTCATTCTACCAGAATCTGCAATAAAACCTCTTGTAACAATTTGTTCATACCGAAACATTTCGTTGACTGGACTACCCGGGCCGGGCCGTCTCGAAATGGCTTTTCTCACAGGGCGTGGCGGGGCGGGACGAGGCCGAGCTGCTGAGGTGTGAAGTATCGCTAATTTGTCACCTCTCTGTGAGATGCTGCCCCGCGCCGCCTAGGAAGGAGGAAGGAGCGCCACGGCGGATGGGTCTAACCTGGCCCGCCCCGGCTCGAGGTCTGGGCCGGTCCGGGGCGTGCTCGTCATAATGTGTTTTGCGTTTGACACGCTGCGTGTGTGTGTGTGTGTGTGTATGTGTGTGTGCGCGCGTAAGTGTCTGGGGGTAAACGACCGGCAGGTGTTGAGCTGACTATTTCTCTTCTCTGTTTTGCTCTCTACCGTTTTTCCAAATGCAATAATGCTCTTGTAATTATTTCGTGCTTATTATTTTCTTGCAAAACCAAAAAAAAAAAAGAAAGGTGAAAAAAAAGGAGAAGTGGGGGTAATTATGACCTGTTGCCAAACCAGGGTGGCGCGGTCTCCTGCAGCAGGGCCTGGAGGGCCAGCAGGACTGCGGCCTGCGGCGGCCGGCGGTGCGCATGCGCAGCCGTCAATCACGGGATGCAGGAGCAGTTGGCCTGCGCCGCTCGCGCCTCGCCGACTGGACTCTGTTGTCTTTTAACGACTAGTCCTGCGATATGAAAACGTTTTCGCCGCGCCGCCGAGCACCCTGCCAAGCTGCAAGTTGGAGACGGGGAGCGGGGAGGGGGGGAGGGGGGTACCTCGTCATCTCGGGCCCTATCATTACACGATGGGCCTGCCAGCGGCAGAAGTCGGTGTGAAAACGACAAAAAAAAGTGTGCTGCGAAACAACAAGAATGAAAATGCGAAAATGGGGCGTTTTTGAGCGGGTGGGTATATTCGAGGTGCCGCCAGGTCAACGCGCCGCCGCCGCCGGCAAATGCACACACTTGGATAAATCTTATTACTATTATTTTTTTTTTTAAACAAGGTAAACATCGGGATTACATTACAGTAAAAGTCGTTTTCAGGGTTTGTAACCCTTTTGTAACCGCTGCTGCGTGCTGAGATTCCCTCATTTCCGGTCGCGTCGCCGCCAGTCAGTCCTGTGCGTTGTATCCGGGCGGAAGCCCCGCGCTGGGCCCCGCCCCGCCCCGCCCCGCCCGGTGTTATGATCACCTCTGGGACAGGCGTTGATTTCGGCTCGGACTTCACAAAAACCTTGTTTCTGTCCGTGTTTGTTGCCGCCGCGCCGCCTCCTGGCTCACCACACGAGCACTGCTCACTGCTGCGCTCCTGTGAGACCATTGCCTCCCCATTTTCACAACGTTTCTGTTATTTCCAGAATTCTCTTCCTCCCCTCCCCCCCCCCTTTCGCCCCCGCGCGGTCGGTCGCCTCTGCTTTTCTCCTAGAGTTGTTGACCCTCCGACTCGGCGGTGTGCGGTGTGGAGTGCCGTAGCTGCTGCTACGCCCCTCGCCAGTTACGGTGATATGTTCCGTCGGGGCGGGGCGGGGCGGGGCGGGGCGTGGGGCGCGCTCCCAACCACCTCCACTATCATCGATTTCACAGGTGTAGTGTCAGGAATGATCGCGCTCTCTCACACGCACGCGCACACACACACACACACACACACACGTACATGGAGCCACAACGCTGCTTTCTTCTGCCGCACCGGGCACATTCGAAATTAGAGCGTTATTACTGTATTTTTCTGTATTCTTTCTCGAACCATATACGCTTATTTGACCTTGAAAGACATGCTGCTTCTGCCGTGTCCTCTTCCATATGTTCTCTCATTTTTTTTTTTCGTATGAGCGGTGGAAGGGGGGAGGGGGGCAGAGGCGCGGGCTGTTGACCCCGGCGCTTCACTGACACGTCCACTGCTGCTTTAGACGCAATTATCACACTCATTATGATTTGCCTCCATCAACGTCAACGGGAGATGGAGGGGGGGGGGGGGTCGACGGGGGCCAGACGGGGGCGGTCGGGGGCCGGCCGGGGCGCGGTCGGGGGCGGACCGGCTGGCACTGGCCGGCCTAACAAGCCATGACGGCCCGGGCGATAAGAGGCTCCTCACCTTAAAGTGCAGCGCCTGCGAGTCAACCGCGCAGGTACTTTGGTGCGCAGAGGTACTCGCCATCGCGGCGCGGGGTCGACCACTTCAAGTTCAATTGGTTTCGTCTGTTACATCGCTTTTATTTAAAAGAGAAACCAAAGCCGGCAAGGGGAAGACAACTCTGAATTTTTTTACACATTGTAACTAAAAAAAATTCATTAAAAATAAAGGGAAATTCAAATGAAAATTCACAAAAAAAAAATATCTCGAAAATTTACGAAAATTCACTAAAAGTGCACATCAAAATTCGGAGTTGTTTCTCCCTCGGATAGTCGTGTTTGGTTCTGGTGGTGGAAATCGAATCGCCCGCGGCACTGCCCCTCCCGCCTCCGCCGCGCTCACCAGATGCGAGGCGCTCCGCTACCCCCCGGGGGCACCGCCCCCCGCGCTGCGCATCGACTATAACGTGTGTCGTGTTCGTGATCGCCTTTCAGTCATCTCTCCCTGCCGAACCACACCAAAGCAGCCCGTCTTTTATAAACGCATCTTTCTTTTTGTTTCACCCCCGCATGTCGTTTTTATATTGTTATTTCGAGGATGAGGGGGCGCGGGGCGCGGGGGCGTGGCGGCCCGTCAGCGGCCGGCCGCAGCTCACTGAAGGCGGGGGATGCTCGCCGACCTGGCCTCTTCGCTCCACCACCGGAAGCCGCGAGGTCCGCCCTCTGCCCGCGGTGCCGCGCACCGAACATAGCAGTAATTTTAAAATGCACTTCTTGGACAAAATGGAGCGTACGCGAAGTACTGTCATTCATGACTACATTTACAGTCATAAATATAAAATGTGATAGTAAAGATACGATTGTTTGCCGTAAAATATTTTCCACCTGCGGGTGTGCAGGTCCTCCTGGCCCTGCCGGCCTTGCTCGCGCCGCTCGCGCCGCTCGCGCCGCTCGCGCCGCTCGCGCACTCACTCCGCTCGGCCTCGCGTTTATCGCCGTCACCAAGTCGCGCATCGCGTTAAGTCGCGGTGAGTTAGCGGCTGACGAGAGTCATATCGTGCACTCCCTCCCCCTCTTTCTCTCCGTCTCTCTCTCTCGCTCTCTCCCTCCCTTCTCTCGGCGCGGCTGTCACGCGATACGCCCATCAGTGATCGGGGAGGCCCGGCTGGGCCCGGCCAGGTACGATAATTACCAAACAACTTCACACATGCGTGGCGCGCGGCGCTGCGTACGTGTGGTCGCGGCCGGCCCTAATGCACCCCTCCCCCAGTGCCTCTCTCTCTCTCTCTCTCTCTCTCTCTCTCTCTCTCTCTCTCTCTCTCTCTCTCTCTCTCTCTCTCTCTCTTCCTCACCGTCTCACTCTCCCTCGCGCTCTCCCAAATGTCGCATCGCTGCTCCTCTTTTGGGCCACAAAATTAACGGCTTGAAATATTAAAGGCCTGGAGTCGTCATCGCGTAGGCCCTCCGCTGGCCCAGACGCCGTGTCTCCTCTCTTTCTTTTTCTCCCCCCCCTCTCTCTCTCTCTCTCTCTCTCTCTCTCTCTCTTCTTCTCCAGCTCTCTCGCTCTATCCTTCTCTTTCTCTCCCATCCGCACTCTTTGTCGCTCGCTAACGTGCCAACGCTTAGCGGCCCGGTCCCGGCAGGTATGAGAAATGCGCGATGCCGCGGCGCTCTGCTCCGACGAACGCCCCGCCCCGCCCCGCCCCGCCCTGCCCCACCCCGCCCCACCCCGCCCCACCCCGCCGCAGCACGCCCAGCCGACCTCCTTTCCTAGAGCCGTCGGTGCGCCGCGCCTTGACTGATGACGCTGCCGCCCGGGCTGGTGGCGGCGCCTCCTCAGCGCCCATAGCGCCGCGCCGCCCCGCGCCGCCCTGCGCCGCCCCGCCCAGGCCGGCCCACGGGCGGTGATGGCCGGTCCTAGCCACGCCCCCCGCTCGGCCGCCTCCCGGCCCCGCCCCGCCCCGCCTCCGCGCCGATATCAAGGCGCAAAAGCCCTCTTTACTCTTTTTAATTAATCTTATTTTCATCGGAGCTGCACGGGGGGGAGAGGCTGGGCAGGGGTTGGGTGTGGGGTGGGAGGGCGCACAAACTGACCCTCCCTGACGCAGGTTGGACTGGGCGCGGTACATTACATATACCGACAGTCTCATTCAGACTTAAGCCTAAGATATTTCTCTGAAACTCTTTTGATCTTTGGGTGGGAAGACCAAAATATTTTTAATTTGTAAAACAAATTATGTGGGTGCAGGCCCAGGCTGATATTGTTTTTTCTGCTTATTGATAAAAGTATTTCTGTTTGCAGGTAAGAGTTTGAACCGTGTCGTGTGCGAGCGTGGTTCGGTGAGTAGTAAGTATAGCTGAGAGGATACAATCATCAGATAGAAAGTGGAGAGAGAGAGAGAGAGAGAGAGAGAGAGAGAGAGAGAGAGAGAGAGAGAGAGAGAGAGAGAGAGAGAGAGAGAGATGCGGTATGTCGTTGGGGCGAATGGACCGGGCCGCCCCCAGAGTGTAGTTCAGGGTAATGGTGACATGTGTCGAAAGCAACCTTATTTCAGTCAGATAGTCAGGGGCTGGTACCACTGCTGGGTTGTAATGACGTGTAATGTCGTGTTGGACCCGGTTGGACCACCTGGCGCCGGACAGACAAGGCCGTGACCGTGCTCTGACAGAAAAAAAAAATTAAAAGAAATTCAACTACCAGTAGATAACTTTTACCTTCCCCGCAATGCTGTTCTGAATAACTCAATGAATCGCGGCATTAGTACTTAAAGTCAGCTGTTTTTTCTTCAGCCAGTACACTCGCCCGCCACTTGAAATTTTTATGAAGAAAGAAAAAGTATCTCGTTTGATTGAATCCATTTGTGCAACAGCGGGGTTGTAAAATTTCGCCCGGGTCTCGCGAAAAGCGATGCTGATTAGTTCCCACTGCCGTCATCCCGTGTGCGTATGTGTGGTGAGGGACCTCCCGGAGCACTGGGCGCGCCAAGGACGACCCCAAAACCACAAAATATTTCGCAACCGCGCTGCACTCCCCTCTCTGCCTCTCTCTCTCTCTCTCTCTCTCTCTCTCTCTCTCTCTCTCTCTCTCTCTCTCTCTCTCTCTCTCTCTCTCTCTCTCTCTCCCCCCTCTCTCTCTCTCCCTCTCTCTCCCTCCCCCCCCTCTCCGAGACAGCGTGTCACACACCCGGCGACCAGTTTGTGGCACTGGGCGTGATATGAACTCCCCCGAGGAAAGAACAACACGACGTCTCTGGCTCCTGACTTCCCCCATTGTGAGTGGGATCCCCTCTGCTCCCCTCCCCCTCCGCGTCGCCGCGCCAAAGTCAATGAGATTGGTGTACAACAAACGTCCCGACAAAAGCGTTGTGCTTCCCACAATTCAATACAATTCTCATAAACGAGCAGCAGCTTTGCCCAGCAGCAGAGCTGTGATGCGGAGTGGAGCGGGCGAGCGCGCGTGTGTCCCGGCCGCACCGGCCGCCTAGCCGCCCCGCCCCGCCCCGCCCCGTCCCGGCCCCATCTGACCCGGACGCGTTGTTTGGACCACCAGCACCTTTATCCTGTTCGTCGCGCTCTACCCTGCAAAATGACATCCCCTCCGCGGCATCGGGTTTTTAAACCGTACCTCGGTGGTCACGCTCTCTCGTACATCCGCAAAGTTACCCCCGTCTCTTTTTTGTCTCTTTTTTTAATTTTCCATTCCCGTATTCGTATCGATCGTAAGATCTGCCTGTGTGTCTGTGTGTGTGTGTGGTGTAATTTGAAAGAAAATATTATCGACGACTTTTGCGTTGAGATCGATATCAGGATTTTTTTTTCCCCCGGCACCCCGTGGCATTATTGTGGTGGGGTCGCTATTGTGCGCTCGCGCCCACCCCTAAAGCACACACTTCGCAAACGCATTTACATAGCTCCCTTACCTCACCTGGAGGGAGGTCCGGGGACTCTTCTCCTCCTCCTCCTCCTTCTCCTCCTTCTCCTCCCCCTCCTCTTCCTCCTTCTTCTCTTTCTTTCGCTGCTCCTCATCCTCGTTGATGCGCCTAATGGAGTCTCGATGCGGTTTCACGCTGCCGGATGAGATCAGGGGGACGATCACGCGCCAGGACATCAGAAATTTCACGCGAATCGGTGGACCTTTTTTTAATCCCCCTTCCCCTCCCCCCCCCCTTTCCCGTCCCACCTTTCCCGCACCCAACCCCGCCGCTCTGGCGAGGCGCATTAATCTCGTTTTGAATTGCCCCCTTCGAGCACATTAGCTGGTGCTCGTCGGCTGTTGAGCCGCGTGCTCCTTGCTCTGTGTTCCAGAAAACCCGAGTGTGTGAATAAATGTCTCACATGTGTAAGTGAGAGAACTTCCCTTCGTACCCCTTGTAAAAAATCTTTTAAAAAATAACTTGTTTTGAATATAGACCTTTTCGACACCAGTTTAGGTTAGAAATGTTTTGGAGCCTGAAACATTTGTGATCTGAATTTTTCGAAAATTCTAACTTTATGGCGCATTAACGGGCGATTTTTTGCCAGTGAGCTCTATGAAGTCGCAATTTGCTATCAGCGATATAGGAAAAGAACTCTGAATTTTTATGTTCAAATTTTGTAAATTTTCCTTTTTTTTCTGTTCTGGATTTTTTGTGAACTTTACTAATCACTTTTTGAACTTTTTATAATGTTTGCCTGAACTATCCCTGCATTTTTGAAAATTTCTAAGTCTTTTTCTGAATTTTCCCCCTTTTTTTTTATGAAGTTGTCCGAATTGTTTCCAATTTTTGGTGCATTTCTTTGAATGTTTTGAATTACGAAGTGTACTAAAATTTCAGAGTTGTGTCTTCCTCGGCCATTAGTGTTAAAGTTCTTTACGATAAAAGTTATAAGCCCCTTCCTCTCCTCCCCTCTCGGCCTCGGCCTTCTGTCGGAAAGGTCAATTCACAAATGGAAATGAACACACCTGCAAATGAGAGGTATTCGCACACTTGGATCCCCGGTGCGTGCGCGCAGCCTCTCACTGGGGAGTACCGTTGTGGTGGAGCAGAGGAAAAGTAGGAAGCGGAGGAAGAGTAAGGGAGGGGGAAAAAAAAGGAGAGAAAAAGAAAAGAAACAAACCAAGTGGTCTGTGAAGCCGAATGAAGCAGTTGTACTGGGCAGACTGCTGTTTGTCTTCTTCACACGCCGCGCCGGGGCACAAATTGGTCTCACACTGCAGAACTCGCCGTGCGCGACTCGACTGCTCGATGACCAATTTGTCCATGAGGAGTGAGTACGCGAGAGCGCGGCGCGGCGGGGCGGGGCGGGGCGGGGCGGGGCGGGGCGGGGCGGGGCGGAGCGGCCAGGAGTCCAGCGAGGAGCGAGGCGTTGTCCCTGAAGCCCTACGGGCGGCACGCCCTGCCCTGCCCTGCCCTGCCCCGCCCTGCCCTGCCCTGCCCTGCCCTGCCCCCTGCCCTGCCCTGCCCTGCCCTGCCCTGCCCCCTGCCCTGCCCTGCCCTGCCCTGCCCTGCCCTGCCCGGCCCTGCCCTGCCCTGCCCTGCCCTGCCCTGCCCTGCCCTGCCCTGCCCTGCCCTGCCCTGCCCCGCCCTGCCCTGCCCTGCCCTGCCCTGCCCCGCCCTGCCCTGCCCTGCCCTGCCCTGCCCTGCCCTGCCCTGCCCTGCCCTGCCCTGCCCTGCCCTGCCCTGCCCTGCGCGCCGCCGTGCGGCCGCCGCCGTCCAGCTGGGACATCATCGCCTGCTTCAGGAATGTCGCATCCTCGACAGCATTGTTTGATAGTCCAACAAAACGACTGCTCGCTTCGCTCACTCGGGTCTCTCTCTCTCTCCCTCTCTCTCTCTCTCTCTCTCTCTCTCTCTCTCTCTCTCTCTCTCTCTCTCTCTCTCTCTCTCTCTCTCTCTCTCTCTCTCTCTGAGCGACGCGCACAGAATAAGAATAATAAAAAGGAGACGCGAAGATCGGCGATGACAACTGATTGAGCAAAACGGGTAATAGGGAGGGATGAGAGCTCATCACGGATGGCAGACAGACACCCATATCCCCCCCTGTGACCGCAGGGCTCAGCTCAGCAGGGTAGCGTGACCAGCATTTTCTCGGCCGATGGCATCGAGTGACGAAAAGCTGGCTGCTCGCTCGGGCTGCTGCCCGTGTGCTCGTCCCACGCTCTAGCTGCTCGGCGGCGGCAGGCTACCTCGCTCGTCGCGCCACGACAAAAATGCGCGATGCTTGATAAAGCCATAAGGACTTTTCTTTAGGCCCTGCTGCACGATATGTTCCGGGAAACGCCGCTCCGGACTGCGGCGTAATGCGGAGCGAAGCATCTCTCTCTGGACATTAACGTCAATCTCCCGGCGACTTGTTTGATCCAACGGCAGCAGCGGCGCATTTTTCGCGGGATGCCCCAGCCCGCCGGCCAGCCATGCAGGCAGGCAGGCAGGCAGGCAGGCAGGCAGGCAGGCAGGCAGGCAGCCAGCCAGCCAGCCAGCCAGCCAGCCAGCCATCCAGCCAGCCAGCCAGCCAGCCAGCCAGTCAGCGTGCTCAGACGCGCGCGCGCGAGGCAAGCGGGTTGAGTGCGACTCGCCATACCCCTTGTATGCGGGGTGTATGTCAGGAACGTCTACACCTGTCGGGAAACAACTCTGAAATTTTTGTACACCTCGTAATTCAGGAAGATTAAAAAAAATAAATAAAAATAATAAAGAAAATTTAGAAAATTTCACAGAAATCAGAGAAATTCACAAATATTTAGGTGTAATTCGAGCTCTAATTCACTAAAGTTCTATAACAATTCACAAAAAAAATCTGTTAAAATTCACAATAATTCTATCAAACATCCAAAAATTCATGAAACAAGCAGGCTGATACCTTCGTATCATCTGCTAAAAATCACAATTTGTGTTCAACGAAATTCAGAGTTGTCGGTTTGGAAGACAGTGTAGAGTAGGGGGCGGTGCGATGCCATCTCTCTCCCCGGTGGGCCCGCGGGCCCGGGGCCCGGGCCGTCCGTTCGCTTCCCAGACGATTGTTGCGCCGCTGCGCCGCGCTGATTCTCGGGAATGGCGGAAGCATCAGAGCAGTCCAAAGTGCGCATGCGCAGGCGCTTCTGCTGCGCAGGAAACGTGGCGGCGTCCTAGGAAGCGAGTGCGGCGTGCGGCGCGCGCCTGCGAGAGTCGCGGGGAGACGTGCGGCACGGGGGAGGAACACGAGAGAGAGAGAGAGAGAGAGAGAAAGAGAGAGAGAGAGGGAGAGAGCTTTGCGTGCGACACGTGAAACAGCTGATGCGCGCCGCGCGCCCCCTGATAGTCGCGGGGTCCCGCCTCCCTTTGTGAGCGCCGCGCAGGTTCACCTCGAGTGCACAATCATAGGGGTACACGAGGGTGGAAACAACTCTGAAATTTGTGTACAACTCTTTATTCAGAAAAATGCAAATAAACTCGTAAATATTCTATGAATTTAAGAACGATTTAGAATATAATTGAAAACATTATTGAAAAATTACCAAAACTCACAAATATCTTGGAAAACTTCGGGATGACCTCAGAAAATACACGCACATCTGATCCAAATTATTATCTCAATAGCATGATTAAATAGGATTTTCAGTCAATTATTGTGAATTATTTCGATTTATTCCAAATTATTGGAAAGTAACTTGCAATAATGCAAAATAATCACAATTATTTCAATTACCTTTTAAAACTTTTCAGAAACAAATTTTGCTCTGCAATTGAAAGGGTGGCGTGAAAACATGGAAAATTTTTGCGGCAGTAAACCTCCCGAAGGAGGTTGCGGTTCCCGCCAGGCACAGGGCTTTTACCCCCTGTGGCAGCCAACTGCTTCGGTGTTCCATGGGAACCGGCGCTTTGCTGACTGCGATCCTATCGCGCAATTCGACAGATTTGATCCCCGTACCACCATTGGCCTACCCCTAGAGGTACGAGCGGTGTCAAGGGCGTTAGACTTCCTGATCCCAGTTTCAGAGGCCTTACCTCAGAGGGGTACGCGGGATTCGAACCCACAACCCCGAGTGCCGACACGTAGCCAGAACAGGAAGCGACCCAACGCCCAGAGCCACCGAGCCAACGGCGGTGAGACGTGTTTAACTTCTATTTGACCAGCCATCCAGCAGCGGCCAAAGGGAATGTCAAGCGCGAAAAACACTTTACCGAGTGGGAGTCGAACTTCGGACCACTCGGTTCGGTTTTGCGCGCTCTACCAACTGAGCCACGACACCACGATGACTGTACAGTGCGACGGGTTCGAGCCGTATTTGCCGCGTATCCGCAGCCTCCAGCCAGGTGGACAGGGCAAATACAACTCGAACCCGTCGCACTGTACAGTCATCGAGGCGTCGTGGCTCAGTTGGTAGAGCGCGCTACACCGAACTGAGTGGTCCGAAGTTCGACTCCCACTCGGGAAAGTATTTTTCGCGCTTGACATTCCCTTTGCCCGCAGCTGGATGGCAGGTCAAATAGAAGTTAAACACGTCTCACCGCCGTTGGCTCGGTGGCTCTGGGCGTTGGGTCGCTTCCTGTTCTGGCTACGTGTCGGCACTCGGGGTTGTGGGTTCGAATCCCACGTACCCCTCTGAGGTAAGGCCTCTGAAACTGGGATCAGGAAGTCTAACGCTCTTGACACCGCTCGTACCTCTAGGGGTAGGCCAATGGTGGTACGGGGATCAAATCTGTCGAATTGCGCGATAGGATCGCAGTCAGCAAAGCGCCGGTTCCCATGGAACACCGAAGCAGTTGGCTGCCACAGGGGGTAAAAGCCCTGTGCCTGGCGGGAACCGCAACCTCCTTCGGGAGGTTTACTGCCGCAAAAATTTTCTATGTTTTCACGCCACCCTTTCAATTGCAGAGCAAAATTTGTTTCTGAAAAGTTTAAAAAAAAATAATTGAAATAATTGTGATTATTTTGCATTATTGCAAGTTAATTTCCAATAATTTGGAATAAATCGAAATAATTCACAATAATTTACTGAAAATCCTATTTAATCATGCTATTGAGATAATAATTTGGATCAGATGTGCGTGTATTTTCTGGGGCATCCCCAAAACTTCATGCCAAAATTGCAAAAGAATAATAATAATTAAAAGGCAACAACAACTCCGAAAAAAAAAAAACACAAAATATTTGTACATTAAAATTCTTGGTTGTTTCTCCCACTGGGGTATAATCATTTTTTTGTCGCCGAAAGGGTTGGGTGGAGCAGCATCGCCGATGCGGTTTTGTCGCGCTTCGCGCTGCGAGCCCCACCACGCCACGCCACGCCGCAGCATCAGCCACCGGAAATTTTCGTAGTTAGGCTGCAGGCGGCCTGTCGACTTGGATCCGTTTCGGCGCATTAGGCAGCAGGGCTTCCTGCTGAGGTGTCCCGGCGTCCTGCGGCGTCCTGTGGCGTCCTGCGGTGACCTGCAAAAGTCGTCCAACGTCGTCGTGCCGCCGCCGCCGCGACCGCCTCGCCTCGCGCGCACTCTCTTCCGGCGATTTATCGAACTGGACGCAAACAACGTGCGCGCTGCGGCTTTGTCATCCTCGCGGGTCGGGTGACACGACACGCGGTGGTGACCCGGATGCGCGCGGGGCCGGATCATCCGCTCTGGACGCGGGCGGCGCGGCGGAGCGCGCCGTCGCGGACCGAAAAAAGGGTTGTTGGTGCGCTGCATGCCCTCCTCGCCCTGCTGGACGCTACTTAATGATATTCATGCCGTGACACTTGCTCAAGTGCTCCAAGCCTGACCCACGAGTTGGCCGTCATCAGCCGCGGTGCCTCCGCCACCACCGGAGCCGCAGCAGGGCGCGGCCATAGGCGCGGCGTTTAATAGCGATGAGTAATTTTTAGCGCCCTTGGTCTGTAATTTGAGTCAGAATGAGTGATTTGTTTTAGACGCTACATGCCCCGCGGGCTCGGGAGGGGACTCGCCTCTGCGCTCTTAATGCCGGGCGGTTACGCCCCCCCCCTCCCTCCCCCCCCCCTCACCCAAGCCCTTACAACACCCTACCGGTGTGCCCTCCTCCTCTCGCCGCGCGGGGAAGGAGGTGTCGGTTGCTATGTGGGTTTGTGTTGGTTGCCCGTGGCACTAATATGCGTTCGCTACACTGGGATAAAAGTTACACGGCGACGACTGAATGAAAAGAGAAAAAAAATAAGAAAAGGAGGGGAAAAAACGTGTCGAGGATATGGAGCGGGTTTTGAGGTTAGGGTTGCAGACACACTCGGGCCGTGCCGGGCCCGGCCGGCCGCCGGTCGACAGCTGCCGCGGTAATGTGTTGATTCGAAACTAATGACAGCGACGCTTCGCAGCGCCACTGGAACGCCGTGCTGGACTGCTGCGCCGTTGTGGCGGCCGCGGGCAAATAAATGAAATACATACCGCAACAGGAAACAGCCGGGGTTGTCGTCATTGTTTTATATTTGCTGGCCGAAGGAATGCTTCGCCGCGTGAAGAATTTAGCTCGGATATATAGGTTTAAGAATTGTCATCTCTGTGTTTCCCGCGCGCACAGACGCGCGGGCTTTTTGAAATATCGCGCCGTTCGGATAAACAATTAGAAAACGAAAAAAAAGATAACGAAGTGTTTTATGAGTCGGGAGCTACCGGGGTGGGGAGAGGATACCCCGCGGACACCCAGCAGCATATCGATACTCTCGAATGACGGATCGAGCCGGTCGGTCTCGCTGGTCGGGCCGGGCTGCAGGGGACAGGCCTCAAGTTATTCTCATTTCGTTTGGCGGCTTGCCGCCTCTCTCTCTCTCTCTCTCTCTCTCTCTCTCTCTCTCTCTCTCCCTCTCTCTCTCTCTCTCTCTCTCTCTCTCTCTCTCTCTCTCTCTCTCTCTCTCTCTCTCTCTCTCTCTTGCCTGCTCACTCGATGAGTACCCTATTCAGTCGGTACTCTTCTCGCACCCAGTCACAGGTCGAGTTCAATTAAAACCGTCCGTAACGTGAACGGCATCCGTGCATATCAAGTGGGCGCCGAGCCTGGCGACCGCCACGCGACGCCACGCCCTCTATACACTGTTGATAGTTTTCGTTTCAGTTTTTTCTTAAATCTGAATTTGAAATAACATTTAATTACTAATTAGCGATATGCCCTCTCTTTTCCTCATCAGTAGCAATTCACAATGAACATTTCTCTGGGGCTCGCGAAAAATGGTAATTTTCATTTTGCCTGGCTGTAATTTTTTTTTTTTCATTAACTGCCTGAAGAAAGAGTGTGAGGAATGAAAGGTGCCGTCAATAAGTGAGAGGGTATCGGGAAGCAATCAGAACCAAAGCCCGGCAGCCCGACCGTGAGTCCCTGTCGACATTCCGGGAGCTGCGGGAGCGGCGGAACGAACGGGTGCGCGCGTGTGTGTGTGTGTGTGTGTGCGACAAACTGGAAAACAATTGAGACGCGAAATAATAATCAAACAAGACAATGAAAAGCTGCCAATAAGGGGAGGAAACGATCGCGCCGCAATTGCTCTGATTGTAGATGTAGGTTTTTTTCCTCCCCCCCCCCTTCACCCCGAAGTGAAATCTTCGAAACGAGCTTTCCAGGAATCGCTCTAATGCCGCGCGTATTCGTCTCACGGTATGTTATGGCTGCTGCGCGTACAGCACTTCACTGACGGAGAGGTAAAAGCGACCATCGCACGGCTATCTTCGATTATTGATCGGCGTCGGGTTGGCAGGTCTTGCTGCTTCTTGGCGCGAGATTTCAATCTCTCGGCGGCGGTGGTGGCGCGAAATCACGCCACCGCCGCGTCTGGTGGTATCCCTGACAGTTCCACCCGCGCGCCGCACGCACTACCGCAATTACTGAATCGCGGCAATAAAAGGCGACAGACGATTAATCTCAATCAGCTGTCAGCAGCGAGTCGTGTACCTGCTGCTGCTGCCGCTGCTGCTACGCGAACGCACACTACAATGTGTGCCGCGCTGTTGTTTTTAGTGTTTTCGGTTGGCAGTGCCGGCGGCGCTTCTGCTACTGCGCGGGTCAGCCAGCCAGGCCCACCACCCTACCGCGCAGCCGTCTGTAGGCGGTGTGTTGTCTGAAGGTCTGAAGCCTCATCATCACACCTAGCGACGAGGGGGGAGTCACTTCAAAATAATCAGTATTCAGCCCCCCAAAACTCATTTAAAAAAATGAAAATTACAAAAGTTATTTAAGAAGAAATTAAATTTAAAAAGTCATAAATAGAAGAAAAAGATGAAAATTTATCAAAAGGTCACAGTAATTTTCTTTGAAAAATCTAAAGAAAAATTGAATCGAAAAAGACAAAATAATTAAAATCAAATGTAAAAAAATAAATTGTAAAAAAATACATTATGTATGAGTGATTTCCCTCTTGCCTAGCGAGCGACGTCTGAAGACTCGTGTTCACACCGCATGCTCAGGCTACTCGCTCATTTAGTCTATCATTGTCCCTTTCAAAGTTGCATGCATATTTTCGTCAGCGAGAGTTGTTGAACCAGGTTGAACCTGTAAGCGCGCACTCTATCGGCGGCGCTTCGACTTGGTGGTCGCGCCGCCGGCCTTCCTCGCTCCTTCCTGTGGTGTTTGTTCTGGACTACTGGTCTACTCCGTGCCGCCCGGGACAAATGACAGTGCAGCGCTTCCTCTCGACTCTCGTTTGTTTTTTCCCGTCTTTCATAATAACGATGACACCTTTTATTTGACTTTTTTCCCTCCCCGTGCCCCGCAGCGGGGAGCCGCACCTGCGGCATTTTTCGGTTTGGCCGCTCGACTTCCTCCGGTGCGCGGCGGCGGCGGCGGCGTCGACAACGGTTTTGTCTTCAAACCAGTTTTCGCATCGGCTAATTTTTCATAGCGTGCGGAGGAGGAGGGCGGAGGGCGGTGGCGGCGAGCAGAGCGGCCAGGCCAAGTGAGGTGCCGGCAGGGCAGGGCAGGGCAGGGCAGGCCGGGCAAGCAGGCCCGTAGGAGGAATCGTTTCAAGCTCGACTGACGAAATTCCATCAACACGATTACACGGGTATCCCTCACCCAGTCGCTCACGCGGCCAGTCGCGTCGCCCACGCCTTATTTCACATGAAAGGCCGAGAGATTGTTTCCGATTCAAGTTCACATTGAGGTTAGGGTGGACGGCCGTGACGCGCGCGCTGAGCGTCCGGAGGTGAGAGTGTGCCCGCGTGTGTTCCCAGGCCCTTGATAGGGAATAAAAGAAAGAAATACTTCAGATGGAAAGAAGAATCCTGGTAATGTCGAGCGGCGCGAAACCTTCTGGCGACGAGAACCGCACCGCGAGTCGCCTTGTTACCAACGAGTCGGTCTGCCCGTTCGGATATGAACGCGTTCCGAGTAGCAAAATCCAGGCCCACATTTGCATAACAGCCCGGGGTCGTTATCACCCCTCCCCCTCTTTCTGTCTCTCTCTCCCGTCTGACAATAAGCCGGGATTGGCCGCTTCCGCTCTTCGGAAATGGAAGTCCACCGGGGCAGAGGTTGATGTTGATGTCATGGAGCCCCACGGCCCCGGCGGCCCCGGCCGCCACCAGGACACATCAGCGAGCTGTTAGGCTGTTAGGGCGGCGAGCTTCCCCTGCCAGTAGACGTCACGTCTTTTGAGAGGGCTACTTTCTTTGGCGGCCCAACGCGATATGCATCACCTCTCTCTCTCTCTCTCCCTCTCTCTCTCTCTCTCTCTCTCTCTCTCTCTCTCTCTCTCTCTCTCTCTCTCTCTCCCCCCTCCCCCCCCTCCCCCTCCCCCTCCCCCCTCCCCCTCCCCCTCCCCCTCCCTACCTCGGCCGCTGCTGAGTGAGCGGCCCAGCCAGACACCACTCTTGTCTGTCTCGTCCATCCATCCATCCACGAGTTTCATTCATTCTACTACTATTTCATTCATACGCCCGAGTTCATCCCACACCCATTCACTTGTGATGGTTTTATTCGGACCACCGCGCCTGTCGCGGGAAAAGTGATCTCACCGCGCATTGACTGGGGTCAGTAGCTCTGCACTCCAAAAGGGCACAAGTGCATTATATTTTCATTTTTTTTTTCTTCATTGAAATATGTTTGGTTAGTTTCCTCGTTTCTGTCTCAAGATGACTAATGGGCTGTTGTGAGAGGGTGAGACGCATCCCGAGGGGCCGGTGCACTGTGTCACGTGGAAGGCAAGCCGGTGTAAAACAAGATCCGTGGGGAGGGGTGGGGCCCGGGCTCGCGCCAGATTAATAATAGAACGAGACGGCTCAATAATGGGCTTCAACTTGGGTATATTTGGCTCGGATCTTTTGAGAAAGTGATGTGCGCTGTTCGTATGATATGATGACTTATGACGTATAAATCTTTAAACAGCAGCTCGTTTTCAGGAGTCAATTAAGAATTTTCACAGTTTTGGATCTCTTCTACTCACTCGCAAAAAAAATTTCCAGCCCCAAGAGAAGTATGCTTGAAATATGGACAAGTCTACGTTGCGCTGCGGCCAATAAAAACATTGATTGAACCAATAAACGATACTTGAAAGCCTCAAAAGTAGAGGATATCATTCTTGGTTGCTTCAACTTCTTTTTTCATTGGTTCTGGTAATTAACAATATACTTATCAATTAACGATATATGGTCACGCCTTTTTTCGAGTATATCCGAAAAACAAATTGAACCACATCACGGTTTCCTCAGCTAATGTTTCTAGCGTGCTGCTGACATCGCGACAAGCTTCAGGCCCCGGTGCTCCCATCCATGATACACGTGTCTCTGAGGCTCAACCCAGCGGGGCCCGAGGAAGTCCTCATGATGATGGCCGATGTGATGAACCGTCCCGGCCCGGCCCGGAGGAGCTGCCGTCTGATTCCGAAGATCGCGCTCGTACCTCCGTCCCTGTCGCACCTATGGTGGTGCCCCATGTTGGACATGCGGCAGAACCCTAGGAGTGTGACAAGGAAGGAGGCGCGAGGGCGATCTTCGGAATCAGACGGCTGAGGTGCGGCCCTCTCCGCTGCCCTACCCGTCGGACGATGACGACGACGATCAGTTTGACGAACAGGTGCAAACGGCGGGCCATCACTCAGATGATCCCAGTGCACACAAACGCATTAGGGCAGGGGGAGCCCCGCCCCGCCCTACCATACCACTCTCCAAAGCCCAGATCTCTCCCATCCATGCCTGCACTTCCGTAGCGTTGCGGCTTGAGTGAGGGAGGGGTGGGGGGGGAGGGTTTGGTGGGTGGGTGGAAGGTGAATGTTCTTAGCTTCTAGGGAGGGGCGCGCGCGAGCCGGACCGGGGGGGGGGGGGGGGGAGGGGTTGAGGATGTGTCCACCTCGACGATGCCCTGCTGCGCTTACTTCCGGCTGCATCGCGTTATTACCGTAATTGTTCAGAGTGGCCTGCTCCTTTATCAGGGCCGGCGTGCGCGTGCTCTCGTTTATACCCCACGCCCCGCGCTCTCAAAGGAAGAGGTAACTATAACAATCGCATAACCTCCTGGATGCCCTTGTCATGTGAAAAAATTATCTGCAGCTCTAAGATTTGTTTTTCTTTACTGCATTAAACAAATTTTTAACTATTACTGTTGCTTGAAATATGTCATCGTGTTGACTATATGTCCCTCAGCAACTCGGAAAAAAATCTTCGGCCTATTTTTCAAGAGTCCATGATATCCTTATGGGAAAAAAATACATTGTATCGTCTTGTGTTTTTTTTTCCAAAACTTCTCTTGGGAAACTTTGACGTGACTGCGGTTTTTTTTCCTACTTTTATATTTTATCGCCAAAGAAATGTGTACATCTAGCAGGACAGCAATCGAAGGCGCGCGTGTTGAACCTATGACATATTATCTCCGGCGGTGGAACAGCCCACCCAGAGCGCTGTTGTTAGGCCCCCTGTCAGCTACCGCGAGGGCCGTATTCAATGCAAACGCTAGTCCTTTTGTTTCGCATCCCTATTTAGTGTGTTGAGACTTTCCCCTCCGCTCCTTCTCGTGATGACTCGGGCCGCCGCGCCGCGCCGCGCGCGCACGCACAGGAAGGCGAGCTAATGGAGGGCAGGCCGGCCGATAAAGAAACAGACCACACAGCACACGGCCTGTAATTTGGTATTCTAGCGCACGTCTGACTGATAGCAGGCGGAGGAAGACAGTGAGAGGGAGAGAGAGAGAGAGAGAGAGAGAGAGAGAGAGAGAGAGAGAGAGAGAGGAAGGGGGAGAGGGAGCACGGCAGTAGCGCCTTGGATGAATAGAGTTCGCGTGTGAGGTCGGGCTGCCCTCCGGGTGTTTGGCCCTGGTGGCCGCTTGGCCGCTGCGTGTCTCCTCGGTGTCCGCCCCGCCCCGCCCCGCCCCGCCCCGCCCCGCCCCGCCCCGCCACGCCACGCCCCACCCCGACACACATACGTAATGATAATAACAATAATAATAATGAGCGCACATGGTGTCCAAGAGATTTCACGGAAAAAGGGCCGAGCCAGCCGTGTGCGCTTTTTTCAATTCAATAACGCTGCTCGAGGGCCGTCCTTGCGTGGGCCAGGTGTGAGGAGCAGGGTGTGAGCTGGGCCCAGCCGAGGTATAATGTAATTGAATCGAGACTTGGACTACTTGTAACTTTTTCTCGGATTCTCGTCATCGGTGTGGTTGTCATTCTTTTGCTGACGAGAGAGACTGAGATAGCGAGAGAGATGAAGAAAATCGATCACACATTTTGAGCTGAAGAAAAGAAATTGCGCGTCATGACCTCCACTATACAAGCGAACGTTCCGATCTCAATATACTTGTTGGCTCGTAGAGATCGAACACATTGCAGCAGCAGACGCTCGTGTTTTTTTTTTAAATATATATTATGTTCGCTTTCGAATATTTTTTTAAATTCTTTTTTTTTTCCCCTCTTGTCCCCGCTGGGGCCTCTCGGGGAGCCCCATTCGGGGCAGGGGCCATACCGACCCGTCGGACGGGGTATTATCGCCGGCGGTGCTCCTGCGTCTGCTGCGCCCCCCGCGGGGCGTGGTGTGGCGGGGCGGGGCGGGGTGGGGTGGGGCGGGGTGGGGCGGGGTGGGGCGGGGCGGCGGTACCCCGCCGGGGGCAGCAGGAGCAGACTGCCCGTCCGCCGAGGCCCGCGCCCCGCCCCGCGCCCCGCCCCGCGCCGCAGAGTCTGTTCATTTAAATTCAATGAACGTCTGAACAGTGGCTGATGCCGTGGCATGAGGAGCTGGCCGTGGCTCCGGGCGGGGCGGGGCGGGGCGGGGCGGGGCGGGGACCCGTTGGCAAGAGCGATGGCAGCCGCTTAGCCCCCCGAACGCGAAGAAATCATATGCAGCGGCCGGCGGGCCCCGGCAGCTACCGGGCTGTGGTGCAGCCGGCATTAGTCAGCGGGGACCACCACTGCGCCGTACTACTGGTACTACATAACGCCATATAACGCTACGCCGATCCGACCGAATCCCGAACTGCGCACTGCTTGGCGTTACCACACGTTCCGAACAGCCGCAGCCACGGCCTTCCCGGCCCGGCACTGCACGGTGAAACCAAGGCGTAACCTTACGCCCACCCCACCCCATTTCTGAAAGCGTCTTGAGAGTACTACGCTTGAAATCCGCTCCTATTCGCCTGATCTAAGGTACGGGAGAGATTCTTTCTCATACTTTATTTCAGCAACCTTTATTTCAAGCATAACTACCCTGGAATACCAAGTGTGTAAATGTCGCACACTTTGCAGGTGTGTACATTTTATTTTATACATTTAGCCGTCAAAGTTAGGCTACTTCGTGCCGGAAAAAAAGAACACTTTTGCCCGTCTAGGAGTATGTGAATAGACATTCGCACGTCTACAAATGTGCCACATTCACACACTTGGGTTTCCGGTATGTACGCCTCATTCAAGCGCAGAGTTACGCATTAGTTTGACTAGTGTGCGCCGGCTGCGCGCGTCTGTGTGTGTGTGTGTGTGTGACGAAGTGTCACGCACTTTGTCGCTGCGGTTCGCGCGGCTTTACGTGATTAGCTGCATTGTAACGAGACGCGTCAGTCAGTCAGTCCGTCAGACCTTCCCGCCCTGTCCCGTGACACCCTGCCGCCTCCCTCCCTCCCTCCCGCTGTCTGTCGACCCCTCACCAGCTCGGAAATAATTCACGAGTTCAATCGCCTTTCTGCTTCACACGAATTGCCGTTGTAACGAGACGTATTATTTATGTATTTCTGTTCCTCTGCTGCTGCTGCTTTTTCCTTGACTTTTTTCCCCCTTATTTCTTTGACTCGGTTCCCTCGTCATGGCGCCATGTGTGACGCTGAGGCGCCGCACTCGCACGTGGCGCCTGTTTACGTGTTTTTCTGTTTTTCTTATAAGTGGGGTGGGGAGAGGGGTGTTTCTCTCTCTCTCCCTTTCTCTCACTCTTTCATCTCTCTTTCTCCCCTGGCCCCTCTCCCCCCACCCCCACCTCCTGCCTGTCTCGCTCCCGCCAGCTTTCATTCAGTCTTCCTCAAATCCACACTATACTGCAGCCGTAATGTGCTCCAATTATTTTTATTCTTTTTATTTTTATTGTTATTAATTTGATAAAAGCGCCGCCGCCGAGTTTGATGAACAGAACCGCACACTAGTGTTCTTCATTAGCCGTGGGCGTCTCGGGGGCCTCCTAATTCCTTCCTCCTCCAGGCCCGGTGAGGCGGGGCGGGGCGGAGTGGGGCGTGGTGGGGCGGGGCGGGGCCGGGCGGGGCGGGGCGGGGCGGTGTGGCGGCCCCATAGGCGAGCCCGGACGGACCGCAGGCGTGACGGGAGAACGAATCAGATTGAGGACGTGTTTGTTTCAAAGCCGGCCGGCCGTTGCCGCGCCGCGCCGCAGCGGTCCAGGTCCAGCGCAGCTGCCGTTGACAAATGTACCCTACCTCCCGGCCCTACTCCACCGCAGCTGCACCCGCCCGCCCACGCCGCCCACCGGCCCGAGAGGTGAGGCGTGAGGCCGCGCCCGGCGTGCTCAAGCCGGCCGGAATCCTTTTGGACGACTTATAACGTGACCATACGGACGGATGTCGCCATCTGTGTGCGTGCGTGTGTGTGTGTGTGTGTGTGTGTGAGTGTGTGTGTTTGTGTAAGTGTGTGCGCGTGTCGCAGTCGGCCGCCGCAGACAGCACAAGGGAAGTTCCCGGTAACGCCCTCGTTGAAGGCGCCACGTCGCACGTCGCGCGCCTGCGCTCTCTCTCCCTCCCCCTTTTACTCTCTCTCTCTCTCTCTCTCTCTCTCTCTCTCTCTCTCTCTCTCTCTCTCTCTGACACACACACTCTGCTGAAGCCTGCTTGGCTTCCCCTTCCCCTCCCCTTCTCGCATTGCGAGGCGGAAGGCGGCCGGAAGGCGCTTGGTGGTGGGGAGGAGAGGTCGGTCTCCTCTAGCCTCTCGACGTCCCACCCACGCGGCCGCACTGCCCCGCCCCGCCCCCCTCTGGTCATGGCGGCCGCGCCGCGGTCCGTCTCGCTACTCTGGAGTCCAGCGGCAGCAGCTGGAGAGCCGAGAGAGAGAGAGAGAGAGAGAGAGAGGACGCTGGTGGAACCATCAATCATTCAGGCGCAGGGGCGGCGGCGCCTGTGTTGCCTCCTGGAGGAGTACCTCCGACCGGCAGCGGCACTCGCTGGAAATGATGCGCTCTTTGCCACTTCTATACCAACATCAACAAAATAGTGAGAGAAAGGGTAACAAAAAATTAAATTGAAATTTGTCGAATGTTTGGTGATTTTCAAACTCACGGAATCTCTGGAAAATTTTAACCATGGTCTCGGCTTGCGGAGAGCAGACTGAATACTGCGAGGTGGCGCCTGGAATGGCGCCATTAGAAGCTTGTCCAGGTAATGGGGACTCACTCCCCTCGCCCGCCCCTGTGCTTATCTCCAGCCTTCTCACCTCCCCCTCGTCTCTCTCTCCCTCTACCCTATCCTCTCTCTCTCTCTCTCTCTCTCTCTCTCTCTCTCTCTCTCTCTCTCTCTCTCTCTCTCTCTCTCTCTCTCTCTCTCTCTCTCTCTCTCTCTCTCTCCCCTATCCTCTCTCTCTTCCTCTCCCTCCCTCTCAACCGCAACAAATCGCCGGGTAGGGCGGCGGGTGGCGGCCCTGCTGGGCCTGCTGGGCTGCTGCGGCTGTGACCAATGTTGTTGATCTTTCCGGTTAGGTTTGGTGTCGGCCGGGCCGTCAAAATAGTAGTGGAATGGGTCCCACGAGCCAGACAATAAGCCTTATACTTCTCACAGAAAATGATGATGATGACGACGATTGTGACCAAAAATCAGTTTCACAAAATCTTCAAAAAATGTTTGGCTTGCAAATTTCGCCGTTATCGTACATATTGGTTGTCTTTTGTGTGAACCTTTTTACCATCAATAACAACGCGTTTTTTTCTGTTTTCTTCAGGTGAGTGAGCCAGCACAGAGATAGCTCAGGATACTGGAAAGGACACGGGACCGTCTCCTGTATTGGGTAAGTCGTGGGAGCTGGCACTACCCTGTCCGAATCTTTCTCTCGCCGCCTGTTATCGCTCTGTGATAAGATACCGTGTCGCGAATTCGAATCGCTCTTTATACGTACTGTGCTGGAGCCTGGGTGTGGTGGGCTCGGGCACTGCTGGGAATCTGCCCTCGCGTCCCACGCCCCCGTCTAACGCGGCGGCACGCGACAGGCGCCTACTCTAAAAAAAAAAAAAAGAAATTTCACCACGGATACATTAATGGGGAAGATAGCAAAGCGATGGACATCTCACATACACACACGCGCGCGCGCGCGCACATACACACACACACACACACACACACCAGCAGGGGAAATATATATAAAAAGAGGGGAGGAAACTGTAAGCAGCATGCATGATAGGGAAGGCGTGACATTGCGACGCGCGATGTGGAATCGGCGTGGAAATGGGAGGACGACACCCTGCACCTCTCTGTCTCTGTCCCACGCCCCGCCACACCCCGCCACGCCCCGCCACGCCCCGCCACGCCCCGCCACGCCCCGCAGTTTAGCCGGGGCGATAAATGTTGCTGCTCCGCGGCGACGACACCCACCCCACCCCACCCCACCCCGCCCTGCACCACCCCACTGTGGGTGGCGCCCCGGTGCTGGTGGAGTAGTGTCGGGATCACTAATCGCCTATTAACCGCGCTCCCTGCTTCCTTATCTTCATTTATACTTACCGCTCGCGGTTACTCATTTCCACCGAGGTATGCTTATTAATGTTTCTCGTTCCAATTCGCAAAACGCTTGCAGATTTTTTTCGCAGACTGTACATATCTATTCTGTGGGAGGCAGCACTTCTTGTGTTACACGCTGTCATTAGCAGCATCCGGCAACGCTCCTGGTGCCGTGCGAATAGTCGCGCGCCAGTCAGTCGACGTGCCAAGAATGACCAACAAGCATCCTGTCGCGTGTGTAATCTGGATCAGTGTCAGCCGAATAATCGGCTCGGCGACGCGTAGCGGCGGCCCGACTCAACAGGGGGGTTGTTAGCGTTTCTCTCCTGAAAGAAAAACTGCAAACAAGTACATGTTTAAACATAATACTAACGTGTGCTGATGTTTACCCGTTCGAAGGTCCTCTCCGGCACTAGGTCACTGTAAAAAATACCTCCGTTACAAAATATTTTGTAATCTACCATTTAAAATGTATCTTGTCGATTTGCGACTCCCCATTCTAACCCGTCAATATATATCAAGTCCTGATCAAGTCGATGCTTTTGATTTTACAATTTTGAATTGTAATTTTACAACTTGCTTCATCGAAAACTTTTCCCTTTTTTTTTTTTTTGGTGGAAACAACTCTGAAATTTTTGTCCACTTGTCCTAATTCTCAAATATTCTCAAAAATTCACGAAAAGGTGTAGCAAACATTCAAGAAAAATTTATTTTAAAAAATCAAGAAAAATTGACAAAAATTCACGGCATGTATACAAAATTCAGAGTTGTTTCCCCCTCGTATTTTTCACAGCGGTATAGAGTATGAGTGCATCAGAGAAATCTTCCAGTATAGTAAGCGTCCATTATAATAATAATAAGTATGGAATCTTTTGCTGATGCGCGGGCCGCGGCCGCCGGGTCGGCTTCCTTTGCAGCGCTCTGCTAACGCGGTCACGTTCCGCGAGTGACACTTTCCTCCCTGTGGGCCACGCCGGTGCGGTCAGGTCATGTGCGCTGCCATTTCGGGATTGCCTTATATTCCGAGCCCCCGCGGGGAGTGGTGTGTCCGCTGGGAGCAGCGAACGCCGCACGCCCCGCCCCGCCCCGCCCCGCCCCGCCCCACCCGGCCGCTCGCCGCGGGGCGAACAAGTGAATTTGGCGCGGCACGTGGCTGGCGCACGCTCAGCCGTGTCGGACACGCGGGGCGTGGCGGGGCGTGGCGGGGCGTGGCAGACCGGATTAAACTAATCATTTATAGAGCAGTTTGGCACTGCCACCCCACCACCACCGTCGGGGTGCCCGCCCGCCGCGGGGCTACCAGTACCGCGGGGGGCGATCGGGAGTTAAAAGTTTCGAGCTGTGGTCTCGAGTCGGGAATTCCAAGTTGTCTACTCACTGCAGTCCACTCACATTCTCGAACCGACTGTATGTAGCCCGCACTCTTTCCCATATACCCTATATCCATCAGCGCTCGTCCGCGCTTGCCTGTTCACAGTGCGGGGACGATCCTCCTGTATTCCTGTATCCACAGGGAGAGTGCAATACTCTCTCTCTCTCTCTCTCTCTCTCTCTCTCTCTCTCTCTCTCTCTCTCTCTCTCTCTCTCTCTCTCCGCAAGCCGCGTGTAATTGGCTGGGCTTGGCGCAGAGTATACTGGGTGGAGAGTAGGGGAGAAGGGGCAGGGGAGGTGTCAGGCAGTGTGGCAGGGGATTTATCCTGGCCCGGATCGCGGCTGTCCCCACCAGCCCTCCACCCCATCCCCTAGATTCGTCCTCAGCAGTTAATTTGGAGTGCTCATTGACTGGGGCTAAACTCTCTGCAGCCCGCGTCTGCTAAGCCCAGCTTGCCACCCCCCTCTCCCCAACCTCCACCCCACTCTTCAACCCCCCACCCCCACCCTTTTCTCTCTCTCCCACTCTGTACCTCACTCTCCCCGTAAGTTTACCCCCTCTAATTCCGGAGAGCTTACCCCGTCCGCCCACCCCCTACCCGCTGGCCCTCCACGGCGCGCCGGGCCGGGCGCCCTCCACCGACAAGACGATCGCCTTCCTAAATCAAAGTCACACTCTCTATCTGCTTCTTCACCTCCCCCTACCCTCATTTCTCCGTTTCCCTCTCTCTCGCTCTCTCTCTTTCTCTCTCTCTCTCTCTCTCTCTCTCTCTCTCTTGCACCCTATATCGGCCTCCGTACATCTCGGCGCCGTTTCCACGCTGCCCTCGGAGTCTTGGCATTCACAGCTCGGCGCGCTCAGGCGTGTTCGCCGAGAGAGCAGGGGTTGTGTATTTCCGCGAGAAAGATGCCAGGGGAAAAAAGAAGAAAGAAAAAAAAATACCAAACGCAATGGTATTTTTGCAAGAAAGGACAAGAAAGGAAGATTCAGGATATTCAATGTCAACGATGGACATTGGATAACCTATATTTGTTTTACATTCCCTTCATGCCCTACTTTATTCGAGTTTTAAATCTCCTCGCCTGGCCGTTGCCTCTTAGACCCCTGCGCGCGCGACCCTCCGGGATTTCGCGCCGCAAATCTCGTCAAATTGTTTTGACTAAATATGATGGAGCGGTGTGTAATTCAGAGCTTATACTGTGCTG
The DNA here is from genome assembly GCA_029379305.1 of Frankliniella fusca. Taxonomy (NCBI): domain Eukaryota; kingdom Metazoa; phylum Arthropoda; class Insecta; order Thysanoptera; family Thripidae; genus Frankliniella; species Frankliniella fusca. The sequence continues at coordinate 799,290 of JAHWGI010001090.1, forward strand.
TTCTACCCTTGCGACCCCACTGCACGTATCACCTCCCCTCTCCCTCCCTCCTCAATCTCTCTCTCTCTCTCTCTCTCTCTCTCTCTCTCTCTCTCTCTCTCTCTCTCTCTCTCTCTCTCTCTCTCTCTCGCTCTCGCTCTCTCCCTCCCGCGTTGTTTTCACTACCACCGCAAGCGCGCCGTGCGCGAACGCCTCAATTAATTACACTGTCGCGCGGGTTTGGTGTTTTTATTTTATTGTAATTAGAGGGGTGAATCTGCACCATCTGCACCGGTCCTATTGGGGGTGATATATTATTGTTATGGGCCGCTAGGGGCGCGGGGGACGGCCGGCTGGGTGGCCGCGGCGAGTTTTGTCGCCGTTTTATGCGTTACATTATTTGTAAGGCGTTTTGTCGACGTTTTATAGCCTATGCAAGGCGTTCGTCATTGTTTTAAAACGGACGTTTGGGACATCAATAATAACCATCCGATATAAAGGTAGTTTGTCAGTGTTTTTATTTTGTTTTATAATTTTTTTTATTATTTTTATTTGGATGGTCTGGTGGCCTAGTGGGTGTGTCTATATCTCAATCCACTCGCATTATCCCATTGAGACTCACACCGCCCGGCCCTGCTGGGCGCGCCCTACAATTATGATCGAAGCCGAGACTCCTTAAAGCGATCCCGACTACCCTTCCTCTAATTCGAGCCCTGTGGCCGTCCGCGGCGCGGCGGGCTGTGTGGCGGGCTGTGCGGGCGTGGCCAAGCCGGGCCGAGCCGGGGCGGACCTGACCAGGCCGGGGCGTCTATACGTGGAATTGAAAAGGGATCAAAACTGATATCCACACGATATCGCTTTTTTGAGATGATCAAATTTCCGGCGAGCCCTGCTGTTTCGGCTCGGGCTGAAGGGCGCGGCGCCGACCGCCGGGCGTTTTACGCGAGCAGCCGCTCGTCGCTGATATATGAGTCGCGCCGTCGTCGCGGTTTACGGCTGTCGCGTGAAACTGCGCCCGCAGGAAATGTAAAAAGGATCGAATTTGAAGCGGTCGTCGTGGCCGAAAACTACAAAAACTTTTTATTTTACATTTTGTGTATTTCTCCCCCCCCCCCCCCCCCCCCCCCTTTTTTGCGGAGTAGTGCTGCGGGTGGCCGCCGTGTCGGGGACATCCCATTGGTCTCGCCCTGTCAGCGCGGGCTGGAGAAGCGAAGGCCGCCGTACCGGCCAAACAGACCTCCCCGCCCCGAACAAGACGCCCCCCGCGGTGTGGGGCTGCTGCCCCGGGGCCACACGACACCCCCCTGCCGTCTCTCTCGCACTCACGGGGCCCCCGCGCGTCCTTCCTCGTCGCTCTTGCCCGCCAGGTCGCCCACCACGATTCGATCGCTCTCATTCACCGCGGGCTGTACCGTATCTGGGGAGTGAAACCAGCGAAATACGGTGCTTTTGCTCCGCGATTATACCTGCTATTTGGGGAGGGAGGAGTTCTCCGAAAAGAGTCTGTTTGAACACAGAACGGAGACTTTCTCTTATTGGCAGTGAGAAATGGGTGGGTTTTAAACACTCTATTGAAGGGTAACTGCGGTTAATTAGTTTGCTTACAGATTTCCGGAAAATGTGTGGTTTCCACTGTTGTCACTGCATGTCGGTGACCTTGTTTAGACAGAACGTGAATGAGGACGGTGGAAGGGATATAGGGGCGGGGAGGCGAAGAGTGATACCGCCACGGCCCGGGTGTTGACGTGTCGCCTCTCGGATATTTTACCGATATTTCACCCACAAGGTCCTCCTCGCTGGTCCAGAGTGTTTCATAAAGCCAGGGACTTGTTCCATAAAGTGTCCCAGAAAAAAAATACCGACTTTTTACGACTTGCCTGGCTGGGTGGGGCGGGGCCGGCGGGGCGGAGGAGACGCAAGGGGAGGGGGCTTCATTTCATACATATTAACCCCGGGGCGCGCGAGCCGGGACGCGGCCGGTGCACGGATAGGAGCGGCGCGCGGGAGAAACGCGTGAAAACGAAAGGAAGAAGAAGCCCAACTAATTCGATGACAGTCGAATCGGGAGGCGTCAAAACAGGGAGAACGTACAACCCATAACGCCCAAAACGTGTCGTAAGGCCCTGCCGGAGCAATCTCGCCTCATTTAAATTCTCTCTCTCTCTCTCTCTCTCTCTCTCTCTCTCTCTCTCTCTCTCTCTCTCTCTCTCTCTCTCTCTCTCTCTCTCTCTCTCTCTCCTCGCCCTCCACGGCCGGCAGCAGCAGCCGCAGCCGCAACAGCAGCCAGGAAACATGAATCATGAGAGAATATTCTTTGATCAGGACGGGCGGCCAGCCGGGCCGAGCAGCTCTCGCACTAAAAGCGGACGGGCGACACACCGCCCGCTGCTCAGGTGTGGTCCGCTAGTGCTGCCGACGGAGCAGGATGTTGTCACGCCGCGCCAAGTATAAGGCTTGCGGTCAACTTCACTTCAAGACACGGTCATCCCTGGGGAAACAACTCTGAACTTTCGACGAAAAACTTTAAAGTTTGTGGATTTTTAGAAGAACTTTTGTGAATGTCTTTTATTGTTATTACTGTTATTATTTTTGCAATTTTTGCCGAAATGTTTTCTTTTTCTTTTTTGGTGCGTGTGTGTGAATTTTCGAGAATTTTCCTGATATTTTTCTGAATTTCTCTAAAATTTTATGAATTACGAGGTGCACAAAAATTTCATATTTGTTTCCTCCTTGACCCTGAAGCATTGTTGCTTATGTCGACTTTCAATCGAAGGATATACGGTGAATGCTACTGTAAGATACGTTGTGATGCACCCTACTTCAAGTAGGGTTACGGCGAAAATACAGAGTGCTGCAGGGTTCTCTGTAACGAACTTAGAGTGGAATCCGTCGCTGGGTTTTTAACAGTGCAAGTGAACCAACGGGTTTGGTCGGGTCGGCAATCAGAAGCGTGCAGTGCTGCACTTCGTATGCGTTTCTATCAAGAGAAATTGGACTTTGAGGTTAGGTAGAGAGGCTGGTGATGTTTGCTACGTTGGCAAAGCCCAGAGAGACAGTGGGAGTGTCATCCACGCCCTCGCGCTTTCTCTAGTTTTGTGACGCGTTTTGCGCCGTGCGTGATGACAAAATGCGCAGGCTTGCCAACAGCAGCAACTCGTCTTTCCGCTGAGCGCAGGCCGGCCAACCACCCGCCTGATCGTTCTCCGCCGTTTCATGCGTTGAAGAAAATCCCCCGGCAACGTGCTTTCCAAGCGTGAAAAATACAATCGGCGAATGTAAATCATCTTCCGTGGAAAGAATGTAACCGGCCTGCAGGCCGCGACATTGTTTATTCGTGTAATATTTTTGTCAGTGTGTGCGCTGTTGATTTGGTGGTGTGGCGCGCGGGGCGGGCGTAACTTAATCATAAAGAATGTTGGAGACGCGAGGCCTGACAGGGACCGGGCGATGAAAAGCACGAGTTACGAGGTGGGAGCTCGTGGTCACTACAGCACCGCCTGCGCCGCGCAGGCAATAAGCAGGCAATGTAGCTGGATGCATCTGCGCGCCTGCCTGGTAGGCAACGCGCAACTGCCTTTGCGAAGGAGATGCACGCACATGTTGCGCGAGGAATGTAGGCAATAAACAGTCCAAACACATGAGGGTACGGAGGGCAGCGTCTGCCTGTTTGGCAGAAGTGGGTGTATGTTAGGCAGGCGCAGATGCAGCCCGCTTAACTCCGCTGTGTTTAGGCGACTTTTTGCCTACTTTTCCGGCAGTCTTGAACCGACTTGCTGCAGCACCGGCGCGCCGCAAAGTCCACGTCGCGCACGTCGGCACCCGGGCGGTGAGGGGGGAAAGGGGGGGGGGGCGTAGTGGGGGTGGAGAGGGCGTTGTCGTTGCCAATCGCCATCAGGATCCCAAAGTTCGACCCCAGCGGGGCTGAGATGGCCCTCGGTCGGGCCGGGCCCGGCCCCGGCAGGCCCCCCCCTGCGGCAGTCTAATGACCACCCAGGACCCGCGGGGCCGGGGCGGGGCGGGGCGGGGCGGGGCGGGGCGGGGCCGGGGAGAGACCAGCCCAGACACCTGGTGCGTCGTATATTTTGTCGCAGCAGTCTCGTCCGGAGCAGGGCCGGGCGGGTCCCGGGCGCGGCAGCGCGCCCCCCGTGATGATGGATCAGGCCGTTGGCACGCGGGGGGCGAGCGGCGATTGTGTGGCGCTCGCGCTCCTTTTTCGCGCCAAACCGCGCGCAACTTAGGGGGTGGCGGCAGCGGTGGCGCTGCGAGGTGGAACTAACTCTGAAAATTTTGTACAGTACACCATGTGTTTGAGAAAAATATTGAAAAATTCAGAAGAACTTAAGAAAGATTCATAAATATTCAGGTAAAATTCAGAAAAATTCAGAAAAATTCAGTCAAATTTACAAAAAAAAAATAGTATAATGTAAGTGAAAATTCACTAAAACTCTATACAAATTCACAAATTGTGTACACCAAAATACCACTTCGTGCCGCTGCTGCTGTGGAGGCAGCAACCCGCGCTCATTGCTGTCCGGATAACGATGAGCTGCTCACCGCGCGGAGTGTTATAAATCCCGTTAATGCGACACTGCGGGACTCATCATCATGTGTGGGCAGCCTCGGCTGCGGTGGTGAGCGCGGCCGGCGAGTGTCGCGGGCGCGGCGGGGCGGGGCGGGGCGGGAGCAGACATTCAGGAGGAGAGCGCGCGGGCAGCAGCAGCGAGCCAGCCGCCAGGCCTGGCGGGGCGGGGCGGGGCGGGGCGGGGTGTGGTAGGGCAGAGCACACCACCTCAAAGCTCACCTACAACCGCATGAATCATCGCCTCGTAAACAGCTCAGCGTCCGATACTGGCCGTGCCGGGCCGAGAAGCACCGCTGCTGCTGCTGCAGCCCCACCAGCACTCTGTACCCAACAGATTTACTTTGATGACGGTGGTCGTCATAACCGAACAGTTGCTGTGTGACAATGTCAATATTGTTTTTCTTTTTTGTTTTTTAAGTTGTATTTTTTTTTATCATTGTTAATTTTGCATTTTTCCTACCCGATGTCTTCTGGGAGACTACATTTAGATTCAAATGAAAATTTGCACCACGCGAACGGAGTCGCCGCGCTGCGTAAACTTCCTGTCGAACTCGTATAATTAGGACGCGGTCGTTGTGTCGTTTGTGTCCGGGGCCGGGTCGTCCCGGGCCGCACGCCGTTCGCACTTGTTTCGTCATACCCGTGTGGAATGTGGTTGCTGCGGAGCCGGCCGCTGGCGAAAGAGCAAGAGAGAGAGGGAGGGAGAGAGAGAGAGAGAGAGAGAGAGAGAGGGGGGGGGGGGTAAGGCGACCCCAACTCGCTACCCACACTGCAAGAGTAAAATATCGCCTGGAAACTGAGGCTGCTCGCCGCGCGGCGTGGCCAGGCGTGGTCAGGCGCACACGCGCTCTCCCATCACACACTCTGTTACACACGCATACACATACACACGCGCACACACATATGAGCACACACGCGGGTACGGGCGCACGTTTGCTGCTGCTGCCCTGTCCACTTGTAATCTTCACCGAAAACAGCAGCACCAGCAGCTCCCGTCTGCATTTTATTGGCGTCATAGCCTTCGCGCAGCACGTGGCAGAATTAATGTGAGCACCCCGCCCCCTCCAAAAAAAAAGTCAAAGTGAACCTCTCCCAAAAAAAATCTCAATCAGGAAAGGTTTTATAATAATAATAATAATAATAATAATAATAATAATAATAATAATAATAATAATAATAATAACAACAACACCAACAGGAGCATTTTTGCGGGCGCATACCGACTCGTACATGTCTCGCAGCTTAGGCTCGGCCCCCATGTACTCGCATGTTATGGTACAACGTCTGGAGGGATTATGCTTTCCCATACGGCGCAAAAGGGAATCTGCATATAACGCCGCAGCATATTAGGGTCGTCAAGAGGGGAGTCTTATTGCTTCGACTACACCACCGGAGCCCACCCAAATGTACTTTACGCGCGCCTTTATTTTCTCCGCATGTTTTTGAATAAGTAATACCGACGTAGCTCTGGTGTGCTTTTAAAAAATAACAAAAAAAAAAATCTTGTTTGTTAAAGTTTAAAGCAGTTTCGTAGGCAAATTAGAAAAATGATTCTCGTCAGTGGTAACGAGCATTACTTTCAGCTCTCGCAACATATATCGCGCGCGCGGTCACGGCCGGCATCTTGTAACAACTTCCTGGGGGCAAGCTCATTTTATTGACAAATAAAGCTCGCGCGTAAAACGCGAATTTACAAGGGCCGTGCGAAATGTGCAACATGCGCCCCATTAATGCGTTTCTGTTCTGCAATTATGAGACGGCGATGATGATTCTCGTCTATAAAACGACCTTGTTACAACAACAACGTTGTGCCCGGGCCGGGCTCTTGCTTGTGAAACACAAACCGACCCGGTGCCGGGAGATTGATCGCTTTAGACTGCGGAGGAAGGGCGGATCCAGAGGATAGGAGAGGATAGAGGGGGTTGGGGGTGGAGGGGGGAGGGGAGGGCTCCTTGACCCTCAAGCAAGCCTTTGGGACCCCACCGGGAACTTCAACGCGGGAGCCCGACGACCCGCTGCTGGCGTGCATCCCTTGTAATACGCTGCTCTGTCGTCCCTCGCCGCCCGAGAGAGAGAAAGAGAGAGAGGGGGGGGGGGGGAGTGGCAGGTGAGGGGGAGAGGGACAGAGAGGGCCTTGTTGATGTATAGCGCTCATGTTTGACGTCGGCCCGACACGGTCGCGATCAATATTTGTCGTCGCCAGGCCCTCGGCAGCCCCCATCGCCCGCTCCCCGCATCAGACTTATTGCCTTCCCATGCGGGAGTCTTATTTTCATTTTTGTCTCGTTTTTAGTAGGGGCTGCTGGAAGGGTATATCTTCACCGGGGAGCTAAAGACGTTTGTCTATATAGTAAAACGGATCTAAACCAGGACAAGTTTGTGTGTAAATCTTGTGTCGGAGGTGCAATAGGAGGTGCCCGCCCGCCCTATCTGTACGGGCGCAGGCTTTGACGCGAAGAAAGGCGATGTCAGTGTCCCGCGAGTTATCGCGCTTTTACGGGGCAGCAGCGCCCGAGTGTCGTCCAGTCGAGGCGATGGCGTCGAGATAAGTGGCGGGACCGAGGCCGCGAGGTACTTGGAGTATTTTAATCCCTCCTCGCGCGCAGAGAGAGAGAGAGAGAGAGAGAGAGAGAGAGAGAGAGAGAGAGAGAGAGAGAGAGAGAGAGAGAGAGAAGGGAGGGGGGGCGGGGGGTGGAGAGACGTCGGGTATATGAGTCGTAACGGATAGGTGGTTTCGAATGTTCCCGCCGCGTAAATCGACCGCAAGTATACGTTTTCATTTCCGTGTGTGCTGGTCTGCGCGAGCACACACTCACGAACACACATACAAAGCGTTCATGGCCACTAACACTGTTGCAGTTTGTAGCCGCGCACTTTTGTCCGCGTGTTTGTTTTATCCTTAGCTTTAACGGGTACCTTGTGAGCCTGTATATATGTGTGTGTGTGTGTACTACGTCGTCTTTCAATTATCACATCAAACGGCGCGCGTCGTAACGTTAGCGACGACTTGTTGAATGAGGTGCAGGCGCGAGCGCGCCCGCTGCTGACGCCGATGTCGTGTGACGAAGGTGACGGGCGAGCTGAGGGTGACGGCGGTGGACGCAGCGTTTGTCATCCGGCTCAGGGCGCCGTCACAGGTGAGCCCTGTGGTGGTGCTCTTGGTTTCTAGGGATGCCAACGAAAAAAGAAAAAGTATGTGCCAAAATTTTTGTCTGTTATGCTACTATGATTCGGCTAAGTTGTGGGAATTATGCGGTCTTTTTACGGCAAAATTCTGCAAAAAATATGAAAAGTATAGATTATAGGGCAAAAAAATAAAAAAAATAAAAAAAAAATTCCAAATTAAGCGGTTGAATTTAAAAAATTAACAAATAATATTTTTTTAAAAAAGTTGTGGAAATCATGGTACATGGTATTGCTAAAGGTGTCAATATTAATACAATATTAATACATTGAATAGATATTACTATCTCAGTCTCAGAACAGAGTAGAAATATGACCTGAAGTATAATACTACGAAATATTTCTGGTATTTTCATCAGATTTCCGTGAGAAACTGAAAAACCTGTGCGCATTAAGCGAAAAAAAACATTATGCGCTTGAAAAGAAAGCGAAATTATACGCTTTACCAAGGTCCCTCAGCATCAAACAGCAATTTTTTTTTTCATTTTGAACGATTTTAAAACATTATGCTAAAAATGCGATCGCATAAAGTGAGCATCTGTATCTCGGCCGCTGCTGCCGCGCTGCCAAGGTGCTGCAGTGACACCGCATAAAGAGAAGAGAGCGTTTCTCACCTTGCGTGTCAGGCTGAATGGCCACAATGCGACCCGTCACGCCCCGGGGTGTGTAAACACACGGGAGAGAGGGAGAGAGAGAGAGAGAGGGGGGGGGGGAGGGAGGTTGGCACGGAGAGACCTCCAAGGACGAGGTAGGGGGAGCTCGGTGCGCAGGTGCTGCTGGGGCGGGCGCGGTGGGTGACTTTTTGATGACCCCCCCCCCCCCCCCCGGGTCCCTCACCATTGCCTTTTTCGTTTTATATAATGAAGGTGATGGTCATGTCTTGCCCTTTCGTGGAGTGTGGAAATGCCTGACAGGCATGCTATACCTGCGTCGGGGCGAGGGGGTGGTTGACTTGGGACCTTCCCGGGGTGGAGCTACCGCGCGTGGACCGCAAGACGTGACTTATATTTTGGTTACACACCTCCCCCTTTGGGATTTAAATGTGTCCTATTCACCCGCCGTGGCATAGCTGCTGGGACTGCGAGGCGAGCCCACCCCGAGCAGGGCTGTCAGTGTTTGCCAGAAAAGTATGGAACAAGTAACCCAAATACAGTAGTGTATAGCGCCTCGGCAACAGGGGTAAGTCACTTCGAAACAATCATTGTACGGCCCCCAAGAACTCCTTAAAAATTTAATTTAAAAAAAATTAAATCAAGAAGAAAGATTCAGAAAAATCGAGAACAAATAAACAAAAAACTTATAAAAATTGGAAAAAAAAGTTACAAATAGTGGGACAAGATTAAAATTAATCTAAAAGTGGCAAAAATTTTCCTTGAAAAATCAAAAGAAAAATCCACACAAAAAAAAAATCTAAAGAAAATAGAAAAAAATTATTGTACACATTTGCTATGTGTGACACAGGCAACAAACACCAATCACGCACCTGAGCTATAAGGCGCTGCCTAGTAGGAAGGTGCATGCAACCCGCTTTACTCCCCTGCGTTTATTAGCTCACGTATTGCCTACCTTTCTGCGGCCGCACACGGCTGATGCTGAGTGGAGGAGGCCGAACCTGGGGGCGGCTCGCCTCCCCAAACATATTAATGACATTGATTGTTTTGTGCGCCCCACCTGGTGGCCGCGCAGGGTGGGGTGGGGTGGGGCGGGTCGGGGCGGGGCGGGGCGGGGCGGGCCCCATCAGGGGCGAGGGGCACTCATCTGCCACTGACCGTCTGTCTGCACCTGTCGGGGCCCGCCACGGCCCGCGCCACGCCCCGCCACCTCCTCCCCAAATGTCACGCCTTACCCACCCAGCCCCGTCCCCGGCTTAACCCATTGGCTTCTTTATTTATGTCCATAAGCCTGTGGGGCTCATCTCTCGAGTGTTATGGCGGTTAATTGTGTGGTGGCATTTGGGTCGGTGGAAGGGCCCGTCCCGGAGCAGGATGTCGTCCTCTTACCTGGCTGCTGCTGAATGGAGCCTGCCGCCCCCCCCCCTCCCCTCCCGCCCCTGCCTCCCTCCTCAGTCGGGCGTCAACTCTTTCTGGCACCTCTTTTGAAGCAGAATCCTCTGTTGGGACAGGGTTGACACGCGGTGGTTAAATTTATGGCCCAGGTTCCCTCCCGTGGGGCCGGGCCGAGGAGGAGAGGGTGTTGGGGTGATAGGGTCGGTGCGCCGTGGGTGCGCGTATTGGGCGCGTTATTCGTGTGCGAAACAAGTAGATGACGGGGAGGTTTCCCTTTTTGAAAATGCCTTCTTGATTGTGGCGATACTTGGCAGGGTAGTGGCGTGCGGGCGCGTTCGTATCGCCAAGGTGGTCGCGATGCATTTCCTAATTCCTCTGAGTTATTGCGTTTGTTTATGACTCCTGCCGTCGGGCGCGAGCCTCGCGCGAGACTACTGCATACCGCTGGAAGGGATTTGTGTCTCGCCGAAGTCTGTTCCAATTGAATAGATGGGCTGATTTTGTGTCTTTTTCTGTTTGTTTCAGGTGAGAAAGCAGCTGGGGGAAAAAATTGTGGGTGTGTTTCGGTGGAACTACGTTGTGAGGTCATGGAGGTATGTTATTGAGATATACTACGTCGACGCTGTGGCAGATCGATTTCTCGAAGGTGAAAAGATCATATTGGTTTGACTGTTGATGGTCCTCGCGCCCCCCTCTGACCCGGTCCCCGTCTGACTCGTGGGCGTCGTGCCGCTCCCTGATTGGCTGGCCTTGCCGTTTGACAGATGGACAGTGACCAATAAAATGGTTTGATCTCTGCACAGATGACGAGAGAATCCCATCTTAAGGGAAGAGGCAGAGGATATGCGATAAAACCAAGACTGCCATTTTATTCGTTCGCTCAATTTCTTGGGTCTCGAATGCTTATATTGGAATTTAACGATCTGCTGGAAAACTTTGCATTGGAATCAAATTACCTTAGCGTTGCAGCGCAGGGTGCTTCAATGATAACAAGCAAATAAGAAAAGAGGGAAGAAAAAAGAACTTAGATTGAAAAAAAACAATCAAACACGCACGTGCCTCGGCGGGTGGCAACCCAACCACTTATGCATGACTTGCACATTGGTGATGGGCGCGCCCAGCATGGGCACAGCACGCGCCCAGCGGCCTGCCAAGTGAATTAGTAGTGCTTCCAAGTTTTTTTTTAATATCCTTAACGGTGTACACCCGATTTCATTTTGATCCAGTGTTGGTATAGCTGCCGTATCTAATCACGTTCCTGGAGTTCAGGCGCTGTAGTAGCTTGTGCTTGTTTCAACTGAATTGCGAGGGATACGATTTTTTTTTACTGATTCACCTCAATTTAATTAACTAATATTTTACATGATTACCCAAACGTGCTTGCCCCGCTGCCCCGCGCTACTTGTGACCATATTCCGTGAGAAGTAGCAAGGACGTAGGCAAGGAACCTTTGGAACCTTTTTCTTTGATTGTAACGTCAGTTGTACCGCGCACTAGGCTCCGCCTCGGAGGTCCTAACTGCTTCCAGCAGCTCATTCCATACGCCCGAGGGCACGGTCTGTGTGTATGTGTGTGAGTGTGTGCGCGCGCGCGCGTGTGTGTGCGTGTGTGTGTATGAGAGAGCCACTGGCACCGTCTGTCAGGTATACTCACGTGTCGAAGCAGCGCCGGCTGCTGGTTTTCTCTCATTGCTCGCTGACTTTCTCTCTACTCATTGTCCCTCATCCTTCGAAAATAGCACGATGGCTTGTCATTATTTTTTTTTCTTTTAAACGTAAGGTTGTTGTTTATTTATTGCGAGGATTCAACTTTTGTGCTCTCTCTTTACTAGTTCGTCCAGGGCACTTTAGTGCCCCGTTTGAAACCTGATATTTTTGGACGTTCTTGTAATGTTTTTGATGCTCATAACAAAATCTGGAAGTGTCGACTGGGGCGTTGCGTTTCTTCTTCTCATATTAATGTGTGGTATGCCCACCGACCGCGCACCAGAGGAGACGAAAGGATTTGGGAAGGAGATAACACATGCAGCTGAGAGAGAGAGAGAGGGAGGGAGAGAGAGAGAGAGAGAGAGAGAGAGAGAGAGAGAGAGAGAGAGAGAGAGAGAGAGAGAGAGAGAGAGAGAGAGACGACTATCACCTTACGTGTGTGCGAGTGAGATAGGTTGGGGGCGCCATGCGGTTTTGCGGACCTCACGAGGTGTTGATAAACGGTGAGAAGACGGGACATCGCCCGGCTTCTTTATTTCGCGGGATTAAGAATTAAGTATCGCTGGCCGCACACATACACACACATACTCACGCACACACACCCGTGTGCCAGTGGTGCTCGCTAGGTGGGCCTGTCCGCCTGGTCATATATCACCAGCCCAAGCAAGCTCAGCCGAGCCCGTCCTCGGGCGGGGCGGGGCGGGTCCGCGTTGGTGTGACTGTGCTCCTGCTGTTGGTGAAAATGTTCGTCGTTGGAGGAAGGGGGACCCGGGGGGACCCCCGCGCGCGGCCGGGAGACCCGGTAGCTCGACAAGTTGTTGGTGAACCCGCGTGGCGCGCGGCGGGTCCCGCCCCGGGATACCGGTACCGGTCGCCTCGGCTACGGACAGGGCCCACTTTGTCAGCAAGAAGACGCTCGGGCGTCAGCACCAGCGCGTCCGCTCGCATGTTCCTCGCGCCTGATTCAAACTCGCCGTCAAACGCGGCTCGGCTATGGGGCTGGGATGCGTCCGCTCGCGTATGGCCCGCGCGAGCTTGACTCAAACTCTCCAAGTCAAGTGAAATGCAGCACGGCTGAGGCCGGGCGAGGAGGGGATCACTTATACAGAATGTGAGCAATTATTTTTTGACTTTTGATTTTTTGTTTTTATTTTTATTTTTCTTTGAAAATTTATCTCTGTTTTTATAAATTTCGATATTTTATCCCCATTTCTTATTTCGATACCTCACTGCAAGAGTAGCCTATCTGGTGTCGGTGCGTTAAAAGTAGCCTATCTTTACCGTGGCCAACAGGACTAGCCTATCTCTCCTAGCTCGTTTCAGACTAGCCTAAGTGACTTTTTCGAGCAAACTGAGATTTTGGTGGAAATATCCGTTTCATGAAAATCCACGTCGAATGGTATATGTCTCTCATTTTGCTCCAAAAAGTCACTTAGGCTTGTTTTAAACGAGTCAGGAGAGATAGGCTAGTCCTGTTGGCCGCGGTAAAGATAGGCTAGTTTTAACGCACCGACGCCAGATAGGCTACTCTTGCAGTGAGGTATCGATTTCTTTTTCATTTTTATCACGAGTTGTCCGTCACCGGTTTTTTTTGTTCGTTTTTCTCAATTTTTCGGAATTTTCTCTTCTTGATTCGATTTTGAGCTTTTTAATTATTTTTGTTGTTGTTGTTGTTGTTGTTGTTGTTGTTTGATTTTGAAATGATTTTTCGAGGTGACACCCGCCTCGGCGCCGAGCTCTGCCCGTGCTACCCTCGCTGCCGCTCTGTTTATTGCGAGCTGGAAATGACCAGTTGTTGGCGCGTATGGGCGTTGCGCAATCCCTTTCTCGCTACTGAAATTACAACCCTCGCCTGAAATCGCGCACATATACGAATGTGTGTTCCGCTCTGTACTGCACCGCGACGAGATGCTGCAGTGTGTAAGCGTGCGCACGTGGCGCGCGCGCTTGTGTGTGTGTGTGTGTGTGTGTGTGTGTGTGTGTGTGTGTGTGTGTGTGTGTGTGTTTACGTGTGCTGGGTTTGAGGTTTCACCTCGCGGGCCGTTGCGGGGCGTGGCCGGCCGCAGCGGGAGGTATGAAGGGATAGAATTGTCAAAGCATTCGCTGTCCGGCGCGCGCATGCGCTGCAGCCCTGCGGTGTGTGTGTGTGTGTGTGTGTGTGTGTGTGTGTGTGTGTGTGTGTGTGTGTGTGTGTGTGTGTGTGTGTCCGGCGCGCGCATGCGCTGCAGCCCTGCGGGGTGTAGCCTTCCGACTGCCATGTTCAGCGGAACACATGAAGCACCCGTAGCGGGAGGGGTGGATTCCGCTCCTATCACATTCACTCTCGGTGCGAATATCGTATACCTTGTTTAGCATGTTTTTCTTAAAACTTTACGAAGAAATTTTGAAAACCATTTTGTTTTCCCCTGTTTTTCGGAAAAGGGGGGGGGGTATGTTTGTTGTGTATGTTTGTCTTGTTGTACACAGTGCAGGATACAACAAGGACGTCTCAATTATTGCGCCTGTTCACCGTCTCTCTCGCACTCCTCCTGCTAATCAGACTGATCTGCGCGGACCGCCGCACTGCCTCACATGCGACGGTTTGTGTTGTACAACGTCAAATCCAGTCTGAATAATTGCCCTCCGTCGTGTGTATGAGAGAGAGAGAGAGAGAGAGAGAGAGAGAGAGAGAGAGAGAGAGAGAGAGAGAGAGAGAGAGAGAGAGAGAGAGGGCGGCGACTACCGGCCTGGGCAGCAGGACGTGTCGGGATGGTTAGGCAACCGAATGAACATGTATTACCAGGCTCATTACGCCCCGCGCGCCCATGGCTCGGGGGCGCGGTATCGGTCCCGTCTCAACACGGCGGCGCGACGGGTCCGGGCGGGGCGGGGCGGGGCGGGGCGGGGCGGGGCGGGGCGGGGCGGGGCGAGGTGAGGCGCGGCGCGGCGCCTGCAGCAAAAGTCGCTCCCGTAATAGCCGCACTTATGACTCAAATTAACCTTCCGCCTGACGGGCTGACGGAGGCGACACAGCCGCCACACCTGGACGCGCGGCAGGCCACCGCTGCGGGCACTTTGTGGTGGGAGAGAGAGAGAGAGAGAGAGAGAGAGAGAGAGAGAGAGAGAGAGAGAGAGAGAGAGAGAGAGAGAGCGTATATGTACGTAAATTGCCCGTGAGTGATGTTGGTCACCGCATGACTCTATATAACAGAGCGCGCGCGATGGGCAGCGTTGGGGCTTCTTCGGATCGTCCGTAATTATGAACGTAATTTATTACGTCTTCGTTGGACTGTTGTCCGGCCACTTCCATACGTCAGTTTCGAAGGAAAATTGTGTAAAAGGCTTTGGATGAAGCAAGCAAGCAGTGCGCGCGGTGATCCTGGCTGAGGCCGTCAGCACGACGACTATGTAGCTGACGGTCAGCTCGCAGCAGAGACTGACCGCTGGCCGCTGCTCAGCCCAGTCTCTTTGATGTGACCAGGTCAGGTACGCTAACCCGAGGGGTGATCACTCACACAAAATATGTGTATAATTTTTTTTGGACTGTCATGTATTGATTATTTTGATCTCTCAACCCCATCTCTAATTTTCCTTTTTAACTTACTCGGTTTTTTGTTCACGTTTTCTCTAGTTTTCGGATTTGTTTTGTCTCTTTCTTCTTAATTTAATTTTTATAAATTTTTGAAATGATTTTTTCGGGGCCATACAATGATTTTTGTAAGAGACCCCCCCCCCACCCCCCCTCCCTCGTTTCAACGTAAGCGCACTCCGGGCGACTCTGTTGCCCTAGCTTGCCCTGCAGACAGGCCGGCCAGCCGGGAGCCGCGGAGGAATAATTCAATTTATATCGCCTTAATATTACCGTCTTTAGCCGGAAAAACAGTTAAATCCGTCTCGAGTGCGTAACGAGGTGCTTCGGGTGAATGGCGAAGAGATGGGCTTAGTGCGCCGCTGCTGCCTGCTGCGGTTTATCCTAATAGCCTGCGCTGAAAAGATGAATAATTTGTGGTCGCGTCAAACTGGTCTGTTTTCTAGGAAGATAAGCATGGGCACCTTGGCATTTCGAGCGACATTGAATTGAAGTTTTTAAAAAAAAACGTTAAAAATTTACCGGGATGTGTTATTTTTTCTTTTTTATTCTCTCCGAAAGTGTTCTGTTTTTCTTAAAGAATTTTTATGAGTAATTACGCCTGTTTTTTTCTTTGGCAATAATAATAAGGTACCGGCGCGAGGTATCGCGGGTGGTGGTGGTGGCGTGGCGTGGTGCTGAGCCTCAGGGCCTTCCGTATGAGAACCTACAGGGGCGTGGCGGGGCGGGGCGTGGCGGGGCGTGGCGGGTGGTGGTGGGGCGGGGCGTGGCAGAGCGCTCAATGACCACACACGATGGGCCCCCGAGGATCTCGCACCTCGCACTGTGTGAGGCGCTAACCCCGCCCCGCCCCACCCCACCCCACCCCACCCCACCCCACCCCACCCCACCCCACCCCACCCCACCCCACCCCACCCCGCCCCGCCCCACCCCACCCCGCCCTGCACAAGTGCCCCGCGGGGCATGCATCGCGCCTGACCAGCGGGCGCGACACCCAGACGCTCTCGTGCAGAAATGTGGCCGTGCTGACATGTTGAGTACCTGGACCGCACAACGCCCAGGTTCCCCTCTCGCCTCTCCCTCTCTTTCTCCTTCTCTCTCTTTCTCCTTCTCTCTCTCTCTCTCTCTCTCTCTCTCTCTCTCTCTCTCTCTCTCTCTCTCTCTCTCTCTCTCTCTCTCTCTCTCTCTTCTGCACGGACCATTTGAATCGCTTGGACTGACAGACCAAGCCAACAGTCTTGCGGCTTTGTCGTGAGGGCAAGTGAGAGAGCGTGCTTTTGAAGGATGAAGAAGACAAGAAAAAATCGCCCGTAAAAAAATAAAAAATAACAAAAGCAGGACTTCGAGGACGGGCAGGGCCGAGCCCGGCCGTGTGCTCACCTTAATTGTTTGTTGCTGCTCCGGCCTACTGCTTGCGAAATGTGCGAACGCGTGTTTCATATCGGCACCCCGATAATTTGGCGGTGGTACTAACGCGCTGTATGCTATATTCCTTTAACTTTGTATCTCTTGCGTGCTCTTGGATTTGAAAGAAAAATTAAATAGCAAAACGGAATCCCACGGTATTCAAAAATGCACTGGAAATATTTGTTATTTTCTAGTGGAGAGTCGGCAACGTCTCAGGGGTCCCGAGTTCTCTCCTTCTTCAATTGTGGAATACCCGGCAACGATAAAAAATATATTTGCAGTGGTGCCTATGAGGCAAATGATTTTTATCGCTGCTCCCGTCATTTTTCACGGAGTAGTGACAAATTTCTTCACTCCGAGTTCTGCGGGCGGCTCGCGCTCTCGCACGAGTGAGCATTTTTAAGGCAATTGCATTCGTTGGCTGAGTCTTTTTGCTTCCTTTTCTTTTCCTCTTCCTTCACGGGTGTGTTAAGCTTTGTGGCAGGCGGTGTACGGTAGCACCTGTCACTGCCAAAGCGCAGGCGTAGCGGCCGCATCACCTTTTATCGAAAAAGAAGAGGATGAGCGAAGCGCGTCCTGGGGCGCGAGAGAGAGGGCGGGGAGAGAGAGAGAGAGAGAGAGAGAGAGAGAGAGAGAGAGAGAGAGAGAGGGAGAGAGAGAGAGAGAGAGAGAGAGAGAGAGAGAGAGAGAGGGGCGGAGCGATAACTCCCTGATTAACGCATCGAAAATAGGTGGTGACGACTCTGTTTTGAGCCCATGCCAAACATTGTGTCTCCAGATAAGCCTTAATGATGAAATCGCCATAAAAATGTTGCCGATCATTTATATAACACAAAAACTCTCGCACATCGAGTTTCTCATCCAGCAGCAGCACTTCTGCAGCCGCGGCCAGCCAGCTGCTGTCCTTGACAGGTCTCGCCGCGCGCGAGAACCCCACGAATAAAAACGAATTAAATTTATAAAAACGATGAAGAGCCTGCAGGCAGGCGAGCGGGCGGGCTGGAGGTGCGAAGTGTCTCGCGCGGACTGCAGCGCGCTCTGGCGGCCGGGACCGTACGTTCGTCGGACCGTGTGGAATGCACTGAACGACGCCGCGGACGACTCTTATTTCTGCCAAATTTGTCGGTGGCGACGCCGACTGGCGGCAGAAGGCAGTGCGGAGGAAACGCGGCTCAGAGAGGGTTACGAGAATTTCTTAGGAGAGGGCGGGAATACCTCGGAATTTTAAAGTACATACATCATGAACTTTTATTGATGTTTTGTTTTTCAATTATTGTTTTACATCTTCATCTATTTTTTTTAAAGTTTCATCGTATTTTCTGAATTAAAAAAAAATCCTAAATTTTTCATAATGACAAGGTGCAGAGAAATTCCAAAGCTCTTCCCTCCTCGGCTGCATTGGAAGGGGAGAGAGAGAGAGAGAGAGAGAGAGAGAGAGAGAGAGAGAGAGAGAGAGAGAGAGAGTGTTTCGAAAACGCGACAGGGGGTGGGGGAGGGGGTTGGTATAGCATTATTAAATGTCGTTATGGACACATTTCTATACGTTACAGTGCCGCATTGTTTGTATTTCGTGCGAGGAAAGATGGATGTGTGGACTGTGCGTGTGTGTGTACACGTTCACGTGTGTGTGTGCGGCTAGGCCGCGTCTAGCCCGACAGACATCAATCAGCTTGAAAACGGGAAGCGATGCCGACGGACTGACTGGCACAAGGGCTATGGGTACACAGTCCGCACTACCGGCGTGTGTGTGTCTGTGTGTGTGGTTGTGTGTGTGTGTGTATTTTTGTGTAGCAGCCCGTGTTGCGCCAATGGCTGCGGAGTGTGGTACGCGTCGACCGGGAGGGGAGGGGAGGGGTAGGATCCAAAGTCAACAAACGAGGGGTGCCTCAGATCCAATGAGCTGCAGAGGACGAGTGAGAGGAAGGGAGGGAGCCGCGCTGCTGGCTCCGAGTAATATAACGGTCTACCACAATAATTTGCATTTTGCCACTGGAGGGGTTGGTGGCCCTGTGGCATGCTGCTGGCAGAGCAGGAGGAGACCCTCCTCGCTGTGGCGACGAAAACCTCGGCGAGACTGATCTGCTTTCGCTGTCCGCGACTTGGAACGTTTATTTAGGAACTATGTGCGGGAAAAATTTTCCTCGAGAAATGTCGTAAAGATGCGATTTTAAATTGTGGTTTGGAGTCATTCGTAAACGAATACACATAGGCTTTCGTAAATTGCCGATACCGACGCATCTTTTCAATAACTCCAGTTGTCAATCACAAATTATAATAGTATACGTAAAAGTATAACAGGAAATTTTGTAAAATTTATGAAGACTTTGTTTTATTGTTTTCTGCTGTAATGCTATTCTCCGCAGATGACCGTACACACGACAAAACAAGCGATGCGTAGAGGGGGGAAATTTTAAAATTTGATGAAAGTTAGTGTCATCATTTCTCTGTCGCACTCGCACGCAGCATAACACGTTTTTCTCTGCAGAGCTGTCCCCTTTCACGGCGCGCACCCGAGGTTCGTTTCCCTCTCTCCGTGTAGGTGAATCTGAGAGAGAGAGAGAGGGAGGGGCAGCTGAAGGGAAGGGCGAGAGCTTATCTGGGTATCGTATGTCTGTGCCCCCCAGGTAGCTGGTGCTCTTGCAACGAGTGAATCAGGAGAAACGCTTGTGCGTCCACTCGGTCAATTCGAATTATTGCATCGAAAATATCACTCGCGAATCAGAGTGTTGCCTATGTTTAATTAATTATGAGGTTCGTGTGCCCGTTGTGGAGTAATAGTAAATCACAAAATATATCTTTGCGTAGATTTGCGATATATTTTGTAATTAATGGCAACTTTTGAGAAATGTTAAAAGTTTAATACAACCCATTTTACTTTGTTTTTAATTTAATTTTTAGTCTTCATGTAGTGCCTGTTACGATTTTTAATCGTAATCTTCCAACTCTACTTCGTGGAAAATTTTCACTGAAACCGATGACTATTTTTCACAGTGATAAGCCCCCCCCCCTTCCCCCCCCCCTAAAAAAAAGAGATGAAAACAGTTGTGTGTGGTTTCTGTGGCCGGGCAGAGCCACCGTACAATCTGGACGCAAGCCGCGCAGTGTGGGGGGGGGGGGTACCTCTGCGCCTCACCCCTCCTCTCCCCGCCCCGCCGCGCCCCGCCCCGCCACGCCGCTGGTGTGAGCCGGGGGACGCGGCGGGGTCCCAGGGCGAGCCTGTCCAGCCCGCCGCCCCCCCTCCCCCCACCTGGATGGCGCTCCACTCCTCTCTCTCTCCTTTGGGCGTATCGACCCGGCGCCACCCCCCCCCCCCCCTCCACCCCCGCGTCTCGCCGGGCCCCGGTACACCCCGCCGCGGCTCGCCTCGCCACGCCCCGCTGTCAACGCAGTGACCGGCGTCAAGTGCAGAAACCTTGGTGAGCCTTATTAACGGTCGGGCGGGTACCTCCGGGCACCCCCTCGTACCTCACCTCACGGGTGCGCGACCGTTTCACTCTCCAGCTTTATTTTAAACTCGTTTTTCTTTTCTTCCCTTTGTTTCTGTCAGCCTCCGTCCGTCCTTACCCTGAAAAATGTTAGTTTTTTTTTTTTTTTTTTTTTTTTTTTTTTTTTGTAGGGGATGGGGTGAATGTGAGGCAAAGGAGTGTCAATTCGTTATACATTTGATAGTGTGTTTTGTAGATTAATGTAGCCGTAAAGACATTAAGAGAGCTGCTATGCCCATAGGCGGCCAACCCGCAGAAACCGCGTTTCAGGAACACTCTAAAATACACGAGTAACATCAAAGTACACATAAATACGCCCATTGAAATGCACAAGCATTCAAGAAAGTGCACGCAAAAATTGTACAGAGGAATACAAGAGTTGGTTGCCCATACTATGTCATCCCGTTATTCCCAAGTTATTCCCTTGCATCCCTGAGTCGCTCCGAGTTGCGCTGAACCCACCTGGGCCGCACTACCCCTACTGCTCTCCCCCTCCCTTCCTCTCCCTAATCCTCCTCCCCCTACACGCTCCCGCTAGCATTATTTCCCACCTTCTTTTTGCACCCCTTCGCCCCCCTCCCCTCCCCCTACTTCTCATCCCTTCACACTCTACCTGCTTCCAACCCTTACGCGCGTCTCTCAGCAGCGCCAGCGCGCTCTCTCTCTTTGAGTGCGGGAAAAGGGATGCAGAGGGAGAGAGAGAGAGAGAGCGAGAGAGAGGGAGAGAGCGAGAGCGAGTTGAGCAGGGCGGGGTGAGGGGGGCCGGGCCGGGCCGGGCCGCAGCGCCACGCCATAGACTCGACTTGTCGCCGACGCGCGCAGTTGACAAGGGGGCGTGGTCACACTGCCAGCCAATGGGAGGGGAGGGGAGGGGGAGAGGGGAGGGCGGTTGCGGTGGGGTGGCTGTGGAGGGGCGGGGCGGGGCGGGGCGGGGCGGGGCGGGGCGCGGAGGGTCCCGGATCGATGGGACAGCCGCTGGGTGTGTCAGCAAACACATTTACATGTACACTACCTGGCAACCGTCGCGCTGCCGCGGGGCGGGGCGGGGCGGGGCGAGCAGACGCCGTGTGTGGTACTCGCTCACCGTGAGCAGTAGTTTAGGTTTTAGTGTAGTGTCCCGTTTTTTATGTGTGTGCGAACGTAATTCACAAGCACAAAAAAAAAACGTTCCTGAAATGGCACTGTTCTCCTACTGTGCCCGCTTTCCATATTTTCACAATTTTTCCAGCGCCTGCTGTGGATCGAAAAAATACATACTTTGTTAATATCTCTATATGAGTTTGTTAAACAATAATTTATTTCGTTTACTGTTTTCTTTTATTTTTTTAAGTGTAAGCGGAAGAGGGAGGAGTATCAGTGGAGGAGGAGGAGGAGGAGGACGAAAGGGCATTAAGGAGAGGTCTCACGACTATATTTGGTGGCCAAGGTAGTGAATGAGGACGAGTCCACCTCTCCAGCCGAGACCGCACCGCAGCCCAAGGAAATCGATATCAATCGGAGGGGCGGGCAGGTAGGGGGGGGGAGGCATCTCTCTGAAGCGCGCGAGCAGTGGCGCCCGTTAGTTAGACAATTATCGCTCACGATACCATCTGATCACTTCCCCCTCTCCCTCTCTCCCCTATGCCCCCTCCACCTCCCACCTCCAAGCGGGGAGTGGAAAGGTAGTTGAGGAGGGGCCGGAGGGGGGGGGGAAGGGGCTTAAAAGAACCGCCGCCGCCGCGCCCGGAGACCTGCGCGGCCGCCGGCCTGCCTTGTAGGGAAGGGGTAATGACCACACACACACACACACACACACACACACACACACACACACACACACACTCGGAGTCTCACACTCGCGCGCACATATGAGAAGTAGTGTTCTCGTACCGCTCGGCGTTGTGCTCAGCCACGCCTACCCACCTCACCTCCTGCGTCCCGGCGCTGCAGCCGACACTCGGGTAGGCAGACCCGCTGGACGCGGCTGTCGGCCGGGTCTGCCTACCTGTCGGGGGGCCTTGCGAGGAGGCTAGGCGAGGAGGCTGGAGCCTGGAGCCGCGCATAGGAGCAGGCGCAGGCACATTTAGCTGGAAGGATTTGCCCGCGTAAGCCACCCCGGCCGCGGCCGAGGCCCTTAAAACCACGTGTATGCCCGTGTGTGCGAGAGAGAAAGAGAGAACGCGTGTGTGCCCGTGTGTGCGAGAGAGAAAGAAAGAGGCAATGCGTGTGTGCCCGTGTGTGCGAGAGAGAAAGAAAGAGAGAACGCGTGTGTGCCCGTGTGTGCGAGAGAGAAAGAAAGAGAGAACGCGTGTGTGCCCGTGTGTGCGAGAGAGAAAGAAAGAGGGAATGCGTGTGTGCCCGTGTGTGCGAGAGAGAAAGAAAGAGGGAACGCGTGTGTGCCCGTGTGTGCGAGAGAGAAAGAAAGAGAGAACGCGTGTATGCCCGTGTGTGCGAGAGAGAAAGAAAGAGGGAATGCGTGCGCGCGTGCGTGGTGGCTCCGCTTGCCCCTCCCGCCCCGCCAGCCCGCCCGCCCGCCCCCTCTGGCTTGACCCTGCGGGCCCACAAATCCACCGCAATATGAATATGTATAAAATATTACAATCGTGCCATTCCGTTCTCGCATTCTTCATGGCGCGCTCGGCGAGCCTGCCTGCCCGCGGTCCACCACGCCGCGCCGCGCCGCGCCACGCCGCGCCACGCCGCCGTCCGATGGGGATCCTTATCAGCGAGGTAATCCCATGGAAAGAGTTGTATATAAATGCTCTCGTGTGGGCGCCCTAATAGGCCAGCAGCGGGTAATAGAAGAGGGTCCCTCCCCTGCTCCCTTCCCTCTCTTTCTACCTCGCTCCCTCCCTTCCCCTCTTCTTCAAGGCATAACTTTTGCAAATGAATGCGGCGTGTTAAGCTTATGATTAGGATAGTTTTACATATTCACTAACAAACGTGAAGACATTTTGCAGAAATTTGCTGTGCGCGGTCTAAGGCCTTGCCTTTGTGGTTTATTTTTCTTCGAAAATTTTTACTTTAAACAAACCTGTGCCATTAGTTTTGCGGCGCGACAGATGGCTCTATTACAAATGTGAAAAAGTGGCCTAATCGGTGCAGTGTCAAGCTGGGCCGCAACATACGTCATTAACTTTTACGATATCGCTCGCCTCATCTCCCTCTCTCTCTCCCTTCTCGCCCTCTCTTTCTCTCATTCTCCTGCCCGTCTATGCGAACCCGCAGCGGCACACAAGCCGTCGCGGTCAGCATGTCATCGTGTATCAAAAGAGTTGTTAATGTTGAACTTGCTCCGCTCTCTTCGGCTTCTCGTTTTTCCTCCCATTCTTCCTCATTTTTATTTTTGCGCTCACGGCCAGACGGCGCCAACTACTGTCTTTTGTTTTGCCCGTCCTGTTCTTTTTGTTTATTTTTTTTTTCCGTGTTTAGGCGCGTGTTTCGGTCGTCCTACCAACGGCGCGCGTTTCAAATGTCTTTTTCTTCCCGGACGCTCGGGAACGTAGACAAACAACTGCAAGAGCATTTTGTGCGTGTGTGTGAGAGAGAGAGAGAGAGAGAGAGAGAGAGAGAGAAAGAGAGAGAGAGAGAGAGAGAGAGAGAGAGAGAGAGAGAGAGAGAGAGAGAGAGAGAGAGAGAGAGAGAGAGAGAGAGACCGCGCATGCGCGCTGCAACCCAGTTGTTAAAGAAAAAAAATGTTAAGACAAGAGAGATGCAGAAGCGCGCAGTAGGAACGCGTGGGGGAACTTCATTTCCGACGTGAGCTTTAGTTCTCCCTCTCTGCCTCTCTCTTTCTCTCGGTTGCTCGCCATCTGTGCAAACAACGATCGGAAATTAGTTTAGTCGGCTCCAACACCCCCTCAAGGCGTCGAGGGCAGGCAGGGCGGCCCAAATTATGAATAGGCAGCCGATCGCCCGCCTCTCGCATCTCCGAATCTGTTTTCTTCCCTCATCGCGTCAGGCGTCCGAGAACCGCTCCCGATTGCAGTCATGCATGCTATCTCCGTGTATGTGTATACACATATTCGCACGACATTCTTATGTCGTGCGGCTCGGCGGGATTTCTATGGGGGGTCGTATCACGCCCGTTTTAACATCTCACGGTTACGGTTGTATTATTACAGGGTGAGGGCGGTGTGGTAAAGCGTCGTGTGTGTGTGTGTGTGTGTGTGTGTGTGTGTGTGTGAGTATGTGCGTGTTGTGAGGGGTACGTCGGCTCCTGCCTTTTTGCTGTTCGGTTGTTTGTTCCGCTTTGCTTTACAGGTGCGCGCCGCCGGCCTGCCGGCTCGTGTAGCTGCGGCAGGTGGCTGTAGAGGGCGGTAGCGGTAGGGGTGGGGGGTGTGGGGAGAAGGGGAGTGGGGGTAGCTCGTCGAAGAGCCCGAACCATTGTGTGTGGGGGGGGGGGGCACAGTGGGCGATTGGACCCCTTTCCGTGCGAAAAAATCGTCTTATGGTTGGTTTTGAGTCAGGACCATCTAAAATGTAGGAAAATATGTCCAAAACGTAAAGAGAGTGAAACCCGATGTATTTAAAGCGAAATCTCGCATTTTTAGAGCAAATTTAAGTACTTTAGAGGGAAATTTTGCCATAGATATTACGATTTGATAACTATTTGATATTTCTATCTCTATAGGAATAAAAAGTTGAAAAAGCAGAAAAATAAGCCTTTTTTTATGAATTTTGGGGCTCAAGTTAATATGCGGTAATAATAACTTTTTTGATTAACATATATAAATTCATTAAGAGAATTAAGGATAAGTTTATTATTTCATCAGTTCATTAGTCAACTGAAATATACGAAATCAAAATGCACAACCGCTGCACAAAAGGAGGAGGCCAATAGGTACTGGCGCAACTTTCATTATATCGGTGCCATGAATATAAGGATCTAAACGGGGAAAAAACGCTTGCTTCCATATATCTTACTGGCAAATTTTCATAATCGGCCTACCGCAACTTTCACCCAAAAGAAAATATTATTTTACCCGGTCAATTCTTTTAAGTGTCGTATTTTCTTTCATTGAAAACCCGCCCATTATTTTTAGCAGATGATACATCTTAGCAAATAAATAAATAAAAAGAAACTAAAGAGAACTGATGTTTCATCGCCTTGTACTCTCGCAATATTTTTAACAACGTTTATCTAAATTCCTACATAGTGCGTGTCACGTTGTCGAACTGGAAAGACACAACTTGAAGTTGCAAGAGGCGCGAAGTGGGATGTAGGGGCTTTGGAACTTGAATGTTGGCTTCCCAGATACTGTCTGTAATATATTGTAATTTTATTTTATCTGGCTCAGCCAACTACGCACCTTGTGCATGGCATATTAAACATAGATAGTAGCGGCGGTCGGTAGGGGGAGGGGAATGGGGTGACAAAGTCACCGCATTGTCACCCGGCGCGCCCCGCCCCGCCCTGCCGCCCGGCGCAGCGCGCAGCGCCCGCCCGCCCTCCATAGTCCTATGCAGTCC
Organism: Frankliniella fusca; assembly: GCA_029379305.1. Taxonomy (NCBI): domain Eukaryota; kingdom Metazoa; phylum Arthropoda; class Insecta; order Thysanoptera; family Thripidae; genus Frankliniella; species Frankliniella fusca. The sequence goes on from JAHWGI010001090.1 coordinate 824,657, forward strand.
TACGGCTATTTTAACGTACTTATTATTTTTAATCACCTGTAGCTCGGTTTTGCGGACGAACGCGGACGAGAGGCGAATGAGAGCAGTTAGAGGACACTCATAAGTGTTCATTTATGCCCTGATGTCCGTTTAATGTCGATTTATTCGAAACTATTTTGACACTTTTCGGTAATTTTTTGTATATTTTCCGTTGTAAAAGACCGTTACGCAGGTTACGGATATCATCACCCACTACCCTCGAAAGAGGTGCCTTTTAGGCCCTGAAAACCGCTGGCAGATCACCTAGTTGCTACATATTACATCCCGATAACGGCGGACGAAGAATGTTTTTTTATGTCGTTTTTTTGCCGTTTTCTGACATAAAACCGCCCCTAGGTCCTAAACGCGGATGAGTTGGATCAAAACTATTATCGCACATTATGCGTCGATCATGCACCTATGAAAGCCCATCACCCGTTTCAGCTGATCGGCACATCGACTTGGCTGAATTTTTCGCATGGAAAGGGGTCCAATCGCCCACTGTGGGGGGGGGCGGGAGGTGTTTGGTGGCGAGGGGCTCTTGAATTTGTCATAGCCTGACGACTGACCGGCGGAGAGCTGGACTGATGCGCGGCTCCGCCCCCCCTGCTCCTGCTGTCCAGTCCAGCCCCCCTACAATCTCTCTCTCTCTCTCTCTCTCTCTCTCTCTCTCTCTCTCTCTCTCTCTCTCCCCCCCCCCTCCCTCCCTCCCTCCCTCCCTCCCTCCCTCCCTCCCTCCCTCCCCCTCCCTCTCGCCACAGGATTAATACCGTGTCGCTGGTGCGTGTCGTGTCTCTCCGTGGAACACTCGCGTGCTTTTCGCAACAGGCGTGATGCCGGTGCCCCGGTGCCCGCCCCGCGTGTATATCGTTACGGTCGTTTTCCCGCCGGGCCGCCCGCCCAGTCCGGCCACCTCAACGCCGCTTGCATTATGTAGTGCTGCCAAAATACCGCGCAGCACTTAACGCTCGCTTTTGGAGCTGCGATTTTTTAATTATTATAATTTTGCTTTCGGCTTTAGCCTTATAGTTTTGTAGCCGGATCCGATTATTTCTTATATACTATTTTTGTTTGGCTCTTACGCAAAACCGAAATTCTTTAGACAATTTTTTTTCTTTACCGCTTCCGAGGTTGGCAGCCTGCTGGTCAAGCCGATAAGGGTGGGCGTGGGCCGCGGGAATCAAGTCGTCGCCGTGAATTGAATCGGTCCGGTTCGCGTGGCCGCGGCGGCGGCGGCGGCAAGCGCCTCGCTGATTTGTCAGTGTCGATAGTGGCACCACTGGAATTAGTCACTGCCTCGTAGCGAGTCCCGCGGCCCGGTGGTGGTGGTGCGCCGGCGGGGTGGGGTGGGGGCGGGGCGGGGCGGGGCGGGGCAGGGCGGGGCGGGGCGGGGCGGGGCGGGGGCGGGGCGGGGCGGGGCGGGGCGGGGCGGGGCTGCCCTCGGGTGTGCCCGCCCCGCCCCGCGGCGGCCCGACGGACAGGAGCCTATTAGGCGTATCGCGTTGTTGCCAGCCGACGAGCTGACGAGGGCCGGGCGCCCCCGGGCCCCGGGCCCCGGGCCGCGCGGGGAACGCCCTGGGAATGAATGTCAGTGTGAAGTTTGCGGTGTCCAATCACATGGCGGTCTCCTCCTCCCCCCCGCTTGCAGCCCCGAGCACCGCGCGCTCGCGCACGAAATGTCGCGTCTGCTCACCAAACACAAGAGGCAAAACAAGAAGAAGAAGAAGAAGAAGAAGAAGAAGAAGAAGAAGAAGAAGAAGAAGAAGAAGAAGAAGAAGAAGTCGTAGTAGTTTCGCGAGTGTGCAAGGTGGGTGTGCCTTCGCCTGCGGGAGGTGGAAGCAGCGGAGCTGCCGGCTGGCCCTCCGTTGTTTGTCCTCGTCCGAAGCGTGTGTTTTGTGAACGCCCCCTCCCCCCCACCCCCCACCCGGATGCGCGCGCGCGCCCACGAGCTCGCGTGAGGGGCTGAGGTGGAGCGTTGCCTTCGCCCCGCGCACCGCTCGTCAGCCCCGCCCTGCTGTCGTCTCTAAAAACAGCGACATGCAGAGGGCGTGACGGCCGGGTGCATGTCACTTATTGGGCGGCGGTGTCATGTGGCGTTTTATTGAGCCCGGCAGCCGAAATGAGTGTCCTGGCGGGCGGCCCTATGGCCCTATGGGGCTCCATGAAGCAGGTGCTAATGTGGCCTAAGCGATATAGCCGGCCCTACTTACTTATCCACCACGGCCCTGCGTGGGCGCGCGCGGCGCGGGTGCGGACGGCGACAGAGAGGGAGAGCTAGTGTGTGAGAGAGAGAAAGAGAGAGAGAGAGAGAGAGCGATTATCGCCCCGCGCTGTATACGCACTGCTGGACGGGCTGCCCGCGGCGCCATCTTGTTCTTGGCTCTCTAATCTGCATAGCGCTCTGGTTGACGCCCCGCCCATGCGGGCGCCCTCTCTCTCTCTCTCTCTCTCTCTCTCTCTCTCTCTCTCTCTCTCTCTCTCTCTCTCTCTCTCTCTCTCTCTCTCTCTGGCCGCGTTGTGGTGTTGATGTGTGTACGTACGCGCCTTGCCCCGCCTCGCGCCCAGTGACTCCAGGGCACGCTACGCTACCCGTTGAGCTAGCGCGGCGCGCGGGTCCCCCGCTGGGGCTGAGCTGCATAAAAATGAGCCCGCAACTAATCTGGAAAAACTGCTGTTCCCTTTCCCTTTTTATATATATTTTTTTGTTTTGTTTTGTGCTTCCTCCTCTGAAATTTCTCCATCATCATTCACGAAAAATTAGAAAACTGTGGCATAGCCATATGGTTTACGGAGGTCTTTCTACTATTCATGTAATTTCAACTGCCTTATTGTCACCGAATTTTTGTTTATTTTTTAATTACTAGAATTTCTTTTTCCCCTTTCTGGTGAGTGCACGGCTGCCACTATTTTCCTCACACTTTTACAGGTGTTGCTAGCTTTTGGGTGCGGTGGGGTTGTTGGGGTCAACTCTGCCGCTTATTCACCGACACCTTGCCTCCCACTCTTAATTACAAGAGCAACCGGCAACCAGCTTATTAAATTACAACACTTGTCAAGTATTTGGATTAAGCGCAGCCGCGCAGGTATAGTTTTAATTCCTCGAGGGGTAGCGGAGCACTCGCAGTGGCAAGGGGCAGGGGGGCGGAGGGCTGCGGCCGGGACCCAGTGCGGGGGCGGGAATAAATGGTTCACGGAAAGAAGAAGAAGCAGAAAAAAACATTACGCACACGGTAAAAGCAATGTCTGATTTTTTGAGGGAAAAGGGGAAAATTTGAGAAACTTCCGTAATTTGAGGGAAACACCTAAGATTTTGAGGAAGGCTCCACAAAAAATAGGGGAAATCTCCACAAATTTTAATGAGACTTCCTCAAAATCTGAAGATTTTCCCTCAAAGTATCCAAGGTCCTCAAAGTTTTCCCCTTTGCCTCAAAAAATCAGACATTGTTTTTAGCGTTCACAACTCCGAATGTGACTTTCTGTACTTCAACTTGAACTGTGCTCCAATTTTTTTTCTCGCCTCATGTTACTAATAGTCCGCCGGGGCATGCAGGTTGACCTCTGGTCGAACTGAGCGCACGTTCGGGTCGGGTCGGACAGGGTCGCGATACGGGTCGGGTCGGGTCTGACCGGAATGGGCCGCTCGGCCGTTTGCAGGTGACGCGTGTACGAATGGACTTAGTGCGTTTCCCACATTTTGGCGTGCGCCGTGCCAATTTATTATTATGAGCGCTGCTGCTGCTGCTGCTCCTGCGCTGCCCCCGCCGCCGCCGCATCGACCGCCGAAAGTATCGGGTGAAGAATGGCTCCTAGTAGCACCTGGGTTAGGAAGGGAAGGGGTTTTGATATTAATGACCCGACCCGACGTTGCTGGCGCTCGGCGCGCCGCTCGACCCCCAAGGCCCGTTTCACCTGCCGGCGAGGGAGGGGGGGTCCCTAGCGCCACGGTGGGCCCGGCCCGCCAGCCGCCGCGCACCGCCCGCTCGACCCACTTCGCGAAATTGTTATATTCGTCTTTACTTCCGATCGGGCGCGCGCGCGCGAAAGTTGCATTCATATGGCAGTCGAATAATCATAATTATACACGTGGGATGCGACTTATTGCGGTTTATATGACGATGATGATGATGGTGGTGGTGATAATTTTTCGATTAATTTTCTGCGGGCACGTTATTCGCGGGGGACACGACGATGGTGTTTCCGGTCGGGCGCGGCCGGGGCCGGCTGCGGCTCTGCCCTACCGGTCGTGACGACGGCAGCGCGCGAAATTTCAATAACCAGCGGGGGGCGGGACCGCTGAGGGTATGGGGGAGAACATTTGGACAGTCGGTCAGCCTGTCGGCGAGTTCGCAGAGCGGGGCGCTTATTATATCACTCTATACCAGCGCTCTCTCTCTCTCTCTCTCTCTCTCTCTCTCTCTCTCTCTCTCTCTCTCTCTCTCTCTCTCTCTCTCTCTCTCTCTCTCATACACACACACAGACACACACACACAGCGTGTGCTCCTAGCGTGCAGATAAGCTGCAGCGCGGGTCCTACCTGCGGGTGGCCACGCTACTGCCCGCGTGTGTTGGCAGCCCTGTGTCATCAGCCCGAGTCGTATAATATTTTTAAAAAGTTCGTGACCGTGCGCTCGCAGTCTGTTAGTGCGGCTATTCGCAAGAAGACAACAACTTTTTAGCAGTAATCTTTTTAAAAAATAATAAAAAAAATAATAAAAAAAAATTCTGAAGTGATGATTTTGTCCGAGTCCGACTGCACATCGTAAATGGACGGGCGAAAAGCGCCCGTGTATTCCCGTGAATGAGTCGTGGAATACACTTACACAATATTCCGGAAACTACATTAAATTTTTAAGAGCTGTTTCTCCTTTTCTTTTTTTTTTTTCGGCATTCCACTTTAATTTCCGTGCCTCAATAATAATTACACCCCGTTGACCCCGAGACATCTAAAGTGCATGGAGTGAAGGGAGATGGGAGAAAGAGGGAGGGGAGGGGGTACTCTCGTCACGGTGTTGTGCTTCGCGAGGAGACCCGCGCGCCCAGCGGAGCGGCACCCGGAGCAACATGGAGGTTAACTAGAGGGTACCTCTCGCGGCTACCCCGGAGTACCCCACCCCGGGTTGCCCTGAGGTACTCTCCCGAGCACATCACAGCTCCTACACTGACAAGTGTCAGGCGGGTGGTGCGGCCGGGCTGCATACTCGCAAGGGGATAGATACAGTTCTGACATTTTGTTTTGGCTTAGCTTGAATTTTGCACGTCTCCCCCCCCCCCCCCCCTTTTACTGTCTGAACTTTTGAATTCCTTTGTGCTCTGAGAAATGTTTGTAAGGGTTATGGGAAATTTTTCGATGACAAATGTCGTAAAGTTACGAAATGAAATTGCAAATTTACTAAATTTACATGACACCTACCTGCTATATTGACATGTCATTCTGAAACAAGTAACTGAAAATAGGCTTCCGGAAATTTACGATACTCTAATATAGTACCTAAAGTTGCAACATCCTTTCTTCATTACAAATTTGGAAAAATGTTGTAAATTTATCAAAAACTTTTTTCTATTTCTTTTTTTTTTTTGCAGTGAGGACAAACTTGTATTTAATTTTATGGACGTGAAGTTTTTTTTTAATTATTGTTTTGAATTTTTCTTGAATGCATGGTGTGCAAGCATGTCCCAGATCCAGGCCAGAGGACCATGGACCGGAAAAAGTACAAACTGTTTTGAAAGATTTTTCTCTTGTGTGTTGCAGACGCATGTTCCCCACGCTGCGGGTGTCGTTCACCGGCGTGCGGCCCGAGCAGCGCTACGCCGTGCTCATGGACATCGTCCCCGTGGACCACAAGCGATACCGGTACGCCTACCACCGGTCCAGCTGGCTCGTGGCCGGCAAGGCGGACCCGCCCGCGCCCAACCGCCTCTACGCGCACCCGGACTCGCCCTTCAGCGGCGAGCAGCTCCGGAAGCAGGTCGTCTCCTTCGAGAAGGTCAAGCTCACCAACAACGAGATGGACAAGAACGGACAGGTGAGCTGAGCTGGTTTCATATTCGATTTATTGCACAGCTGGAAAAATGAAAATGACATGTATTTGCGTAAACTATCGTAAGGGTAGGTCTGAGACAACTCTCAAATGATGTTTGAGACAGCAATAGTATGGTTGCAGGGAGGGGGAACAACTCTTAATTTTTGTACACCTTGTAAGTAAGAATGGATTCACAAAAAATTACAAAAATTTAGAAAAAATCTAGAAAAAGTTATAACAAATATTTAAAAAAAATATATGTATATATAAAATCTTAAAAATTCATGACATTTCGACACAAAAAATTCAGAGTTGTTTTACAATTGCAATATTGCTCTCAACCGTGATTTCATGGTCACCCCCATTAGGTAACCATAATACAGTATGGGTGCCACAACTTTACCTTGCATTTGCTTTTTTAAAAGCTTACTGATTTGAACGTTGGACCCACTACGACCTACTTCCTTATTGTTTTTGGCCGGGGATTCGCCCATGTCATGTCTCAGTCATTCATGGGGCCGTAGGGCGGTCTGATGGGGTGGGGGCGTTCATTGATCATGTTACTAATCCGTGGTCATCCAACACATGCGCGCCTGATCCGATCAGCATTGGGCCGTGTGGCTTAGAGAGAGGGAGAGAGAGCCGGAGCGAGAGTGAGTGAGAGAACGCCAACAGGCAGCTAACAAGCGTCACTGTCACAAACTATTAGCGGCGACAAGTATCGGAGCTTATCGCCGCATCTCCAAGGTGTCTGACGGGGCGGGGCGGGGCGGGGCGGGGCGGGGCGGGGCGGGGCGAGGTGGGGTTGGGCGGGCTCATACCGGATGCTGATATCAGATATTGTATTCTTGTCATATTCCCGTCTTAGCGTCGTCCTGCTTGGACCGGAGAGGTCACCCTTCCGAGACCCTCGTCATACCACATCCGTACAACTCAGCAAATTCGAGGGGGAATGGTCACGAGAGACCAGACCAATATTAATTTATTCATTTCAATATTTTCTTTTAAAAAGTGCAACACAGTTTCAGAGAAGTTTGGGAAAAGAAAGACAACTCACGAAATGCGCGTAGCATTCGAGCAGAGCATGTTCGATGCTGGGCGTGGCTGCATGCCAGCGGCCCAGGGGGGTCCAGGGGGGCCGGGGGGGCCGGGGGGGGGGCGGCACGGCCCACGGGGGCCGCGCGACACAAAGCCGTTGTCAGCCCCGATTTACATTCGATTTATCATCGCGTTGTGTGAACGCGAGCTGCCTATCGTTGGGCACGGAAGGCTCTCTCGACGCTCCAACAATAAATGTAAAAAATACTCTAAAGTGTTCGAGTATGGGAAGTCGTTGTGGTGGCCTGCTAGTGATCAGTCACGGGTCCAGCTTGACCTCGGGGCACGCGGGCGGGGTGGGGTGGGGCAGAACGCAGCAGTATACCTACAGGTTCTCCTCACAGCCAGACCGCTCGTCGCCCGTATTACTTTTTTTTATTTTTATTTTTTTATTCTCAGTTCCTCTCTCTCACACTCTTTCCGCACCTGCCTACATGGGCCCTATATGTATCCCCTCCACTGTATCCCTCCTTGTTTTTCTTCGTCAATCCTTTATCGCCGGTGCGACTCCCGCACGGTGCCCACCTCCCGCTCTGCTCCTCCAGCGCTTCCCCGAATCAATGACTAAGTATTGGAATTTGTGATTTCACCTTCGAGGTGGGGGGTGCCCGTGCCCTGGGCTTTTTATGGTGGTGTGTTGATGGGAGTCAGACACCTCGTATGCAATCTCTCTCTCTCTCTCTCTCTCTCTCTCTCTCTCTCTCTCTCTCTCTCTCTCTCTCTCTCTCTCTCTCTCTCTCTCTCTCTCTCCCCCTCCCTCCCTCCCTCCCTCCCTCCCTCCCTCCCTCCCTCCCTCCCTCCCTCCCTCCCTCCCTCCCTCCCTCCCTCCATTGACAGTGTGCCGACTCACTCCAGACTTATTTATGTTATTTGCATCAGGGTGAGTGGCAGTGGGTTCGGATGACAATATAATCTGCCACCCTGAACAATTTTTCTCGAGGGCCCAAACCACTACTGCGGTGAGGAGTGACTCACACCGCACGGTACGGGTACAGGTTTGAACGGCTGGCCGGCGGGTACCCTATTGGGCTCGGGTTACTCGCGCCCTTCTAGACGACCGCTCTGTGTGACAGTCTGAGGCCGCCGGGGGCTGCCACTGGTGAGAGAGAGAGAGAGAGAGAGAGAGAGAGACAGAGAGACAGAGAGAAATTGGAAGGGGTGCAACTGTCGTGTTGAATAGCCCGGCCTTGTCGTGCGGCCAATCGGCGCCCGTGATTGATCGATAGGGTGCAAGCCGGCACAAAAGGAACGCTCTCTCTCTCTCTCTCTCTCTCTCTCTCTCTCTCTCTCTCTCTCTCTCTCTCTCTCTCTCCCTCTCCCTCTCCCTCTCCCTTCCCCCTTCCCCCTTTTCTCTCTCGCTCTCACTTTTCGGTGCGGGCGGGTGTGATTGACACCTGTAAAGATGGCTCTATCGCAACGCCCCCGCACTGTGATTAGCCCCACCTCCCCCTCCCTCCCCCGCCGCCCCTTCTCCACACCGTTACACGACACTTTTCCGCCCCTAAAGCTGCTGTTGTTTGCTCATTGATCGATTATTGGCCCCGATCGGGTGGAACCAATCAAGGGTCGGCCGGCCTCGGCCTCACCACATTCATCCACATCCCGTCTCGAGTTTTCCTGCGGGTGCCTGCCCGCCCGGCCCGGGCCACCGCGCACCCTTCCTCGCCCTTTTTATTAACTAATTGTCCGGCCGCTGAGCGCCAGCTGAGTTTGGTTTGTGGAGAGAGAGGGAGAGGGAGAAAGAAAGAGAGAGAGGGAGAGAGAGAGATGGTAGGGAGCACCTGCCCGCCGCGGCCAGCGCGACCGCAGCGCTGCTACTGTCGTAAATCAATAAATATTAATGCGGCTCTACGGCGCCGCACTGCGCGCTGCGCTCATTAAAGGATTAAGGTTCCGCTCTTGTAATAGTTTTTATTTTACACTTGCATGCTTCCGTTCTGACCCCTCCTTCCCTTCCTCGTGCCACTCTCCTTTCATCCCTCCCTCTCCCTCCCTCCCCCCCCCTCTCTCTCTCTCTCTCTCTCTCTCTCTCTCTCTCTCTCTCTCTCTCTCTCTCTCTCTCTCTCTCTCTCTCTCTCCTTCTCCCTCCCTCTCTTCAATATCAAACGGCCGGGCAATAAAATTAACCGTGGGCGTCGCGGGGCAGTCTTTCCATCTCTCCGGATCAAAAATGCGTACCCCTGCCCCCTGCCCATCCCCCTCCCCTCTCAGCGACGGCAGGTGGAGGCGCCCTCATGTACTACACGCTGTTCCATTAGAAGCTCTTAACGTACACGAGGTGTTTCGATCCTATCGGCGTGAGGAGGGCGGCTCTTGTTGTTTGAACGGTTAAAGGGCGGCGCTGCGCACTCAATATGACGACAATATGCAATTCTTAAAAAGTGTATCTATTAAAAAAGTAACATTTCAGAGGAATTGGCTGCAGAAAAAGTCGAAAAAATGTACTTTTCAGGGAACGGTGAAAGGGCACTGCGCGCTGAATATGACTACACTATGCAATTTTTAAAGAAAGTAACATTTTAGAGTAATAGCCTGCAGCGCAGCCTGCAGAAAAATTAATTTAAAAAAAAACAGGTTAAGAAAAAGATAAAGAAACTTTTTTTGTGTGAAATTTAAAAATAATTTCATTTGTGATTTGAACTTTGTGTCCAGACATAGTGTTGACGCTATCAATAACAGTCGTTTTTCTCTCTTGGCAGATTGTGCTCAACTCGATGCACAGGTATCAGCCCCGCATCCACCTCGTCAAGTGGCGGGAACACTGCGGCACCATCACCGACCTCGACCAGGAGGAGCACCGGACCTACATCTTCCCCGAGTCCGTCTTCACCGCGGTCACTGCCTACCAAAACCAACTAGTAAGTTCTGCGTGGATTATCATTATTTTAATTTTTTTAAGAAAAGGGGAAAAAAGAAAAAGAAGGCAAAAATAATGCAGAAGTTTAAAGAGCGAAGAGGACGTGGAATTCGTCAGCCTGTATAGCAAAAATGCGCTTTTAGAAATTCAGCAGTACTTTATACGTAATCAGAGTTTTGGCAATTCATTAGAGCTTGAATATCAGCTGCTGTTGCTGCTGCTGATACTGCTCATGCAAGGACAGAGCGAGTCAAGTCCGCTGGCGTGCCGTCCGGCCATTACACTGTCGCGTGTCGGGGCGATAAAACTGTTTTAACGGTGTAGGCGCGTCGATATGGACGATAATTTATCGCGGATGGCTTCCTGCGGCCAGCCAGCCCAGCCGCGTGCCGGCTCGTCTTCGCTGCTACGACTTGAGGTGTCGCGGCGTAGCCGTGGCATAACGTGGCGTTGCAGACTTAGCGTAGCTGGCGTAGCGTGGCGTCGCGTAGCCTTGCGTATCGTGCGTGGCTTTCGTCTCTTTCCTTTCGTTGGTCTTTCAAAAGACTTCAGCTCAAATATAACATTATAAAAGAGACGTTTTAAATGTCAATAATATTATTTACGCCGACGAAAGAAAGCCGTCCCGGTATAGTTATAAATAACAAATACACCTCCGCAGGTGAAGAGAAACAACAACAAAATGTATTACACTCTAAACTTCTTACCAAGAAACCTCATTGTATTACAAAGGATTTTGTGCTGTCGTATTTTACGAAGAAAAAATCTTTGTAATACGCAAAGACAGACCTTTGTACTACAAAGAATTTTCTTTTGTAATACAAGGAAATTTCCTGTATCCTACGACAGCACAAAGTTCTTAGTATTACAAGGGGTCTATACAAAGAAATTCTTTGTAAAAAATTTAGAGTGTACACTGGTAAAACAAATGTATAGTTCTAAACATCAAATGATGTTTAACTGCTAATGTTTAATACTTAAACACTATATCATGTTTAGTTCAAACTATACATCAGCAGATGTTTATTTTCTAAACACTTTGCAAGTGTTCAGTTGGCTATACACTTGGCGCAGCGTGGTGTCCCTATGCTTTTCCATGTGAAGCCTCGCCCAAGTGAATACTTCTATACATCACAAAATGTTTAACCTCTAAACATTTGCGAAGTGTATAGGTGTTAAACATCTTGTCATGTTTAGTTCCTGCTATACATCATGTCATGTATAGAATTGCCAACTATACACCGTGATGTATAGAAACTAAACATTTGTTTTACCAGTGTAGAGTGGAACATTGTTGTTGTTGTTGTTGTTGTTGTTGATGTCGGTCGCGAGCAGGCGGCGCCGACCGGCTAATGAATTGATCACGCTGCCCTGCGCACGCCAGATAGAAACAAGAAGGAGCAGGAGGAGGTGAAAGAAACGCAGCAGATCGGGTCGTCAAATGGGTGCGCATCGCGTGGAACAGTGTGCGGGGAGAGAGAGAGAGAGAGAGAGAGAGAGAGAGAGAGAGAGAGAGAGAGAGAGAGAGAGAGAGTGTATCGGCGACCAAGGGCGGGACTGAGTGGGGTCCGTCGGCCCGTAGTAGCAGCCGATCCCGTCTGCCCTCCAGCAGATTACAACCAGCAGCGCAGCGCCCCCAGTCAACGGTCGCCGCGTCTAGTCTCGTCTAATGATCTGTGTAGTATGCGCGCCACCGAATTTCTCATTGTCTTTCATTCATTTAATTTCGTTGCTGCTGGTTGGTAACCCTTTCCTCCCTGCCCCGCTGCTGCTCCCCGGTCGGGTCGGTGATAGATGAGCTCCCTCCCTCCCCCCCTCTCTCTCTCTTCTCCCCCTCCTTCCACCCACCACTTCCCATTCTCATTACCTAATTCCCCTGGTTTCTGTTCCAAATCTCGCGCCCGCCCTGCAGGAGGGTCCCGGACCCCCGCGCGGCCCCCGAGTGCCACCGTTGGGACTACCGCTGTGACCCCATCCGCATCGGAGGAGAAGGGTTACACTATGTGTTGGTCTCTCTCTCTCTCTCTCTCTCTCTCTCTCTCTCTCTCTCTCTCTCTCTCTCTCTCTCGCTCGCTCTCCCTGCTCGCCCGCCCTCGGCCGCGCGCTCACTTTCTGTTCTTTACGCCCACGGGCGTGAGCTACGAGGTGATATCTCATATCGCCGTCCTGGTTGTACCCGCGTGCGGTGCGGCCGCCGCCCTGCCGGCGCCCCCGGCGTCGTCGGCACGTTGGTCTATTTCCTCCTGATGAATGATGCCCTTTTCGTTTCCATTTTAATTTAATTACCAAATTTTTCCCGGGCTGTATACGGTATCACTGCCGCGTGTCGAATCTTCGAAATGGGGCCGTGATACACGGATACACTACGACGTGCGCTGCTACACTGCCAAGATTTATTTATTTAGTCTAAAACATATTTTTAATTTAAAAAAAAATTCTGACAGCAGCGCGTAAACGCAATAGCAGTTTTTCCAGTGTCGCGCGGCGATGCAACTCCCAAATGGCGTCAGTCGGGCGGGCTTCCATTTTCAGATCCACCTCAACTTTATAGCTGCGATTACGGGGGCGGGGCGGGGCCGGGCGTGGCGTGGCGAGCCGATATGATCGCTTCCCGCGGGGCGCGGTGGGGCGCGGCGGGGTGCGGTGGGGTGCGGCGGGGCGCGGCGGGGCCCGGTGGGGCCCTGGGGCTCCGGAGGGGCCACGCATTAGGACCTAACCGCGCGCTGTTTTGTCTGACCACTCGATTTTGATTGAGATTTATATGGGCTTCGGCGATGCGGTCCTGTGCGCGCACGCTCGTGTGTGTGTGTGTGTGTGTGTGTGTGTGTGTGTGTGTGTGTGTGTGTGTGTGTGTGTGTGTGTGTGTGTGTGTGTGTGTGCTACCCGCCGAGTGGATTGAGATGTTTAGTTCTCTTTGTCGCCGATGCAACTGATTGGGGGGGAAGGCACTGCGCACAGCACCTAATTGCTATTTGGAAGTTAATTGCTGATTATTTTCTATGCGCAACACAGAAAACTGTATATTCTTGGTTTGAAAGAGCTTCTTATTCATGCGAATATTTTCAGAAAAAATGAATGAGGTAAAAGGTAGTTTTAAAAACAATCTCATTTTTAAAAAGAAAAATTTTGGTATGCTTGAGAATGAAGGGCACAGTGTTCTGGGGTGCGGACTTCAAAATGATAGTGCTACAGCGTCCATAATAATGAACATATTTACGGCAGTGTACGGGGCGCGGCCGAGCCGGCGGTGCAGCGGAGCGTGTCGCGGCCATAGCTAGTCGGCTCGCCCAGGAGTGCCAACCCGAAAACTCGAGACTTTTCACCAGCGGCGGTCGGATTGAGACTGCGCGCCGCGCTCGACTGCACTGGTCGGCCCGGCCCGCGGCCCGCCAGGAGGCATTGGCGATGCAAATGGCCCCAGCCGGGCCGGGGCACTGTACGCGGTAGGCGGCGCAGCATGGCGCGGCTGTTATAGGAGGCCCCGCGGCCGCCGGGGGGGCGTGGCCGACACGTAAACTTTTCGGTGAAATACACGGTTGCGGACGGAAGCGCAAGTTGGCACCCCTGTGAGTGATGGCGTGGCGCCCGCGGGGCCCAGCCCAGCCCGGCCCGGCCCGGCCCAGCCGCTGTCACGGGCCTGACAGCTGGGGGCGGCCGCGCAGCCGCGCGCGGGGGGACCGTCCCTGAGCGCCGAGGTCACATGAGGCTGGTTTAAAATGTGTCTCAGGAGAAGAAGTTGTCTAGAGATGGTTAAGCAGATGCTGATTAAGCAGATTTTTTCTCGTTTACAAAATCCCAACCCAAACTCTTGTCAATTTTTGTACTTTTCTTTTTGCATTAATTGATTTTTTCTTTTACTGACCCCGGAAATACATCTGGAATTCAACAACAAAAAAGTAAAAGAAAAACGTGAAAAACATTTTTTTTTTTTAACCATGAAGGTTTTGTGTCTACCATGTCATTTGTGGCCTGGTGAAATACCACAAAGCCTCACCAGACTTCTCGGGAGAAACAATTTCTATTTTACGAAAGAGGGAAAACTTTGCGTAATTCCTTGAATTTAAGGAAAACTTTTAAGATTTTGAGGATATTTTCTCTAAAAAGGAGTGTCCCTTATATTTTTAAAGAAAATATTCCTAAAATTTTAGGAGTTCTCCTATACAGAGCTCATCGAAGTTTTTTTCCTTTTTCCACAAAAATAAATAAATAAATAAATAAATAAATAAAAGTGAGACATTGTTTCTACCGTGTAAGGTTTTTCTAATATCATTGCGTTGTACCAGCCTGATAATAACCCCCGAGTGCCTTTAGGGATCGCTCGCTTCAGCTGGAGGGAGAGATACCCGCCAGCCCAGTCACGATACGCTGTTGGCGTGAGCTTCGGCCACGCCTCGCTACGCCACCGCGCGGCTCCGCTAGTGCGTGAGCGAGTTTATCAATGGGCACGGGGGCTGGCCCGGCCCGGCCCAGACCCTCCTACTCTAATAGTAAAGTGCTTTCCGAGTCGCTATCGTGATTGAATCGAATCATTCATAGCGCTCGATTGCCGACAACCAAACCCAATACTAAATGTTCCGTAGTTTGTCTCCGCTTTAACAAGCGACCCTTCCGAAGTGCTATGTACTGTGTTTTAAAGTCTGTGTTCTTTTTGTGTGTTTTTTTGCAGATCACTAAGCTAAAAATCGATAGCAACCCCTTCGCAAAAGGATTCAGGGACTCGTCCAGGCTCACCGATTTTGACCGGTAAGAACAAAATCACCTCACTTCCTCACACTTCCGCGCCTCTGTGCCTCTTTGTCAGGCTAGGCCAGGACTGTAGTTATCACCCCCCCCTCCCCCTCCCTTTGCGCTGCCAATAGCTCCTGCTGCGGATAATTGTAGCGCTGCGAATAGCCTCTGTGGCCCCTAATAATCCTAAAGGCGCTTCGCAAGGTGCTGCAAATCTACGTATTCGTCAACCTCTGCACTGTGAAAAATATATTTGTAGATTAACGATTTTTTTTTTTTTCGTAAATTATTATTTGCGAGATATTTTGTAAATTTACGACGTACCATTTTCGCTCGTGAATGAAATTCAAGTGGATACGTAGTGCTTGTATTTTTACGGCTTGCAAATTTTAAAATTCCGCTCGTGGGAATTTTTTTTCGTAGATCCACGGCTATTTTTCACAGTACTCTGTCTCTCTATTGCTCGTGCGAAAAGGGCGTAGCGTTGGACTTCGGCTTGCGAATTTTTTGTTGCTATGCTTCGCGAATGAGCGTGAAAAGAGAGGAAAGAAGGAGAGAACGGGGTAGGACTGAGAGAGAGAAAGAGAGAGAGAGAGAGAGAGAGAGAGAGAGAGAGAGAGAGAGAGAGAGGGGGGGGGGAGGGGAGGAGGGGGAAGGGCAGAGAGAAGCCGGCAAGGCGCGAGAACGGAGGTGTCTAAATACTGTCATGGTGAATGATAGGATGTCTATAATTTATTTCGATACGGAGCCGGGGCGCGCGGCGCGGTGCGGCGGAGGGCAGGCGGAGAGAGAGAGAGAGAGTGAGAGAGAGGGATAGAGGGAGGGGCAGGGCGGGTCCAGAGCGGTGCTGGGGCGGGGGAGGGGGGGGCGAGCGGCGAGTTAATGACAGGGCAGCGGCAAGCGTTAATAAGTGAGCGGTTCAGTCAAATCATAGCCTTGGCTTGGTGCCGCACCGCGCGCCCCGCCGGGCCCCGGGCCCCCCACCACCACCTCCGCGCCGGCCAACAGCATCCCGGCCAATCCTTTAGCCACACACACATACATTCATAGACACACATACATACACACACACACACATACACACACACACTCGAGCGCGCGCGCCCGCGCGCTTTCGGAACTCCCCGTTGTAGCCTGTGCGGCGGTGCCGACAAGGTGTGGTCTCGAGGTATGATATTCAGTAAAACCTGAGCCAGCTGCCATTGTGCTCTTCACAGCGATTGCATTTCCGTAGCGCAAAAAGATGAGGAAAGGAAAAACTTAAAAATTGATGGAACAACTGAGTGAATGTCGCTCACTACATGTAGGTGAGTTAATCGCCATGCGCACGCTTCAGCAGCTATAGACGTATGAATTTTTCTGTTTAAAAGATCGCATCTTTGGAGGAACAAGTGTTTTGAATTAAAATTCAGATACTCCCTCAAGTGTGTGACATTCACACTCTTGGATTTCCGTGGTGTCGGCTAATTTCTCACATAATCCTTCCATTTACATACGGGGAATTTCACAAACGCGGTTCATCTTCCTTCTTATTTTCCTTATGATGATTTACCGTTTTCTCACGGCTGCGGCGGGAAAACGGCAAAGGCACTCGCTGCAGGTCGGGTCGGGGTGCCTCCGCGCGCCTGTGTACTGTACCCGCGTGAGGTGAGGTATGGTCTGCACTGCCTCACCGACCCGACGTGACCTGCCCGCCCCGCCGCACCCCGCCCCACCCCACCCCACCCCACCCCGCCCCACCGCACCCCACCCCGTCCCAGCTGGCGTGGCGTGGCGGTGCGCTGCTCTTTGCTCCGACTGAAGAACACAAATTTCATGCTTATTCCAGCAGGCGGCTTGGCGTGGCGGCCCCGCCGGGCCCCGCTCAGCGCGACTGACAGGGCAGGGCCCCGGGCCGGCCCGGGCCAGCCGGCGGTAGCCGGGGGAACCATCGGCATGCCATCCTGCTAAAAAGTAAAAAGAAACGCAAGAAAAAACATATTCCTATAAAATTTATATGACGTTGAAAAAAAATAGCAATTTTATATGCACTTCACCTACTTACGCTGCGAAAGGAAAAGGTTGTAGGTTTATGGAAAAAAAAATTTCCACGAAGTGGGAGTTGAAATATTACAGTTACAAATTGTAAAATTACAATCCCTGCGCATCGACTTGAAATTACATTACGAGCAACAGTTGACTGTCGTAAATTTACTAACACATTTCGTCAATCTTAATTCACAAAATATATCGTATAATTCTGCAAAGAGATTTCTCATAGTGTCGTGATGTTAAAAGAACGGTGTGTAGCTGGTTGCGCGCTGTATCGGGGTCCATAAAATTTGCAACCCTCCCCCTTTTTCCTACCGAGTCACGTGGTTTACGAACGACCCCCTGCGGCGCGGCGTCATGGTCCCCCTCAGGTTAGCGAGACCCGCAATCCTGGCACTCAGGGGTTTTCTACTCAACAGTCGTACATGTCCATAGGGAGGCATACTCCTTATTGAAATCCCGTCGCAACTACACGGCTTTCATCGTAACTGCCCCGCCGCTCACCGCGCGGAGGGCCCACCGCTGCTGCTCGGGTTTATTTCACTCCATTAAATTCCTTATTTCAAAACGATGCGCGGCTGCCTCCTGGGAGTGCGGCGGCGGCGGCGTCAGCTTTAACGAGTTGCATCCACTCGCCGCGCTTACCCGGGCAGCGCTTCACACACACACACACACACACACACACACACACACAAACTCACACAAACTCACACACGCACGCACACGGGTGCGCGAGCTTTACCCCCCCCCCCCACCTTTTTTTTTCCACTCGGAGCTGTCAGGTCGCTAATGCGCCGTGTCTGCAGAGCGTGCCGCGCCGCTACCGACAGAGAGCAGCAGCCGTACAAGTCATTTCTTTCCGGGTAGGCCGGCCCGCCGCGCGCGCGCGTCCGCCGGTGCTGCCTACCCTCTGGGCGTTTTCGCGCTGTCCCCCCTCCTCACACCTTGCGGAACGGGATATCTTCTTTCTTTATCCTCCTCCTCCCCCTCCTCCTCCTCCTCCCATTCCTCCTCCTCCTCCTCCTCCTCCTCCTCCTCCTCCTCCTCCCCCTCTTCCTCCTCCTCCGTGGTCCTCCCCTTCCTCCCTCTCTCTCCTCTCCTTCCTCCTCCTTCTCTGCCTCCTCCTCTTCCTCCTCTCCTCCTTCTCCTCGTCCTCCCCTTCCTTCTTTTCTTCCTAATCCTCCTGCTTCACCTCTTCGTCCTTCTCGTCCTCCTCCTCCTCCTCCTCCTCCTCCTCCTCCTCCTCCTCCTCCTCCTCCTCCTCCTCCTCCTCCTCCTCCTCCTCCTCCTCCTCCTCGTATTCCTCCTCCTCCTCGTATTCCTCCTCCTCCTCCTCCTCCTCCTCCTCCTCCTCCTCCTCCTCCTCCTCCTCCTCCTCCTCCTCCTCCTCCTCCTCCTCCTCCTCCTCCTCCTCCTCCTCCTCGTATTCCTCCTCCTCCTCGTATTCCTCCTCCTCCTCCTCCTCCTCCTCCTCCTCCTCCTCCTCCTCCTCGTATTCCTCCTCCTCCTCGTATTCCTCCTCCTCCTCCTCCTCCTCGTATTCCTCCTCCTCCTCGTATTCCTCCTCCTCCTCGTATTCCTCCTCCTCCTCCTCTCTCCCCCCTCCTCCTCCCCCTTTTCCCACCGTACTCGCGATGAACAATAAGGTAACCGGCAGCGACAGCCGCTCGGAGTGGAATGGAATGGCTGGCGCGTTGTAATTGACGTAATTCGAAGACAATTGGGTCGGGCTGGTATGCGTCGTGTCGATCGCAGGCCGTCTGAGGAGAGGCAAAGAGAGCGTGGAGGAGAGGGGAGGGAGGGAGAGGAGAGAGGAGTCAACTAATTTATGAAAATTTCCCTCTCGGACAAATTTGTGTGGAATGACATTCTGGAACGGAGGTGGGCGGGCCGTGCCCGGGTACCGGGTGCCGGGTGCCGGGCCGAGCAGGCGAGGTGAGGTGGCCCCAACCACCCCGACGACTAATTCGCTTTATCTTGTTTCCTCGATCGCCGACAACTGTTTCAGTCACAAAAAGGCTTGTAGAGCTGCGCGCAGTAGCTGCGGCGTGCCGACCACAGCACCGGGGCTATCGGGCAGAGCGACCGAGCGCCGGCACTCCCACCCCTCTCTCTCTCTCTCCCTCTCTCCCTCTCCTTTACCCTCTCTCTTTCTCTTATTCTCATTTATAGCCACGCGTGTCGGTCCGACTACAGACACACGCTCATTCTCTCTCTCTCACACACACACACTCGGTGGGAGGTGGTTAGGAGGGACAGCTCTGCTCCCGGTGGCGCGGGCGTGTGTATTGGGCATAAGTGATGCGCGCGATGTGCAGCCGAGGCGTTCTAATTGAGATAATGGAGGATGGCGCCCCGCTCTGCTCCTGATAACCCGCGCCCGCCCCGCCCCACCTCACCCCTCACCCCGCCCCACCCCACCCCGCCCCGCCCCGCCTCCTTTTAACGAAGTCCAATCCAGTCTAGTCAGGTCCGCGGAGCGAGGAGCCGCAGTGGGCGCGCCACGGTGCGAATGGCGTGAGCAAAGGTGTTGTGTTGCCAGCTCTGTTGGAAATAAAAAAAAATCTTCTTCCTTCACGTCCAACCACAGTGATGATGATGATAATAATTATACGATAATAGTAAAAGCGAGTTATATCGTTGTATTTTTCTTCTTTTACAACGCACGTGTGGGCCCCAGAGGGAAGGGCTCGGGTGTCGCGAGGTTAGTAGTTGTACTGAACGTTAAATATATTGAGAGACACTGTTAAAAAAAATAGACGGAGCGAGTCGCGTAGAGCAGGAGGAAGTGGCTGTCCAGCGGCTGGGTCGACCTGGCAGGGCGCTAATAAAGATCTCGTTTTACTGACAGCAGAGGCCGCCCCGCTCTACATCTTTCTCTCTCTCCCTCCCTCCCTCCCTCTCTCTCTCTCTCTCTCTCTCTCTCTCTCTCTCTCTCTCTCTCTCTCTCTCTCTCTCTCTCTCCCTCCCTCTCCCTCTCCCTGGGTTCGACCACGCGCTGCCCGCTGCCGTGGCTATGCTGCTACGGATCTGAATAGCGTGTAGGAAATGACCTGATGTAACCTTGAAGAGCCACGCCACGCCACCAAGAGCGGCCAGCACCTTGGGCAGCGCGCGCGGTGTTTTAAAGCAGGGAGCCGAAAGAATGCAATGAAATGTCAGAACGCGGGCGGTAGCTTGGTCCCCCCCTCCCCCACCCCCCCGCACCTCGCCCTGATGGTTTAGTAGATAACGCCTCCCCCTTCCCCCTTTTCCCCCTCCCTTCCCCTCAGGAGCGCAATGAAACCCTGGAACCTGTCATCTCCACCTCACGGTTGTGTCTTTTTTAACCTTGCAACTGTACATCGACAAAAAAAAAATTGAAACGAATTAACCTTGCTGTCACTTTTTTTCTAAGAATAGGGAAATACTGTGTTAAGATAAGCCATCATCTCTGTGCACTTTTGACCCGTGACTTAAAATAGAGAAAAATCCTAGATTTTTGGCTACTGGCGACGCTTCCCACTCCCACCCCGCCCCGACCCCTCGTGTGGTGCGGTGTCGTGCTCGGGGGAAAGAAATCTCGCATTCAACTCAATTTGCTTTTATCGCGAGCCCGGCGCGCTTTCCTTTTTACGCCCGATGCAGGCGTTGGGGCCCGGACCCGGGCGCGGGCCCGGCCGTCTCTCTAGCACCAGCAGCAGCAGTCCCTCCTGAATATGCATAGCGACATTTCAGTCAGTCGGACTAACTGCGGCCAAGGCGAAGGCGGCGGCGGTGGCAAAGCGGCAAAAGTCAGCTGCGAATAAGGAGGGCGGCGGAGCCGGCGCGCGGAAAGAAAAGGAAGTTATTACAATAAATCAATCTTCCATCTCGATCTCCCTCTCCCTCTTTCGCCCCTCGCCGTATACGTATCCCGCTCACTCTGACCACCGGCGCAGGCACAGGCCGCCGGCCTGCAGGTTGGCTGCAGCCGTTTAGCTGAATTAACGCGCTGGTACCTGGCATGGGCAATCGCCCTGGTGGTGGCCTGGCGTGTTCCACGCGGCCGCCCCGCCCAACCCCGCCCGGCCACAAGCCTTTTTTGCATACCTATCGCTTAAGGTTGAAAGCTCCCTTCTCCTCTTACGACTTGATAAAGGAAACGGGTGTGGATTCGCACATTCCGACTAGCACGCAGGCGGGCTGCTAGCAAGTGCATGCGGGGAGGGGGGAGGGGGGGAATCACTCATACAAAAAGTGTGCAATAATTTTTTTAGCTTTTGATTATTTTCATTCTTCAAGGAAATTTTCTGTCACTTTTTAATAAATTTTTGATCTTTTTACCCCCTTTTCTGAATTTTTCAATTTTTATTTCATTGTTTTGTTCATTTGTTATAGTTGTTTCGGATTTGTTTGTGTCTTTCTTCCTGATTTTATTCTGATTTTTTAAAATGAATTTTTGGGGGCGGTACAGTGGTTTTTCGAAGTGATTCCACCTCCCCCACCCCTCGGGTCAAACGAGATGGTGTGACCAATGCTTGTTTTAAATGACGTCACATTCCATGTGCTATTAAAAGTGCCACATTCGTCTACAAGTAATTGTCGCAATATTTAGCATGTGAGTGTCGAATTACCACGCTTCGCCTCGCCAATCCACGTGGCTAACGAATGTGACATCATATGTAAACGTAAATAACCAATGTCACAGTTTTCACATGGCAACGAATGTGACGTCCCATGAGTTGAAGAGCAGTGATAAAACTTATGACTCAATCACGTTACCCTCACAGTGACGTACAACAGATAACGCCGCGTTATCAGGGATGGCAAATAAAAACTTTCGAGAGATGTGGGAAAATCGTGACAGAGGAGCGCGGCAAGCGTGAGGGGGCTCGGTCTCGGTCTCCTAGGGAGCAGGGGAGAGTCTGGTCGGGCGCAGTGTTCATCAGTAAATTGATTGTGCGACTTACCTCCTCCTCCTCTTCCTCCTCCTCCTCCTCCTCAGCCTGCGCCTCTCCTGTTGTCCCCCCGACACTCAAGATGTCACAATTAGTGTCCGGCGCCCCGCCCCGCCACGCCCCGCCACGCCCCGCCCCGCCCCGCCACGCCCCGCCACGCCCCGCCACGCCCCGCCACGCCCCGCCCCGCCCCGCCACGCCCCGAGCAACAGCTCTACTCCCAAGGGTTCAACAGGCACCGCCCCACCCCGACTCCCGCGCGCCTCCCCAATCTCGCCCACTCCGGGAAAATCATCAATTTGGTGATGGCCTGTGCGGTGGCCGAGTGGCCCTGGACGGCATTACCTGGCCGGGCCGGGCCGGGCCGGAGCCGGAACTCCACCTCGACAAATAAATAAAAGCGCGCCGTGTTTTCAATCGCCCTTTGTGTTTTGCCGTGCCGCAGGGACCCGATGGACGCCATGTTCATGGACCAGCACTTCCTCCGGGCGCCGATGCGGCTGCTGTCGGAGCTCGACGCGGAGAACAACAACGCGTCGCTGTTCTCGGCCTCGCTGATGGAGAAGGCGCGCACCCAGCTGCAGATGTGGGGGCGGGCGCAGGCGGGGGCGGTGCCCGGGGGCGGCGCGCCCTACACGCCGGCCGAGCTGCACGCGCTGCTGCTGAGCGGCACCCCCCAGCTGTACGGCCGCATGCCGCTGCCGCTGCCGCACCTCTGGGCCTCGGCGGCGGGGGCGGTGGGGGCGGCGGGCGCCTCCGGCGGCGTGCCCGGCTGGCAGGGCGGCATGCCCGGGCTGCCCGCCGGCCTGCTCGGGCCGCCGCCGCCGCCCCACGGCCCGCCCCCGGGCGCGCCGCCGCCGCCGCCGCAGCGGCCGCAGGTGTCGCCGCCGCCCACCACCACCACGACGTCGGCGTGCAGCTCGCCGTCGCCGTCCGGGGGCGCGCCGCCGCCGCTCGAGCTGCGCGACCTCCGGGACCTGCGCCTGCCCAGGCCCATCTTCCCCGGGATGAGCCCCATGCAGCAGCGCTTCCCCTACGGCCAGCACCCCGGCGCGCCCGCCCCCAAGCCCCTGTCCCCGCCGGCCGTGTCGGACCCCAGGACTTAGCCGTGACTGTGTGCGTGCGTGCTTGTGTGTGTGTGCGTGTGTGTGTGCGTGCCTGAGCGTGAGGAGTGCGTGTGTGCTGTGATATGAGAGCATTCCAATTGTGTGTGCAGGCCTATACGCCTCTGTGTGTGTATGTGTGTGTCTACGTGTGCGGGTGGGGGCCTGTCCTGTCCGAGTTCCTATTTGCCTGGGACAGCAGCGCGGTGTTTGCCAAAGAAAATCGGAAACGCACTTTTTCGCCCTTGGCTGGCGTGTAGTACGTAATTTTATTTTGACTTTTGTTTTCCTACGTTGATTCCACTCGATTAGTAAAAATTCATTGAAATGGTCTTTTTAAAAAAGTTTAAATTATCAGCGCGTGTTTAGTTTGGTTTGGCGAAAGCAACCGCACCCAGTTACCTATGAGACTTGCGGCCACGGGCCCGGGGGGTGTGTCTCGCTATTTTTTTCTTTTTTTCAGAAAGTCTTGTTATATGTCCATTTTCTTTTGTAAGTGTGAGAAGTAGATGTGAATTGGTGCTTTTATCACATATCACAAACAAAAAGAGCACTGTTTTTGTTTCCTTTTTCATAAGAAATAAATGTTTTACTGTTTTCCTTACTCTCCCCCTGAAAAGTCAGTCAAAGGATTTTTTGTATCATTTCTCATGCTTACAAAATGGGTTATTCTTATTATTGTTTGATATTTTATCATCTTTATTATTATTATTATATTATTATCATTATTATTAATATTATTATTATTATTATTGATTATTACTATTATGATTATTATTATTATTCATTGCGGAAGTGCAATGTGTCTTCATGTGATCGTGTTAGTGCGGGGGGTTTGTTAGGCGCGGTTTTTGAATTCTCATTTGTTACATTGTATTTGGTTTTTAGCAGTACTTTCTCTATCGTTTCTTTTCGGTGAGTGCGTGTTTATCACCTTCACCGTGGTGTACAGCTTTGTTAAATGCATCTAATTTATTTAATTGTATAGGTAAGCAAATGTTCTCACTCAGAATGGAAAGAGAAGATGAATCAATTGCTTGAATCTTTGTATAAAATGTACAGCGAAAAAAAAAGAATCAACGGATAAGCTTTATGTAAAGTACTATATGTGAATTGTAGGGTTGATAATTTGTATATATCACATCACAGTATTACAATTTGGGAAATGTTCCAAGGGTGCAGCCTGTGGAACAAGTAGTACAAACCCATAGTACTTACTAACTGGTGATCAGGTTGCCCCCCAAAAAAACAACTACAGTGTAATTGCTCGTTCATTATGAAGCCGGTGCTGGAGTGGTTGAGTGGTTAGTAAATTTTAAGTCTTCCTACTAGTTGTGTGGAATGGAACTGATCTTGATGTAAATTATAAATACTATTTCGTGCAATATGAACCGGGTCGAATATGATCCGTGGTTAATATTCCTTGTAGCATGACGTAATTCGTTTGAATCTCTGGCGCAAGTGAGATAGTCAAACAAATTTATCGTAAAAGAACAATTTATGTCATATAATTCATTTATCAACGCGCTTTCTTTTGTGTGCAACTCCTCTAACCGAGATAGAAGAGATGTGCGCTCCATAAAACTCAAAGTGCACTTTGACTTTAAGGTCCTCCACATAGCAATCAATTTTTTTTTTCCGGAAACTTCTTTACTTAGCCTTAAAGCGATTTAAACATTACGTTATGCGAATATGATTGTTATTTTGTGATATACCCTTTAATCTTAAGGGCACCATGGTTTAAGTTCTTGCAGTGTATGAAGAGCTATGAAACGGCAGTGACTGACAAAGATCACGTTGTGAGCGTCATCGGACGTGCTGGATATGTGTGGAGCTCTTTCTCTTAATCACTGAAAGTAAGCCTAAATGAATCATGAACAGGAGAGACAATGTCATTGAAACCAAAGAACTCCCTTACGTTTATGTAAAATCGAAAAAAAAAAACATGCTGTAAATAAAAACGGCCATTATATCAAACCTATGATATTCTCATGCTTATGCCTCAAACCATACAATGCAATACGTATAAATTTTAAGGATGCAACTTCACAGACAACGCGCCTAGGGGAAAAATCTACACTGTTAAAGCAAGTGTGCAACTGTTCAACATTTGTTAGTGTGCAACTCCTTGTTAATCACATGCAAGTGTTCGGCTTAGCTTCTGCGTATTGCTACTTCAACTCAAAAATACGGCTGTACACTTGTAAGTGTTCAACGCGGCTGTTGCGCATTTGCAGGTATTCCACTGCTCCGCACAACCTTCCCCTTGTTGAAGCCTCGCAAGCGTAGAACTGTCGACTTAAATACTAACAAGCGTAAAACTAGCTATTTGAATGCTCGCAGCTGCTCTACTTTTGGATTGAACACTACTCGTGTGTGTTTGACTGGGAGTTGTTGCACACTTACGGGTGTTTGTCAGCTGTTGCACATGCACTTGGTTCAGCGGTGTGTAGGTGCGGTGCGGCTCGTCTTTTGAGCAGACAAAGAACACCTTTCGGCGGGGCGGGGCGGCGGGGCGGCGGGGCGGGGGCAGGGCGCCGGGCCGCGGTTGTGGACTGGGGGCCCCACCATCGCGTACGGCGGCGCGCCCAGCCGCACCGCGGCCGCGAGCGCTGATTGGTCGTGACGTCACCGCCACGCCACGCCACGCCCTGGTAATAACAGCCGCGCAAGGCGCTGCGGCCGCCATGAGCCATGAGCGGAGCGATATCTCGCCGCCACGCCCCGCCTCGGTCCAGCCCGCCCCGCCCCGCCCCGCCCCGCCCCGCCCCGCCCCGCCCCGCCCCGCCCCGCCCCGCCCCGCCGCGGAACGAGCAGAAAAGAGCAGAGAAAATGACCGGCTCGTCATTTCGCTGCGTGATGGAATAATAATTCCGGTGATGCCCCGCCCCGCCCCACCCCAACTCGACCGCTGACATGGCGTGTGGCCCGCCCCGCCCCGCCCCGCCCCGCCCCGCCCGGCCTGGCCTGGCCTGGCCTGGCCCCTGCCTGCTTCCAGAGCGCGTCACGACGTGAACTGTCCGCCCGGCCGCCAGCAGATGTCGCATTTGCTGATACTAAATACGGCTTTCTTGGGTGTCTGTTCCCCGCTCGGTAAGTCAAGGGCCGACCAACTTCAAAAATAAGGGGCTCCAAACGCATGAAGTTATAATAGAGGACGATTGTCCCTTTGTCGATAAACCAGTTGTGCAGCCTCCCGAAGCTCATTGTTTGTGTGAAACTCTCAAATCAACACGTGCAAGTGCGCAACTCTGAAGTTGTGAAGTTGCAAGTGCCCAACTCGCCAGTAAACCCCTATGCAGCCCTTTAACCCGCATTACGCTATCCCCTTGGCGTCACCAATCTGATGCCTGACTGCCTGATGCCCCCCCCCCCCGCATTTTTCATAAGTCTTCATTTACAAAATATATGGCAAATCTACAGGGACATTTTTCACAGTGTCCGCTCCGCCAGCCATGCCACGCTTTTGCCACACCGGCCGCCGCTGGCTCGAGGAAACGGGAGGAGAGTATTTCACGGGTATCATACACACGGCGCTACGCTCACGCTACGCCACGCCGCTCCACGCCCTCCCGAGCGTGGTAGCAGTCCGGGACGTAAGCTCTCAAAAGGAAGCGCACGATGAAAAAAATATAAATAAAAAGGAATTGGATGACAGTAAGATATAGAGAACGAACTAGTTTCCAGATAATTTTTTTCTTCAAGAGGAACTTTTTTTTTCCTTCACTTCGGCGCGAGTGGAATGTGTGGCCACATGAAACTAGCGCATTCCCTTTAGGACCACACACGTTAACTGGTGTCGCCCACCCTCTTTGGCGGTGCCACCCGAGCCCCTCCCCCTCCCCTCCCCCTCCCCTCCTCCCCCTCCACTCCCCCTCCCCCTTCCTTTTCCTCGTGCCATTTCCTCTGCATATGGCCCGTGCAGCGACGCAATTTTTAAATTGCATTTTTGTCCATCGTCACGCCACCAGGGCTGGCGTGCTGCGACCGGGAGAGGATAAAGGGAGAGGGTCAGCGGTACGTTCAGGGCTGCGGAGGCGGCGGAGGCGGCGGTGGAGGCGGGACATTCAAACAGCGGCGCGTAAGGACTTCCGCGCGCTGCCAAACTCCGTTACTGTGCATAAAAGATGCCAAGGCAGGGGGGAGGGCGGGGGGAGCGATCAACCCGGGAAACTGCCCTGCACTTCGCGAAAATTGAAGTCGTTGGGTGACTCGGCGATGCGAAGCGTGCTGATGTGGAGAGAGGGAAAGGGGAGGGAGAGGGGGGCAGTCTGGCATCACGCAGGGAAAGGGTATGCAGTCCCCTGCTGCAATGTAAAGTACAAATGTATACACAGGAGCCCTATTGAACCAACGCATAGAACTGCTACGGGCGGGAGGGTAGAGTAGTCCGACTCATCCCTGAGCAACACCAACCTGCCACACCCCATGTAACCGCATCGCACCTATTCACCCCCCCCCCCCCGCCCCCCGCCCCGCCCTACTCATTATTTTAAGGCGATATATGCCTGCTGTGCCATGTGGCCCCCATGGCACGGTCTCCTATCTGTCTCTCTGCCGGAGAGAGAGAGAGAGAGAGAGAGAGAGAGAGAGAGAGAGAGAGAGAGAGAGAGAGAGAGAGAGAGAGGCGGAGAGAGAGCGCGGAGGGAACGCCCATGCGACGCCCGAGGTGAGAGAGGAGGACGCTGGAATGCGGGGGGCGCCGTGTGTGGCGCACGGGCGGGGCGGGGTGGGGTGGGGTGGGGCGGGGCGGGGCTGTGAGAACGCGTCACGTCTCCGCCCGCCGCACCCGCACCAACCCCGCCCGCCCCGCCCCGCCCCGCCCCCGGTCGGAGTTTTGTGTTTGTGATGAGTGGTTAACAGTAAACCACAAACATCTGAATCGCGCGGGTTCTCAAGCATACTCGCCGCGAGGACCGATACCGATGCCCACACCCGACGCGACTACCTGAGAAGATGGAAGATGGAAGATGGAAGATGTCGTACAATAACAATTGCGAAAGCAAACCGCGCTGAACGAACATCCTTTTTCCAGCGCGGTTGCTCTCGCAATTGTACCCGGTGCGATGCGGTGACTAAACCGGTCAGCCGACCTGAGTCCCGGGTGGGGAGCTGGCGTCAAGGGGCGACCAACTCATGTATTTTTGTAAACACTTGCCTAGTATTTCTTGTATTTCTAATGTATTTTTCGGTATTTTTCTCGTATTTTTGTTGAGTATTTCTATGTATTTCTGTGTATTGTGTATTGTAGAGTATTTCCTTGTATTTTTAGTATATTTCTAGAAATACACAGATATTTCTGTGCACACGTTTTTTCGAGTTGGCCGCCCCTCGGCTGGCGTCGTGGCTCAAGCGGTACCGCGGCGAGCGATTACTAGTGACAACTCTGGGTTCGAGTCTGGGTACGGACAACGTGCATGTGAGCTCGTAAATCTTTCTTTCTCTGGCTAAAGAGTTCCAGGGTTGGAGTTGGAACCATACGCTCACATCGGGGACCCCCCTGTGTCTCGCTCGCACACTTCTCCTAAACTAACGCACTGAAATCCGTTTTGTGATACTTTTACTCAATTTTTGCGATAACTGGTGTTTTGCGATTCCCGCATGATTACCCCCCAAAAATGTGATAAAAGTATCATATTATTGTGATAAAATCATCACAAAAAATGTAATAAAATAATTTCTGTGATGAATTTATCACAATAATGTGATACTTTTATCACATTTTTGGGGGTTATCATGCTCTTTAGCGTGGGAATCGCAAAACACAAGTTATCGCATGGGTTTGTGTTAAAAGTATCGCAAAACCAGCCTCAGTGCGAACGTATCTGCCGCGGATGTTCAGTTCCTAGATTTCTACGGGGCAGAGTTCTCAAACGGGCGGGTACGGGGGGCGGGTCCGGGGACCCGGGATGCGGCCGAAACAGTAGGTGCGAGTGAGATGCTCTTACGGAAGTATCCCCCTCTCGCTCCCACCTGCGCATTCGAACGCGTTCCGAAGACAGCCGTCTCTGTCACTCCGAACTGAGCCGCCCGTGTGAGTGAGCAGTGAGAGAGAAAGAGATAGCCTTTGCTGGCAGTTCGGCGCCCTCCTCGCCTCGACCCTCACCTCCCCCCGCAATGGACGATGCTGACTGGTTGTCATCAGCAGGTGTCTCTCTCCCCCCGGCTCCCGGCCGGAGCGGTCTGCTGCTGCTGCGGTCAGTTCAGAGAGAGGCTGGAGCTGGTTGTGTTGTGTTGTGTTGTGTTTGTGTTGTGTTTGTGTTGTGTTGTGTTGTGTTTGTGTTGTGTTTGTGTTGTGTTGTGCAGTGCCACGTTGTCTTGTGTCTACTAGTGCTGCGAGTGACATTATAAATTTCACAATAATTATTCGTCGAGCCGACAAGGTTCTACAACAACACGCCCCGTGTTTGTTTTACGCACTGGCCGCAGGACCTGTAAGTCTCCACTACGCAAAATTTAATTACGCAAAAAGGAAAAAAAAGAACGGTGTATTTTGGGAAAAGTTTACTTTTGTCAAAGCAACACATATCTCTCTCTCTCTCTCTCTCTCTCTCTCTCTCTCTCTCTCTCTCTCTCTCTCTCTCTCTCTCTCTCTCTCTCTCTCCCTCTCTCTCTCTCTCTCTCTCTCTCTCTCTCTCTCTATCTATCTATCTATCTCTCCCCCCCTCTCTCTCCTCCCCTCTCTCTCCTCCCCTCTCTCTCCTCCCCTCTCTCTTTCTTTCTTTGACGGGGCAGACTTGCTCGGTCTTCCTGGGCTGTGCGGGCGCGCGCCTTTGAGGAAAGCAGAAGGGAATGTACGCAAGACTGGACGAGGCGGGGTGGGGTAAGGAGCAAAAGGGTCGCACCAACTTTGTGTGGTGCTCCTTGTCTTTGCGTTCGGCGTAAGGCGCCGGACGCACACGCCCGTGAGAGAAACAGCGTGAAACTTGCGCTCTCATTCTCTCTCTCTCTTTCTCTCCCACTTTCTTTCTCTTTCCATGTTGGGCCGCCCAGTCGACGGGAAAGAGAGAAAAAGAGATAGACCGAGTTATCGCGCGAGAGTTTGAGAGAGGCAGACACAGAGAGATGTAACGGGGCAAAAACACGCGCAATTTAGCACTTGCTCTCTGTACGCGGCCGCACCGTGGCGAGCATGGCCGGGGAAGTGCGGGGTGGTTTTATAGCCAGTGGCGCCAACGCACACATGTCAGTGTCTCTGCCGTGTCCTGTCACCCCACCTCGCCCTGCCCCGCCCCGCCGTGTCAGCCTAGCGCCCCACCTCGCTGCCGGTTGAAAATGCTTCCACATTTAGAGTCCTCGCGCTATTTTTTTTGCCCTTTTGTCAACCATAAAGTTTTATTTAAACTTTTATGCGATTGTTCAATATTCTCCCCAAGGGCTGTCCAGTTTTGGGCGTGGTGCCACAGCAGAGGTGGCAACCCTCAACCCCTCTAACGTGACATGCACGCCACTGAACGAACGGGGTGAAAAATGCAACCCTCGTCCCTTATGTCCCGGGCCAACCCCTTCCCTCACTCCCAGCGCACGACGCAAGATACTAATGACAGAGATAAGCAGGTCGCGGAAGGGCCGGTGCTAGAGCCTTGTGGCACGTGAGAGAGAGAGAGAGAGAGAGAGAGAGAGAGAGAGAGAGAGAGAGAGAGAGAGAGAGAGAGAGAGAGAGACAGAGACAGAGACAGAGACAGAGACAGAGACAGAGACAGAGACAGAGAGAGAGAAGAGGCTAGGGTCTCCAAAACATTTGCGGCCTGCTTACGAGATGAATTTTGAAATAGAATATTTGTCAGACATATTGTTTCGAGTCGAAACTTAGAGAAGTTTCGTGAAACCTACACTGAGCCCACTGAGGCTGGTTTTGCGATACTTTTAACCCAAAACCATGTGATAACTGATGTTTTGCGATTCTCACGCCAAAGGGCATGATAACCAAAAAACGTGCGATAAAAGTATCAGGATATAATGATAAAATTATCATTTTCTCACGAAATTTTTGTGATAAAAAGTTATCGCATTATATTTGTTGTAATTTCATGATAAAATCCTGATACTTTTGTCACTTTTTTTGGTGTTTTCATGCCCTTTAGAGTGTGAATCGCAAAACACCAGCTATTGCAAAAATTTAGCAAAAGTATCTCAAATTGGATTTCAGTGTAGAAAAGAACAGAGGGGAAAAGAAACAGCAAAGGAAAGAATGAGGAAGAGATCAGAACACACTTCTTCAGAACATTTTTTATTCGTCCCAATGAATCTTCTGAACGAATGCAGGTTTTGTGCGCAACTATAAAAAAAATTGTTCATGATTGCGTCTTTAAACAATGCATTAGTGTAGCATGTGCGAAAAGATTCATAGTGAATAAAAATAGTTCATAAGAATTTAGTGTGAAGAGGAATAGAAAACACTGAAAATCTAGCAGTCATAATTCTCGCCCCCATACCAGTGAGAATTTAAGGGCAGTTTGATTACTCTCTGGAGAGTGAGATTTTTTTCCTCGCTCTTTATGAGAAAGAATTTTGAGACCTCGCCCTAATAATGTGAGAACTCGAGCTCAAATTAAGTGCACGAGGTTAAAAAATCCTTACTCAAATAGAGCGAGGCTAAAAAATATCTCGCTCGAAAAGAGTGAGGTTAAAAGTTCTCACTCCAATTCAGCATGGAAAAGTGTCCTCTCCCATTTTGGGTGAGAAATTAGATTCCAGGGTTTGCCAGTTCAGAAGGGGGTTAGTAAGAAATTAAGTGAGTCAATGTTGGTTACGGAATATCTACCGAAAAGCGTATCAGCGCTACTGTAGACAGACAGACAGACAGACAGACAGACAGACAGACAGACAGACAGACAGACAGACAGACAGACAGACAGACAGACAGACAGACAGACAGACAGACAGACAGACAGACAGACAGACAGACAGACAGACAGACGGACGGACGGACGGACGCTGGCGACGCCCGACGGGCAGGCAGCCCATTTCTCGGCGTACCGAGCGAAATGCCTATCTCCGCGGCGTTCCCTGGAGGCACGATGGGTTGCCTACTCGCACGGCGCCCGTCGCCTCTTCTGTGGAATTAACCGCGGCCGAGTCGCGACGATGCTCTTCCAGCAGCAGCGAGAGGATAGGAACAGAGAGAGAGAGAGAGAGAGAGAGAGAGAGAGAGAGAGAGAGAGAGAGAGAGAGAGCAGAGAGAGAGAGAAAGAGAGAGAGGGGGGGGGGGGCTTGAGATGTGTTAGGAGAGGAGAAAGAGGAAGAGAGAAGGCAGAATAGATGAGGGGGGAGGAGCGGGGTGGAGAGGGCGCAGCGGCGCGAAAACGATCCACTGGAAACGTGCCCGCCCAAGCTTTTTACGGCCCTCCGCGCCATGGCTCGCCGCATCCTTCCCCACCCCACCCCACCCCACCCCGCCCCCGCTCCGCCCCGCCCAGCTCCCGCCTGGCGCCGTTCCGTTAATATTTGAAGGAGGATGGCGAGTATCGACCGGTCCCAGGTTTGCACCTCGTCGTACACAAAGCCCCGCCCCACCCCGCCCCACCCCGCCCCACCCCGCCCCACCCCGCCACGCCTCTCCACCCACCTGAGCAGCCGATAGGTGGGGTGGGGCGGGCGGGGGTGTGAAAGGGGAGGGACCACTCGCAGGAGATACCGCTGGGCGGGACGGGGTGGCGGTAGCGGTCAAATCCTTGATAGACACTCGGCAACAAGTTGTTTCTTTTTTCGCGATAGTGTTCCGGTGCATAAATTGTCGATAGCGTATATGCTTTACACCGTTGGCTCTTTGTCCTCTGTACCTCTGAAAATAATATAGCGGTCTAAAAGCCAGGCCTCTATCCCCACGATAGGTGGTACTGCAGGTAAGGGAGAAGGTATTGCAGGTGAAGCGGGCCCGGCCCGAGGCCCCCGTGGGGAGGCGGCACGCTCAGTGGTGCCAACTTGAGATGAAAACTTAAGTGCCCTCCGGAAGTGACGGGGCGGGGTGGGGCGGGGCGCAATAAATATTTTGTCGCTCGGCTCGGCGCGGCGTGTGTGTGGGGGGAGAGGCATGCACGAGCAGCACGGTGGTCCTGGGAGGACAGAAGTAGTTACGGAACTCTGCATTCAAAATGCAACAATAATCAGACATTGTTGGATTCAAGACAACTGTTCTTTAGTTAGGTGCCCTAAATTTCTTGACGTTATATTACGCGGCTTCTGCAATTTTTCGGCGAATGTTTCTCTTTGCTGTCTGGGTAGACTTTCACCACTTTGTGTCCACCGAATGCAGCATGGTCACAAACTCTAGAATAATGTGGCGCTTTGCTCTCCCGATTACGCCGCACCGTACGCTGACAAACTCAAGTCAGTGCGCGTGCCTAGAAGTATGCACATCATTGCAGGCCACCCCTCGTCTCCTCTCATCTCTTCTCTTCTCGTTCTCTCTCTCTCTCTCTCTCTCTCTCTCTCTCTCTCTCTCTCTCTCTCTCTCTCTCTCTCTCTCTCCCTCTCCTCTTTCTCCCCCTCTCTCCCTCTCGCTCTCTGTCCCTCCGCCCCCTTCCCTCTCTCCCGAGAGGCGCTCCATTTCATCATCAGGGAGGCGCGACGAGGGCAGATGTTAAACAAGCATGCGGCGCGGACAATTAAACACGCCTGCGACACCGGGCGCGGTGGGGTGTGATGGGGCGGGGCGGGGCGGGGCGGGGTGGGGCGGGATGGGGTGGGGTGGGTAGGGGCGTGAAGCAGGAGAGGGGGGTACCGGGGCCCCCGCTTCCCCTCGTCGAGGGTGCCCTCCCCCCCCCCAACCCCCGGGGATGTGCGCCTCCCCCGCGCGAACCAGATTAAAACGTAACCGCGAGGAGTGCCGAGGGGGGGCTTCGCGACGTCCCCGTCCTCGCCGGCGAAACAAAACGTCTGCCGAGTCGCCTCTGTTGTCGTCGCCCACCCCTCCCCCTCCCCCTCCCCTCCCCCCTGGCTCGCCGCCTCTGGTCTGGTCAGCCCCCGCCACATCAAAGGCTTCAACGCCGTGTGTTCCCCCTGTTAATTGTCTGCTCCCGTGACGGTTCCCCTCCCCCTCCCCCCCACTCCCACTCCTCCTCCCCCTCCTCCTCCTCCACCACCTCCTCAGACTCTACAATACCTTTATCATCTACCCGCAGGCCATAACACTTCAACCAACACGTCAAAATGAAATGTTTTCTTGTTGATCCCCACGTACCAACTGACTAAAATCACTTATAGGCATCTGACGCAGAAACTCGTCCATCACGACTGTAAAATTGCTGGATCAACTATGAAACTAGGACGTGTCTTGCTGAGCCAGCAGCGCGAGTTTTGCTATGTCGTACAACCCAAGCAGGATAGCCTACCGGAGGACTGCCCAGCGGGGCGCGGCGGGGCGGGTGGAGGTGGGGAGGCGGGGCAGCCTCTGGGAACGACGTTGGTGGTTTCGGAAGTTGGCTCCGCCCAGACGTTTAGCGGTGACACTTTTAACACATTCTCACTCACCCACCCAGCACGACGGCGTGGCGGAGGGGCAGCGCGGATGAGGGGCGGAACTCGGAGGGGAGGCGGGAGGGTTAGGCGACAGGGGCGCCGCGCTTCAGACGTCCCCTAATTTATTGACTCCCGGGCAGTAGAGCGCCACATGATGAAATGCCCCGGCGGCCGGCATCGCCCCGCCCCGCCCCGCCACCCCGCCCCACCCCCACCACACCCCTGCTCCTCGCCCGCCACGCCACACGACGCTCAAATGACATGTCGAGTGTTTTTACAGTGGTGTCATTATGTGTACTACGTAGAGTTATAAGGTTACACAGCCGTAGAAACCAAAACAGCACAAAAATATTGCAATGACCGCAAACACTGCTAGAAATTTTCACGGTAATTAGTCCGGTTTTTACCCGTTAATTTTTTACCAGGTCCGAACCGTTTTTATTGGGTACAGTCCGTCCGTACTACCTATGACCGTATATTTCACATGAGCCTATATTTCAACTTTTTACGAAAGTTTCAAGAAAATGAAACTACGGAATTGGTCGTGGAAAACACCGTAATTTTCAGATACAGTCGTCCCGTCAGCAAATTATACGGGTGTCACCGTAGTATCTGGGGCATGGGGGTACGGAATTTTCAGCAGCGAATTACGTAGAAATGTAGAGCTGAATATATTTTTGCTGTCATTTTTTTTTAATGAAAAAAATTTGGAGGCAGGAATGGGAAGACGATGGTAGATGACGTTATAGTTCTCAACGGTTCTCAGCGCCCTTTGTTCTGTGTTTATCTGTTTTTTTTTCCCCCTGGACATTTCTTTTTATCGTGTTTGCCTCCGTTTCCCTCATCAGCACTCACCGAAAAGCCTATAGTCCTATTCTCGTTCTCCTCCGTCCTCAGTCACGGAGCGGG
The DNA here is from genome assembly GCA_029379305.1 of Frankliniella fusca. Classification (NCBI taxonomy): domain Eukaryota; kingdom Metazoa; phylum Arthropoda; class Insecta; order Thysanoptera; family Thripidae; genus Frankliniella; species Frankliniella fusca. The sequence continues at coordinate 859,800 of JAHWGI010001090.1, forward strand.
GCACCCCAGACAGAAAGGCGCGTGGTACGGGGCGGGGCGGGGCGGGGCGGGGCGGGGCGGGGCGCGAGCAGGCTTTGCTCAAGTGACAGTAACGGAACGCGTGTTGTCCCTCCGTGAGGAGAGGGGTATGGGCGGCGCGGGGCGGGGCGGGGCGGGGCGTGGAGAGGGTGCTGCTGGAGATGGTTGCCACGGCAACGGCCAGATCCCACCCCACAGCCTCAGCCCACCCAACCCCGCCCGGCGGTGTCCACCCCCTCCAGCCAAAGCCCCGCGGGGCGGAGGGGCGGCGGCGGCAGCGGCGCCCCTCGACGCCCGGGGACGCCCGGAACACCCCGACCACCAAATCCTTCACACTTTGAGCGAGAAACCCATTTTTCCCTCCGGGGCCCCGGCTGCCTGGCTGCCGCCCGGGACGCCCCGGGTCTCTCGGCCCGCCCAGCCAATGGGAGGCAGCGCCTGCTGGGCGCCGGAGGGTGGGGCAGAGTGGGGTGGGGTGGGGCGGGGTGGGGTGGGGTGGGGCAGAGTGGGGTGGGGTGGGGCGGGGTGGGGCGGGGTGGGGCGGGGTGGGGCGGGGTGGGGTGGGGTGAAGGAGAGGGGAGTTGACGGGTCTGAGAGAGAGAGAGAGAGAGAGAGAGAGAGAGAGAGAGAGAGAGAGAGAGAGAGAGAGAGAGAGAGAGAGAGAGAGAGAGAGAGAGAGAGAGAGAGAGAGCGCGCCCGCACGGCCCGAGCCGTAAACGGGGGAGTGCGTTTTGCACGAGAGGGTGAGGGAAAAGGAGAAAGAGAGGGACGAAAAAAAAGTTGGCAGCGTAGAGAAAGTCCGGAGAAACGCTCTCCGGAGCGGAGCGCGTCCAGGCCGGGTGTATGTTTTAAATTTTCCTCGAGTAGTATAGGAGTACACCGGAAAATACTTTTAGGTATGGAGGGGGTAGAGGAGCAGTGAGGATGGGGGAGGGTCGAGAGTGATGGAGCGCAGTGAAATTTGTTTCGGGCACAAGTGTTGCAGCCACCCGGAGGCCACCCGGAGGCCACCCGGAGGCCACCCGGAGGCCACCCGGAGGCCACCCGGAGGCCACCCGGAGGCCACCCGGAGGCCACCCGGAGGCTGCTCGGATGCCCCCCGGAGGCCATCCGCGGAGGCCACTCGGAGGCTGCTCGGATGCCCCCCGGAGGCCATCCGCGGAGGCCACCCGGAGGCTGCTCGGATGCCACCCGGAGGCCACCCGGAGGCCACCCGGAGGCCACCCGGAGGCCACCCGGAGGCCACCCGGAGGCCACCCGGAGGCCACCCGGAGGCCACCCGGAGGCCACCCGGAGGCTGCTCGGATGCCCCCCGGAGGCCATCCGCGGAGGCCACTCGGAGGCCGCTAGGGGATGGGGGCAGAAGTATAGCGGTGGTAGGGGGGGGGGGGTAAGGCTGTAACCGGGAGAAAAGATGGTGCGAGAGGCGGGAGGGGCGGGTGTATGGGAGATAGGGAAGGGGGGAGGGGGGAGGGGCGCTCTGGAGAAGATGTTTTTCTCCGTCGCGAAGGGCACTCAGCGCTCAGGCCCCGGCGGGGCAGGGCGGGGCGGGGCGGGGCGGGGCGGGGCAGGGCAGGGCAGGGCGGGGCGGGGCGAACCCTCCACCCACCGCCCTCCATCTTGGCCAAATGAGAGGAAAGTGGGAAGGTAGTAAAAAGGCGCTGCGCAGCACCTACTGGCAATGCGGTCTGCGCCGTCTGTGTGCTTGTGTGCTTGTGTGCTTGTGTGCTTGTGTGTGTGTGTGTGTGTGTGTGTGTGTGTGTGCGTGTGTGTGTGTGTGTGTCCACGTGCATCCCCGCGGCGAGCACACCCTTCGGGGTTCTCTCCAGAAACTTATTTAAAACGTCCTTCACCGCCCGCCTCCTGTAACCCAGCATACTGTGAAAAATATTCGTGTTACGGGAAAGTTTTTCATGATAAATGTCGCAAAGTTAACTTTCAGTTGTATTGTTACTATAGTTTTTTTTTTTTTTTTTTTTTTTTTTTACACCATGTGTTGACTTGGTTTTCTTTGACGAAGCAAGAATTTGCTGTCGTAAATTTACGACTGCAGATGTCGTTAATTAATTTACGAATATTTTTTTCACTCAGCCCTCAGTAAGGGAAGGCGGCGTGCATTATGGGCCATTACTCATCTATTTCTAACACGCTTTGGACCCCAACATCGCCTGCTGCTGGACATCTCGGCTCGGCCCCCCGGGTAGGTAGGCAAAATGGCGTGGGTTCGCTCCGGAGGCTGTCGGGTTGCCTACCTGCGCATTCACAGGCGCGCAGCAGCCCGGTCGGACCGTGCCTGTTTCCTGTTCGGCGAGCGCAGCAGGTTAACCACAACTACACGACTGAAAAATAAAAACAAAATTGAATCGTATGATAGAAAAAGTAAAGACATCCAGGAATAATCCTGAATAATCATGCGCAGCGCGATTTGCTCGACGGACGACGCACAAGCAGGCAGACAGACAGACGGACGGACGTATTCCACCGCGAGAGGCGCGAGATATGCCTCACAAACCTTTAATTATGTTTAATTTAGATGCCGGCCTGCGCTGCAGAGTTGAGTAATCTGGGAACGGCACACCCAGCCCCAAGCCCCGCGCCACCGAGCCGCAACCTCGACAACGTCCGCCGCCACGCCCCGCCCCACCCCGCCACGCCCCGCTCCGCCCCGCCCCGCCCCGCCCCGCCCCACCCCAACCCCGCCACGCCCTCATCGCCTCACACAGACCCGCCGACGCGGCGCGACGCCCGCGGTGTTACGGTGCGGGTGAAGGCGGAAGGCAGCGTGCCAAGTTTGCCACACACGTCGTCGCGGGCCCTTCTCTCTCTCCCTCTTTCTTTCTCTCTCTGCTCTTCTCTCCTCTCTTCTCTCTCTCTCTCTCTCTCTCTCTCTCTCTCTCTCGCCCTCTCTCTTTCTTTCTTTCTCTTTCTCTCACTCTCCCTCTCTCTCTCCCCCTCCCTCCCTCCCTCTTCGTTTCACCTTCCTTTCCCCCTCCGTTTCTCTCTCTCTATCTGTCTCTCTCTTTCTCTCTATCCTGCACACCCAAACTATTACACTTACACACTCTGCCACACCCGCACCATAATTTAAGGGTCTAGACTGACAGGAAGAGAGAGACTTCCCTTCCGCAACGTCAGCAAACGAAACATTGTTGTGTGTTCGAATCCGCATTTTCAGACCAAACCGTCAATGTTCAGCAGCATTTAGCAAGTGAGGGCTAAGAAGAGATGCGAGGTGAGTAGAGGTGTGAGAGAGAGAGACAGACAGAGAGAGAGAGAGACAGACAGAGAGAGAGACAGAGAGAAAGAGAGAGAGAGCTCTTCAACAGGCGTGCTTCTGAAGTTTGCGTGGCCCTGGCACCCTGGCACTGTATCTGGGACTGGCTGGCTGGACGGAATCATTAGCTCCCCGAGAGCAGCGGCTGCTGGGGCCGGTGGCCTGGGGCTGGGGGCCGCGCGGACTGCCAATTATGTCATCAGGGCGGTGCTGGCAGTAGGCGACTGTCTAGAAGGACGGATCTCCGTCTACTTTTAATGTTTAATATTATGCCGGCATTGTCTCCATTGCCTTCATTACCGACATAGCCATCACTGCTGACTTATCCAGCATTGCCTACATATCTCATATCTAATATTACTCATAGATCAAATATTGCCTACATACCCAACATTGGCTTTATATCCAATATGCCTGCATATCCAACAAATACTGAAAATTTACTTTTTTGACGGTGGCAGGATAGGCAATGCTTGGGCAATGCCATGCGAAGAAAAGGAGTAGGAAACGGGGAGCAGGGATATTGGAAGCGAGCGAGGAAAGGAGAGCAGGGAAATGGCGCGGGAGGTGGCGGAGGAGAGAGAGAGAGAGAGAGAGAGAGAGAGAGAGAGAGAGAGAGAGAGAGAGAGAGAGAGAGAGAGAGAGAGAGAGATTCATACCAGATCGCCGCGGCACACGGGAGAAGGAAGGACGAGGCCGATGCATTATTAAGATAGAGTGAGAAATATGGGGGCAATTCCAGGCCCGATAAGACGCTAATGCTTTCAACTTTGCACTCTATCGCGGAGGGATGGAGCGCCTTCGCGGCCCGAGCGCCTGCTGGCTGTGGGATATATTCGGGATCGGGATCCGGGGAGCGAGAGAGAGAGAGAGAAAAGGAGTGAGAGAGCGAGAAAGAGAGCAAGAGAAGGAGAAAGACAGAGCGCGCGGGCGGGCGGGAACCGAAGGACGAACCAATCCCCCAAACCACTCCAACCCCCTCCCTCCCTCCCTCCCTCCCTCCCTCCCTCGCTCACCTCCATTCCACCCCCATTTCCCTTCACAGTTTGCTATCCTTTTTCAACTTCCTCGCACCCGTCCTTTTACTTCTCGAAACGTCGCAGCAGCGAGCAAAGTTATCCGGCTGCGCCCAGCTCCGCGCGCCCCGCGCCTCGCCCGCTAGACCTTGCGCCCCGCGCCTCGCGCCCCACGCCCTGCCCTGCCGCGCCCCGCGAACTTCTCGCACGTTCCCTCTTCTTTGCGGTCGGCGGAGTTCGCGGTGCGAGTGATGTGTGACTCACGGTGACTCGCGGTGACTCGCGGTGTGTCCAGCTCCGCTCCGGCGGGGAGCGATCGACGCGTCGAAACTCCAGTCGGAAATAACGAGTATACTGATCGTAGCGTGCGGTGTTGTAGCTGGCCGCGAGTTCGATCCACTGGGGGAGGAAATACTCTTAATTTTTTGTAAAAATTTAAAAGAGCTCCAAAAAATTCAACAACAAACTTGCAGGGAAAAACTTTATAGAAAAAAAAATATGAGAGGAAGAAAAAATCAAGAAAAAATAAAGATGGGTACACGAAAATTTCTAGGTTTTTTTTTCTCTCTGGCACAGGTCTTTGATATGGTGTGGGAGGCTGCTCCATCCTCCGGTGCCGTGCGGACCGTGTGGAGCGCGTGGAGCGGTTTCAACAGAGACGCAAGAGGTGGGGAGAAGAGAGAGGAGAGGAGAGGAAAGAGAGAGAGATAGAGAGAGAGAGAGAGAGAGAGAGAGAGACAGAGAGAGAGAGAGCAGGCGAGCTAGATATTGCGATGGCTTGTCGAGAGAAGGAGAGCGAGCGCGAGAGAGACAGCGAGCGGGAGAGGAAGCGAGCGAGCGAGAGAGTGTATCACGCGGCCTATTACCGTGATGGCAGTGCGGGGTTAGGTCCCTACGCTCCCCCTCACAGTTAGGCCCCTCTCCCAGAGACAGCTGATAAAGCGGGTCGGGCTACCCCACCCCCACCCCCTCTCCCTCTGAGCGCCTCAGGGTGGAGGGCGGCGATGGGGGTCAACGGGTTGAGTGGTTGAACGCCAGCGGTGGTTGATGGTTGACGGGTTACGGCTGAGGGTTTTCGGGTTGTGGAGGAATGCGGTACCGCTTCACCCACAACAGTGCACTGTAAAAATTTGTTGTAAAAATAAAAAGAGAAAAATATTTACTGGTTTTGCTGTGAAAGCGATACAGATTTTTGCCTGCAAATTGATTTTTTTTTTGTAGAAACAAGAAAGAAAGTTTGTAAATTCATAGAATTTCCTATGTAAAGTTACAGAATTCTTTAGAAATGAACAGTATAAAAAGTGAATTCACACTCAAGTCGTTTAACAAAATTCACAAATATTATTTATTGTTTATTTTTGGCATGACTTTTTTTTTACAGTGTATCTGGAGATTGAATGCAACTGTCAAATTGAAATTCAAGAGATATGAATAAGCTTATCTAACATGAATTGAGGAATTTACTTTCGACCCACTTCATGATTGTTATGTTTTTCCTGCCCCTTTAAGCTTGCCTTTCTGCTACTGCCAAGCCAATGGCAGCAGGCTCACACCATGTCGTACGAAGCTGCAAGTGTAGCAAACCGGAGATGCCAAATTCCTTTGGTGAAAGGGCATGCCTGCTTGTGTTTTTTTTTCTTGGCCTGAAAAAGCGAACTGCTCCGTGCTCCCCCTAAAAGTAACACCACCTTTAACTGTAAAGCCCCAGAGCAGAGACGGGCTTCTACCCCATGCAGCCCGACCAGGCGGGCCAGGCCCGCAGCGCAGGGGGAGGCTCTAAGGAGTGAGACAGAAGAGTTATTTGTCGTTGTTTGGGTGGCAGAGGAAGAAAGAAGGGAGAAAGCAGAGGAGCGGAGGGGAGGGGGCGAGAGGGTAGAGCAGAGCACGGCCAACTAGAGGCCGACGGGCGGGCTGTCGGCCCGGAGACGTAGCCGGAAAGCTCTGGGAGGAGAAGGGTGGAAGAGAGGGAGAGAGAGAGAGAGAGAGAGAGAGAGAGAGAGAGAGAGAGAGAGAGAGAGAGAGAGAGAGAGAGAGCTAGAGAGAGTGAACGTAGGGGAGGCTGAAGAGGGGGAGAGAAGATAACGAGCAAGGGACGCAAAGCAGAGGAGAGGGCGGAGGCAGAGAGGATAAGGATACAGTAAACGTTGACGCGGTGCTCCGGTTGGCGAGGCAGCGGAGGGCGGCGAGGGGCTGGTGGTGGGGTCATGATGGGGTGGTGCGGAGCGGGGCGTGGTGGGGCGCGGCCGGGCGTGGCGGGGCGTGGCGGGGCGCGGCGGGGCGCAGCTCGGGCGCGCAAACTCGATGAGGGGGCGCAAACGGCTGCGCCGACGTGGGAAGGAGCGTCTCTAGCCGGGGCTGGCTCCACCCCACCCCACCCCGCCCCACCCCGCCCCGCCACGCCCCGCCACGCCCCACCCCACCACGCCCGCGGCCACCCCCTATGGGGCAGGGTGGGGGAGGTGTCACGTCCATGCAAAACGCACAGCCCGGGGCACAGTGCGGCACGGCGAGGTATTACCACACGTATCCCGGGGAGGGGCGGGGCGGGCGGGGCGTGCTCTCGGAGATACAAGGGGCCTGTCGAGGTATGTTCTCAGAAACGGCGCGAGCTGGTATAACGGGGGACACAGCCTTGTTGGAGGGCTCACGGGGGAGGAGGGGGGGTGACCCATGCCGTCGAGAGGATCTGCTCGCTGTCCGCGGCCATGGAGGCCTATCTGCACAATCACATCCTCTCGAGGTGGTATACGCAAAACTTGAACGCGGCATTCCCTTTTGTGGTTGTGGTCGAAACGCTCGCACCTTTCATGCTGGTTTATTTTCCCGAGGCAGAATGCAAGTACATCACTGCGATCTCCTCCTGTGGGTCCCGCCAGAAATGCTTTAACAAGGCGCGCGCCCTGCAAAGCAGCAGCGGAGACCATAACTCCACCCGCTCCTCCCCGACACAAATTAAGCCCGAGGAGGGGCATAGGGGAACCACCCCCTCCCGCCCCGCCAGCACCAACATATGTATATATACACAATACACAGCGCACAGTCCCGTAATCCGTCGTACCCTTATCACAGGGACGTGTCTGCCCACCCCAGCCCAGCACCCTGTACCCCCTGCAGGCAGACACCTCCCCCCCCGCCCCTACTAGGAGAGGAGTACACTACAGCGGGACCCTACTGCTTGTTGAGCTCGCCCCCCTAACCCCGAGGGATAAATAACTCTGAATTTTTGTGCACAAATTTTGAGAATTTTTGTAATTTTTTTGTAAACTTTTGTGATTTTTATGTTTACTAATACTTTTTTACAAAAGTGTGAAGTTTTGCTTGAATTTTAACTTAATTTTTGTGAATTTTTGTGAATCTTCATAAGGATTCTTAACTTTTCTTAATTTCTCTGATTCTGTCTGAATTGGTGCACAAAAAGTTGAAGGTTGTTATTTCCCCTTGCCACCACCCTGCTCCTCTCCTCAGCTACGCGATGCACCACTCATTTTAAGATTTCCCATCCGGTCACTTTGGGCATCGGGCGTCTCTGACGGCATCGCGTCGGGTCCACCGCCGAGCGGATACAAAACGATTCGGTACACAACTTTATCCCCTCCCCCCCCCCCCCTCTGTTTCGCTTTCTCTCTCCGTCCCTCTTTCCTCCTTCCTTATTCTTTCATGCGCCCCCAACGCCACACCGCGCCGCCGCCGCCTGCGCAGCCTTCACCCCTTCCACGCCCATTACCCTCCACGCTTCTTCTCCCCTTATCTCTCTTCTCTCTCACTCTCTCTCACTCTCTCTCTCTCTCTCTCTCTCTCTCTCTCTCTCTCTCTCTCTCTCTCTCTCACGTACTCTCTCTGTCTCCCTCGTACTCTCTCTTCCTCTCTACTCCCTCGCTCTCTCTCCCTCACAAGCTCTTACCCCGGTCCCTACTACCGTCGTAAACGCACCCCCACCCTCGCAACACAAGGTCCCAAGCTGCATGTGCGGCCACTTACAACAAATTGACTTGCTTACCCCCGCCCTGCCCCGCCCCGCCCCGCCCCGCCCCGCCCCGCCCCGCCCCGCCCCGCCCCGCCCCGCCCCGCCCCGCCCCGCCCCGCCCCGCCCCGCCCCGCCCCGCCCCGCCCCGCCGTTGGGTGGGTGTCGCCCCGACGACGCGCCGCTCTGCCGCGCACGGTGCGCGGTGAGACAGAAAATTTTGCGAGCCCCAGAGGGAGCGTAACTTTCAACGCTCGATGCTGCTGTGCGCCGGAGGTGGGGTGGGGGAGGGAGGTGGCGCTGAGCGACAAGTTATACTCGCGAGGTGTGGCGGGGCGGGGCGGGGCGGGGCGCGGCGGGGTTGGGCGGGGTAAGGGGTGAGAGGGGGAAGGTCACGCTTCTGCTGGACCCGAACGCGTTTAACAAGATTTTCCCAAGCTGCGTTTATAATGCGTTTGGCTCGGCTCACTAGCCTCGCTCCTGCTCGGGTGCCGCGGGGCTAGTGGTGCCAGTAAATGAGTCTGCGAGAGACGTAGAAAACTGCGCCCTAAGCTGGACCGAAACAAACTATTTTTAAAAATAAAAAATAGCAGCATATGTGGTGAGTTTCAGTGAATTGAGATTGACAGGCCAATTAAGATAAGACTTAAAGACTTAAGCGATGTGAATCTTACTTTGTGCTCTAACGAATTCACTGTGAAACCAAGTGTGCAACTGATAATACTTGTGTGCAACTCCCAGTTTTACATGTACAAGTGTTCAACCCAGAGTTGAGCAATTGCGAGTGTTAAACTATGGCTGATTTTTCTCTTGTAATAGAGTTCAACAAGGAAAGTGTTGTCCGGCGCGCCGTGTAGAACACTTACAAGTGCACAGCCGCGAGTTGAGCACTTTGAAATCGCACGGCTGTTGAGTTCACTTTTACGAGATAAACATAGAGTTACACCCTTACATGTGTTGAACAGTTGCGCACTTGGTTTAACAATGTTTTCCTGAATACTTTTTGTTTTATTTCTGTGACTTCTCAAAAATAAAGGGGGGGGGGGGGGAGCAAACACAAGTAAAACAGAGAATTTGGGTGAAACGCGGAGTGGTTGCCTGCAGTCTGTGAATAAAAGACCACTGTGGGTCGATGGGCCGGGCGGGCCGGGCGGGGCTGGGCTGTGCCGCGAGGAAGTTCCCTCCAACCTATGTGTGGGTCTTCCCTCTCGCTCCCTCCACCTGCGGGTGGGGGGTGGGGGTGGGTAGGGCTCCTACGCCATTTCATCCCACACTGTGCGAATGTCAGGGGAATTTCCACACGGCACAACGCCTCGTCCAATATTTAAAGCAGAGCTGGAGTAGAAGCCGCTCCCTCTCTATATAGTTTCTCTCTCTCTCTCTCTCTCTCTCTCTCTCTCTCTCTCTCTCTCTCTCTCTCTCTCTCTCTCGCCACTTTTTCTCTCCCGCTCCTCAGCGCCCACCTCCGCATTACCTTATTCGCGTAAAGGCAGTAAATTTGCCAGTTCTCGCGGCTCCAGCCTACAGCGCACGCTCGCCCGCCCCATGATCGCTATACGGCGCCATGCGGCTGTTTCCTCACGGAAAAAGTAACAAAAAAGAAATGAAAAGAGACAGGTTCGGAAGGAAGGAACACGGAAAAAATTATTCGTTGCTTCAACTCACGTTTAAGTTGATATGGAACGAACTAAAATAATTCGTTGTCGGAACGAAATATTTGTTGTTTTAATCAAGAGTTAGCTGAAAGAACGAATTCTTCGTTGTACCAGCGAAAAGATCGTTGAGGAAGCGAATAAATCTGACTGACGAAACGAAAACCGTTTTAGATTAATCAACGCTCTCCTTCGCTCTATCAGCGATGTGTTCGCTGCTCCAACGAATTTTGCGTTGCATTCACAAAAATTTAGTTGAGACAACGAATTTTTCGTTCTCACAACCCAACAGGAGTTAGTTTTTCCTATATCAACCTATGTGTGAGTTGGCTCAAATAAAGATTTTTCTCCGTGAAAAATGCATTTTATTCTAATCTTACAAATACATTTTTCTCTGATTCTTTTTTTAATAAGGCGATATCCCTAACAGAAGTTGAAATCCCAAAATTGTCCCTTTGAAGTACCAAAGTTGTCCCTCTACTTTTCAAGGGACTTGGAGGGGATTTGGCACTTGCTCAAATCCCTCTGAAGTCCCTGCCCCCCGAAATCCCTCCGAAGTTCCATTTGCGATCGCGATGCCTTTTTGACCTAATCGAAAAAGTGGTTTAGGAGGACTCCTAGGTCGTTTTTAACACGTCACATGGAATTCAGATGTTCAGAAACAATATAGTATATTGTATAGATGTCTCCTTCATACATGTTTCATCCATGAACGGTGATTTAAAACCGCCAGACAGCTATGCGACTAGGATTCAGCGGTAGTTACGCAGGGACTTCAGAGGGATCTGAGCAAGGGCGAAAACCCCTTCAAGTCGTGAAATCCCAACTCCCTCATATGCTACTATTTGGGACTTCCAGGGGATTTGGACTTTGGGATCTCGAGGGACTTTGGACTTTGGGACAAATTTGGGATTTCAACTTCTGTTAGGGATACGACAGTCCATTCTAGGGTCTGGTCGATGAATTCCTTGTCAATAATCATGAGTGCTCCTGTGCTCATAGGTATTTAAATTGTAATTTAAAGGCATTTTATATTAACGTTTCTCACTTTTTTTTTTAATTTTAGTTTTATTTACTTTTTTTTACAGTGGACCACGATGGATCGGAAGTAAAGAACTGCAGAAGGAATAACCCCTAGGATCGCACCGCAGACTCGTGGCCGCAGGGTGGCGTACAGCAGCGTAATGTTCGGGAATTATGCGAACGAGGTAGGGTCCAGCGAGCTCGCGGCTTTCATAAAACATACATGAATTGTCGGTCTTGGAAGAGCCTGAGCCCGAGGGGGAAGTCACTTCTAAAAATCATTGTATGGCTCCCCCATAAAAATCATTAAAAAAACGATTTTAAAAAAATCAAGAAGAAATAAATAAAAAAAACTTACAAAAAAAAGCCACCAAAAAAAGCCACATTTAGGGGAAAAGATTAAAACTTATCGAAAAGTAAAAGAAATTTGCTTTGAAAATTCAACAAAATGAATTTAAAAAAAAATACAATGAGTACAAATATTAGTACACATTTTGTATGAGTGATCCCCCTCTCTCCTGAGCCTGAAACTGGCACCCTGGGCTGTCCGGTCCGGAGGGGGAGGGGGGGGGGTCCGCCCAGGCACTGCTCGCCCTCTGCCGCCGCGCTATGGCCGAGCTGTGGTATGGGACGTTATTATGCAAAATTCATACCATAAACCTGACCCCAGCGAACAAATCGCACACGTGGGCTGCGGCGGCGGACGGCTGCGGGCGCCGGCACCCCTGCCGCAGCCCACCCCACGTGGTCTCCGCCTCAAGCCTTTTAGCTCTAGCCTCCAGCCTCCAGCCTCCATCATACGCCTCCTACCCCCTATCCTCCAGCCGCAGCCTATCGAGCCCCAGCCTCCAGCCCAAACCTACGCCTCAGCCCAAGCCTCTAGCGCAAGCCTCCAAGAGCAAGCCTCCAGAGACCCCGCCTCCAGCCCAAGCCTTCAGCCTTAGCCTCCAGCCCAAGCTTCCAGACCCGACTTCAGCCCACGCCTCCAGCCACAGATCTCCTGCCTCCAGCCGCAGCCTCCAGCCCTAGCCTCCAGCCAGCGACCTACAGCCTCCAGAACCAGCAGTTAGCCCCAGCCTTAGCCTCCAGCCCCAGCATCCAGCCCTCGTCCCCCAGTCTCCAGCCTCCCTTCTCCAACCTGCATCGTACTGCACGATGCTGCTCCTGCACCGCTACTTTTACTATTATTGTTATCGTCGTCCAACCGCAATATTTTTATGCTGCCCTAAACATATTTATTTACGCGTTTCGGCCCTCGCCATGCGGTTTTATGCGGAGCCGTTCGACCTGACGACGCTGGTACTCATGTCATCATTCAATAACCAAAATAAGAAAAACACTCAGGATGTACGGGAATATTGAATCAATATTTTACAAACAAGTTCGTGTCTTGAATTACATTAATTTTACTCGGCGAGGCCAATCTTATATCAGCAGTTTTGCAATTGGCGCAGGTATAAAAGAGCAATTTTTCAAGTTGAATGACTGCCTCTTTGTTTTTGTTGTTTCAAAGTGGATGGAGCAGGATTCTGAAACAAAAGCGCCGCGGAGTCGGGTGAAGCCTGCTCGCCCTTCTGGTCCACGTACAGATTGCTATTCCCCGGAGGACGATCCGGAACGCCGCGGGAGGGGAAGGGCAGGGCAGGGCAGGGCAGGGGTGCAGTGATATTGGTCGGATTAGGGCTGCTTGCCTTCCTTCGGGCCTGGTAGGGGTCGGGCCCGTGGTGGCCTCAGCAGGAACGAACACTTCCGACCTGCTCACCGAATCACCAGCCGACCACCACCACTTTTTAAACCGGCGAAACAATGCAATGTGCTCATATCGTGATTTATGTGCCTTATTTCTGTCAGTAAATAAGATAATTTGACTGCCGTATGACGTCACTTAATGACACGTCAACATTTTCCCGGGCAGTAACCGCAGAATCCGCCAAAGCGTCATAAAAAATGTAGCACCACATCCCTTTCCAAGCTCGCTTTTACCATTCAATCTTTTCTTTTCTTTTCTTTTTCTTTTTCTTATTCTTTTTCTTTTCTTTTCTTTTCTTTTCTTTTCTTTTCTTTTCTTTTCTTTTCTTTTCTTTTCTTCTTTCTTAATATTTTTTGATACGCGCAAGAACGGGGACATCGAGTCGTACAATATTATTATTCCGAAATACATTCCGCACTCAATGGCCCTGCCTGCGAGCAGAGCGGAGGTCACCCCGCCCGGCAGTCCTCACCCCACCCCGCCCCGCCCCGCCCCGCCCCGCCCCGCCCCGCCCCCGGCCACCCTCCCCGCTTACCGCGATCACATAACAATCATTGTCTTGACGTGCGGGGTGGCGGACGGGACGGGCGGGCGGAGGGGAGGAGGGAGGAGAGGAGAGGAGAGGAGAGGAGAGGAGAGGAGACAAATTTGCGGGCGAAACATTCCCATTGCCATTTCCGTAATACAGTGAGGGAGGGAGAGGTCGCCACCCCCAGCCAACCGCAGGGAGTTACTGATGGCCCTCGGCAAAGGTTTACCAGTTTCTAAGTGAACGGTAGAGCGAACAATAAGAATAATAATATTGTATCGTACAGAATACGAGTGCTACCGGAATTCGAAACAACAATTTTACCGAGGGGGCAACCACTCCCGTAATCCTGTGTAGAGTGCTAAGTGTAGTCTCTGTGTAACCCGTCTAAAACTTTCTCAAAATTTTGAAGAATTATCACTAAAGTCCACCTAATTGTTCCTATTTAATGGTTTTAGTCCCAGAAATTCATGCGTAATAATCCCAAAATTCATGTGTAATCCCTGTAATCACGTAATCCTGTGTATATCCTAAATTGAAGCGGTGGCCCCCTCGAATTTTACTATCTAAAATAGAACGTCTGACCAAACCCCTTCAATGGCAAAGAGTTATTTTTTATACATTTGTGAATCATCATGATAAAGTTGTCACCGATATTATTTAAATACAAACTTAACTTTTGAGCCCTTGCAATCCTCGCAAACGCCTTGCCATATTTGCGAACATTTTGCATTCTTTGTAGACTACAAATCCCTTGCAAAATATTATTGCAGACTGCTGACCGTCCTTTTGTATTTCATAACACTTTATTCCGCTTCAAATTCGATGAGTGGAGAATTGAAGAAGTAAATATGAGAGTGGTTTCTAAGCCCAACAGAACCCCGCCTAGCCTCACACGAGCCTCCACTGTGGGCTGCGCGTGCTGTCCCCCGCGACCACGTGACAACACGACATGTCAAGCGAGGCGAGGCTGCTGCTTGCATCGCCAACATGCTATGCTACCCTCCGCGATGTTGACGGTCGTGTCAGGACCTCCCGGCGGGGCGGGTCGGGTCGGGTCACGCACGGCAACATCATGAAGTGATCACACCGGACACTTTTCACGGAGAATACTTCGTCCATAGGTTTTCCAAACTGCCAGGATTCTCTTATTGTGGAGAAAATGCAATGAAGCATATAATAATGTTTTTATTATTTCCAAAACTGCTTATACACCTGGTTGCTGTTTGTGCCGTGTTTCCGATTACGTTCTTTGATTTGCAAAGTGTTCTCTGTTAGAGATATAAGCGGCCTATATCCTTATAACCCTGGCCCCGTGACAGCGCCACCGAGCGCGTGACCGTGCTGCTGTCTCCAGTACGGTGGTTCCGCACGATCTCATCTCTCGGCTCTTGTCGCACTCATGGAACACGGCCATCTGAAGCGAGAGAGAGAGGACATCACTACAGAACGCAGTTCGTAATCGCCCTGCTGGTGAATTAGCCGATATGAAGCTCGTCTCACTCGAATTTTAAAAGACGCGCCTTCTGCTCGCTGCTCCGCCTGCCGAGTCGAGCGTAGGCAAACCGCCGCACTGCAGTGCGCTGCCGTCTGATTCTGAAGATCGCTCTCGCGCCTCCTCCGTCCTAGTTGCACTCATGGGGCTCTGCCGTGGCATCGCCATGAGTGCGACAAGGACGGAGGCACGAGAGCGATGTTTCGAATCAGATGGCTGCGGAACTGGCTTACATGGGGAGCGGCCGGTCTGGTCCGGTCCAGCCGACTGCAATATGGTGATTTGCGTGATTGTGTGTTTATGTCTGCGCGTGTGACGATAGCGGCGGGGCATGGTCTCTCTCTCGCTCTCGCTCTCTCTCTCGAGAGAGCGAGAGGGGGAGAGGGAGAGGGAGAGGGAGAGAGAGAGAGAGAGAGAGAGAGAGAGAGAGAGAGAGAGAGAGAGAGAGAGAGAGAGAGAGAGAGAGCATTGGGGCACGCAGAGTGCTACATATGTCGGGTTGGGCGAGCAGACAGGCCAGCTCGGGGAGTGTCACTACCCCACGCGGCGCCCCCCGGGGACGCGCGGCTCTGCTCGGCTCGGCGGGGAGGACAGCCCAGGCCCGGCCCGGCCCGGCGCGGCGCTATCCCTCGGGACTAGGGACTCGCTCCGGCTGCCCGCCCCGCCCCGCCCCGCCCCGGCCCGTTCAATACAGCAATAACATTTCTATTTCCCCGATGCCAGCTCCGCCCAGCACACTTCACCCCGCGCCTCGCAGCCACCATGCTCTGCCGGCCCGCGGTGACCTTACTAGTATTCTCGTTCTGCGGAAATGTTCGGCGGGGTGGGGCGGGGCGGGGCGGGGCGAGGCGGGGCGGGGCGGGGCGGGGCGGGGCGGAGGAGGTCGAGGACGGGGGAAGCTGATGATCGTGGGAGTGGTGACGGCAGGGACCGACATGACGACGACGGGGACGGCCTCGACGGCGGTCTCGCGGGATGTCCCCGTGTCGCGCCGCCGCCGCGGGTGCGCGGTGCGCGGGGTCACGGCGCGCCCGCAGTGGTTTTTCGCGAGAAAACGTCGTGATGCAGTTCGCACGGGCGGGCGCGGCCTTACAGACGGAGTTCGCGAAAAAAGGGGACAGCGGGTAGGAGGGAGGGAGGAAGGGAGAACGGCCTGTGGCCGCAGAGGGAAATCGTCTCCTGGATGTGAGAAACTTGGGCTGCGTAGTGTCGACCGCGTCAGCGAGGCGGGGCGGGGCGGGGCGGGGCGGGGGTGTGGTGGGGCGTGGCGGGTCGTGGCGGGCGTTCAGCGAGGACGGCGCACTTTGAATCCCTCGGGGTGCCAAACCGCTGAGGCCGGCAGGGCTGTTAAAACCACGAAGCCAGTCAACGCGAGACCGGGGCGCAGATATTGAAAGGCAATTAGTGGCGGGGTGGCCAGAGTATTAAATGTGGCGAGGCGGGACCGGGGAGCGGGGGCGGGGGCGGGGCGGGGCGGGGCGGGGCGGGGGCGGCGTCAGAGTTGAACGTAATTAACTTGGACCATCATAGCAAAGGTTTGGGAGGGCGGCCAGAGCAACTCTGCTCGGTGAGAGGAGAGGGAGAGGAGAGCGAGCGAGGAGCGAGAGAGGCAACTCGATGAACAAGTGGAGGAGCGTTCTACTCTCTGTGTGTGCGTTTTACGTAAATTTTCCGTGAAAACAAGTGTAACAGTTCCTGATTACGGCCCGGGGAGGGGGAGGGCGAGCGGGTGACAGTGGGTGACACGGGGTGACACGGGTTACAGGGAGCCTGCCCCACACCGCGGTAGGGGAGGCCGGCACGTCCCAGCGAGTGTATGGAAAGATAAATCAAGGCCTATTAGGAAGAGCAGGACCAGCGCGCTGTTCATGTCTGTCTGTCTGTCTGTCTGTCTGTCTGTCTGTCTGTCTGTCTGTCTGTCTGTCTGTCTGTCTGTCTGTCTGTCTGTCTGTCTGTCTGTCTGTCTGTCTGTCTGTCTGTCTGTCTGTCTGTCTGTCTGGCCGCGTACTTCTTTTATCACAGCCGCCCACTCACTCTCTATCTCTCCTTCCTTTTCTCACCCCCACTTCAGCAGAGGCTTTCCCCCTCGCTCGCGAGAATTTGCGACATTTCGCTCTCTGCTGTGTGTAGCCAGCCATGTCGGTGCCAATAAACTCTTGAATCGCTCGTCGATCCGAACAGGAGCACAGGAGCGCAGGTCGGGTGGGCCGGGGCCGGGGCCGGGCCGGCAGCCGGCAC
The DNA here is from genome assembly GCA_029379305.1 of Frankliniella fusca. Lineage (NCBI taxonomy): Eukaryota > Metazoa > Arthropoda > Insecta > Thysanoptera > Thripidae > Frankliniella > Frankliniella fusca. The sequence goes on from JAHWGI010001090.1 coordinate 876,756, forward strand.
CCTACAGTCCCTCTACAGTCGATGGATAACAAATCACCAGTCGGATTGTTGGCAGTTTGTTGTCAGGGGGCGCGCGGGCGCGCACTCACGCACACACGTGTCGGGGACGCTCTGCGCCGCGCCGGCCTCGACCCCACCCGCACCTGACTCTGCGAGGGGTCGACCACTCAGAATTTTGGTGTACATGGAATATCTGGAATATTTGAAAGATTTCTGGAATATTTTGGGAATATCTGGAATATTTTGGGAATATCTGGAATATTTGTGGGATGATCTCAGAAAATACACGCACAGCTGATCCAAGTTATTCTCTCAATTACATGATTAAATAGGAATTTTAGTAAATTATTGTGAATTATTCCGATTTATTCCAAATTATTGGAAATTAACTTGCAATAATGCAAAATAATCACAAGTATTTCAATTAATTTAAAAAAAAATCAGAAGCAAATTTTGCTGTGCAATTGAAAGGGTGGCGTGAAAACATGGAAAATTTTTGCGGCAGTAAACCTCCCGAAGGAGGTTGCGGTTCCCGCCAGGCACAGGGCTTTTACCCCCTGTGGCAGCCAACTGCTTCGGTGTTCCATGGGAACCGGCGCTTTGCTGACTGCGATCCTATCGCGCAATTCGACAGATTTGATCCCCGTACCACCATTGGCCTACCCCTAGAGGTACGAGCGGTGTCAAGGGCGTTAGACTTCCTGATCCCAGTTTCAGAGGCCTTACCTCAGAGGGGTACGCGGGATTCGAACCCACAACCCCGAGTGCCGACACGTAGCCAGAACAGGAAGCGACCCAACGCCCAGAGCCACCGAGCCAACGGCGGTGAGACGTGTTTAACTTCTATTTGACCTGCCATCCAGCTGCGGCCAAAGGGAACGTCAAGCGCGAAAAACACTTTTCCGAGTGGGAGTCGAACTTGGGACCTCTCGGTTCGTTGTTGCGCGCTCTACCAACTGAGCCACGACGCCACGATGACTGTACAGCGCGACGGGTTCGCGTCGTATTTGCCCTATCCCCCAGCCTCCAGCCAGGAGGACAGGGCAAATACGACACCAACCAGCTGGGTTGAATACTTACGCAAAGAGCGGGGTACGTTAGCCACCCTGTAGTTTTATCAGATGATTCAATTTATAATTTAGACCTTTTTTTTTTGTTTGGTTTTAAAACTTGCTTTGATTTACTGTTTTGATTTCTCTTGTGATCTTTCAAGAGAATAATGAAAATTTATGTCACTCTTTGATAAACCTTATTTGTTTTCTAATAATTTCAGTCTTTCTTATAATTTGAAATCTGTTTTGTTTTGTTCATTTGTTCTCGATTTTTCGGAATTTCTGGAATTTTCTCCTTGAATTTGTTTTGATTTTATTTTAGACGTTAAAATTGGTTGTTTCTTTTTCCTTTTTTTTGGGGGGGGGGCGGACAATTTTTTTTTGAAGTTATCACCCCTCGGGCAGGGCTCGGCAGGGCTCCATGCGTGCGACGAGGCCCACCGCGAGGCTATGTAGCCTCTAGCACTCCCCGCTCCGCCCCAGCCGCTACCACTTACTTGCGGTGTAACGGCGCGCCGGTGCAGCCCGGACGACATCTTGTCGTCTGTCTGGTTCGCTCTTTCTCGCCCGCCCCGCCGGCGGCCGCCGGTCCGCAGGGTCCGCAGCCAACCATATAATTGGAAGTCTTCTCTCTCACTCTCTCTCCCTCCCTCGCTCTCTCGCACTGTGTCTGCTAGCCTCTCTACCAGACCCCGTTTTCCCCGCTCGCCGCCCGCGGTAGTGTGTGGGGCGGCGGCGGCAGGTTGAGAGAGGTGGAGGTGGAGGTGGAGTGCTATACGATGGATGGATGGACTCCCCCACCCGGCGAGGAGCCCTGCGCGAAGGCAACACCTCTGGTTAGGATGCGCAACACCTTTCAGTGTCAGCAACGCTGAAGAACAGGGTGTCATATAGCACATCTGAGCCACTCGCATCGTTCAATAAGCCCGCAGAAACTTTGAAAACAATTCACTAATGAGCACAATACATCGAAGACTCCCTGCTTCCAGGGGGCCTTGGCCAACAGGATGATGATAGGGGTGAACAACTCCGAATGTTGGTGTAAACTAAGGTTTTTGATTTTGTGTATTTTCGCAAATTTTTCTCTAATTTTCTCAATTTTTGTTGAATTCTTGCAATTGAATTTTTCCTGAATTTTCCTGAATTTCCCACGAATTTTGACCAATTTCCTGAAGTTTTCTGAAGTTTTTTGAACTCTTACAAATCTTTTGAATTTTTCTGCATTTTGTCTGAACAACGGGGTGTACACAAATTTCAGAGTTGTTTTCCCCTCGGGATGATGTCACCGAGATGGGCGCACCAATACGTGTATGTGTATCGCCCCGCCCCACCCCGCCCCACCCCGCCCCACCCCGCCCCACCCCGCCCAACCCCGCCCAACCCCGCCATAAGCCCAATCCTCCCTGCCCGAAACTGCGGGACACGCGCGCCCGAGTGATTCGTCTTTGTCCCTGCGAGTCAGCATCGACTGTCAGCCCCTGTCCGACTGCGCGATGCGCGGGGAAGGCCCAAGGCCCGAGGGTAGGGTCCGCACGGGCCGCGCATCACCTAAGTAGGTTTCCTCCCGCCTAAACTTTGTGATTTGGTCGGGTGGCTGAGTGGCGGGGCGTGGGCGCGGGCGCGGAGGGGCGGGGCGGTGGGGTGGGCCGCAACACACAGAGAGAGAGAGAGAGAGAGAGAGAGAGAGAGAGAGAGAGAGAGAGAGAGAGAGAGAGAGAGAGAGAGAGAGAGAGAGAGAGAGAGAGAGAGAGAGAGAGAGAGAGAGAGAGAGAGTTTTCACAAAACTTGTCCTGACGTCTGCCTGGCCAGCCCTGCTTGACTTTTGTGTAAAGGTCACTCGAGGACTCGAGGCGCACGACGCGCGCCACCGTTCATTTTCGCACCACTCGATGAAGGGGTGCACACTAAAGTCTTATGGAGAATTTTTTATTCGTAACTTATTAATTTTTTTAAACACGTTGCAGTTCTACTTGTTTTGATAAAAATGGAAGTGTGAACAAAGTACTGTACCGCAAAATGCTCACTGATCTGGATGTTTTTGACAATTTGTTCTCACATCTAAAGTTCATCAGCTGAGTATGCAAAAAGGAGAGGAAAACAAACAAAAACCTTAGTTACGAATAAGACTGTCCAAAAAAATATTGTTAGTGGCGCCCTCTGTAAATCGTGGCTGTGAAGCTAGTCCGCGCGCGTGTGTGCGGTGCTTACGCCTGTGTGCGTGTGAAGTGTGAAGGGTAGGGATTCCCCCTCCCCAATTTGGATCTTTACGCGTAGGTAGCGGAAACTCCATCCAAGCTTGAGAAACTCTTTAGATTGCGAAATATGAGGAAATAAGTTGAGGTATGGCGGCCGAAGCAAGTTTGAAACGGCAATGTCCAGTACATGCATTATCGCCGAGTGCCTTCACAGCATCAGCAGACAGCATCAGCTATTCTCGTTCATTTTCCCTGAAAATATGAAAGCGAAGATGACACAGCGGAGCACCTCATTACCCAAAGCCAGCTTACAGACCACACCATATTCTCAGATCATCTTCAACAAAATGAATTATGTACCACGCAGAATACCGGAACTATTTAAAAACCACCGCCCAAAAAACATCACTGCCTTGTTGAAATAACGAACATAGACCGTATCCTGAGATAAGACAGATGAGCTCAGCCTACTGCAATATTCCCTTTCCCGATCTTACCCTGCTGTGAGACTACAACCGAAAGTGTCAGGACTACAAAACACAAAAGTTGCTGCAATCTGCACTTGGATTTCTCGATTTCTCTCAAGCTGTAACTTCTGCGTATTTGACAGATTATCATTCTACGGAGATCACGAAAATTACACCATCTGGCTTAATTTTACATTTGTGTGTAAGATGTTTGAGTTCATACAAAGAACTTTCTCATACCCGTGCAAGACTCGCGCCGGGCAGGAGCGTATCACGGTATCACGGCGCGGCGTCTCCAGCGTTCATGTTATCCGTCAGCACGTACACCTCTCTACACCTGACTGTTTTCTGTTTCTCACAGTGTAATGCTTTGGGTTAAATTTAAATATTGCTGCTGAACGACACACTCGGCGGTTTGCTGCGCCTTTGGCGTATGCTCCTCCTAAATATCGGTGTATTTTTCTTCTCGCAAACAAAGAATGGAGCAAGGTATGTAAACTCTTCGAATCCATACGCCGTATGGTAGATTTTCTTTTATGGATATTGATTGCCGGTTATGCGTAGCAAGGTCTTGATTTTCTCAAGAACCAGCAGTTTTTCAATTACCGGGGCATTTGTTGTCAAATGAATATTTCAAATACATCTCTAAGAACTTTATTTTTTCTTTCCGTGAGGTTATGTTGTTATGGCTGGGCTAAATGGGTTTGTGTTCACTTTCTCCAAGTATATTGCTTATAAACGGTTTCATTGCATAAAATTTAATTTTCAGAGGATTTTTTAGTTTGATTTTTAAAGAACACTTGGTTATTCTGGCCCCATCAAAGGTTTGAAATGTAATATTTAGGTACGACATCTGCTGTGCTGTCAAAACTTTCTAAAACACTGAACAGCAATGTATACAACCTAAGAAAATTTTCTAATTAGTTATTTCTATTCGCTTTCAATTCGTTCATTAATTGTTGCTTTGCAGTTGGAAGCTGCCACATTTACAATGTTATGGACAAAAATTTTTATCATGTACCGTCTCTGCCACTTGAACACTCTTTGTATTACAGATGAAACACCTTCTAGCCCCATGGCTGATGGAAACCAGAGTGATAATGAGTCTGTGAAGTCTGCTGCCAGCAATAAGTCCGGACGTTCGTCAAGATCAAGGAAGTCTCGATCCAGATCAGTTTCCTCTGGGCGCCGGTCTAGATCTGGGTCTGTCTCCCCCAGAGTCAGGTCCCGGTCTCGGTCTAAGTCAGGATCCCGATCTCGCTCACCATCCAGGAAGTCTGGATCTGCTTCCCCTGTGGGGTCTCAAAATGGGTCACGGAATGCTTCTAGATCACGCTCCCGATCTCGGTCCAGGTCGCGGTCAAGATCGCGCTCTAGATCTCGATCTAGATCTGCCTCTGGTTCAAGGGCTGCTTCAGGCTCAAGGGCAGCTTCAGGTTCAAGAGGATCCAGATCACGCTCCAGGTACTCATTTAGAATAAAATTGCAACTTCTACGTTTCCAGTAAAAGTAATGCTCACCAATCCCATTTCTTTGTAGATCAAAATCTGGCTCCAGAGCTGGCTCAGAACCCCGTGACAGGTCCCACTCTAAATCTAGATCACGCTCTCGCTCGCGCTCTAGATCAAAATCTGGATCAAGGGCCTCTGGCTCAGACCATTCAAGGTCAAGATCAAGATCTGGATCAAGGCACTCAAGATCACGCTCAAGATCTAGTGTAAAATCACGATCTCGATCTAGATCTGCTTCAAGGTCACGCTCTCGTTCCAGATCTAAATCTAGATCCAGATCTAGATCTAGATCAGGATCTGCAGCTCGTGCAAGTAGAGCATCTAGATCTCGGTCACATTCAAGGTCTAGGTCAAAATCAAAATCACGATCCAGGAGCCCTTCAGAAGTTGAAGAAAGACGGTCTGTTGTAGACAGTGAGTCTGACCCTGAGAAAGGTAAGCAAACACAGAAAACTGTTTATTATATAGCCCACTATTATTTGAGAGGTCTTGATAAAATTGAAACAATGTTTTCTTTTTAGCAAAGTCCAAGAAATCTGGGTCTCAGAGGGGTAGTGAAAGTGAAAGTGGATCTGACACTGGTAGTGTCTCAGACCGTAAAATGAAGAAGAAAAAGAAAAAACCCTCTCAAGCTCTAGCCTCTGACTCAGAAGATGAAGGCAACAAGTCGGATGCCAGTCGCGGGAGAAGAAAGAAAAAGAGAGCTGTTTTATCGGATTCTGAGGGAGAGGAAGGAAAAACGTAAGTGTGATGGGTATTGAAATTTTGTTAATCTGCTGGATATTTCCACTGTAAGATTAACATTTGTTTTTATCTGTTTTCAGAAGAAGAAGTCGTAGTAGAAGTAAATCAGGAAGTAGGAGTCGTAGTAGGTCGGGAAGTAGGAGTAGCGGTAGTCGAAGCCGAAGCCGCGGCAGCAGAAGCCGAAGCCGAAGCCGAAGTGGCAGTAGAAGCCGTAGTGGTAGTAGGAGCCGAAGTGGAAGTAGGAGTCGCAGTGGAAGCCGCAGTAGAAGCCACAGTAGAAGTAGGAGCCGAAGTAGAAGTGGCAGCCGCAGTGAAAGTAGAGCTAAGAAGAGACCTGGCCGTGATGTTTTGTCTGACTCAGATGCTGAAGGCGTGGTTGGTATCAATCTTGATGTACCACTTTTAATCAATTTATTTTAATTTTTAATTATTTATTTTAATTTTTTGGCTTGTAGGAGAAAAAGAAACCCAAAGGTTCTGATGATGAAGGAGGTGCTGAGAGGCAGGCAAGTGGAGATGAGGGAGGTATGGTGGAGGAAAAGCAAGAGGGTGTTGGTGGAGGTGCAGATGAGGACTCAGATGAAGGACCATCAAGGGAGTGAGTTCAGTGTTTCTAATACACATGTACATGCAATTACAGTACTTTTGACTGTTTTATCTTACTCTCACTTTTTATTTCAGTAATGATACTGGTATGTCAGACTTTGACATTATGCTTCAACGTAAAAGAGAAGAGAAGAAAAAACGAAAAAGGAAAGATATAGATATTATTAACGATAATGATGACATAATTGCTCAACTGCTTGCAGACATGAAGACTGCTGCAGATGTAAGGCTTTTAGTTCTTTTCAGAACATTATTATTTCCTTCTTTTAAACTGTGCTTTTCTTTTCTAAGCAACATTATTTATTTCAAAAAAATATTTAATGCATTGTAGGATGACCGCCGGTTGAATCAGGAATCAAAGCCAGCCACCAACAAAATTGCCATGCTTCCTAAGGTCATGTCTCAGCTACGAAAACATGATTTACAATTGGCATTTATTGAACATAATGTTCTATCTGTTCTCACGGATTGGCTTGCCCCTATGCCAGATCGTAGTCTACCATCCTTAAGAATTCGTGAAAATATTCTCAAACTTTTGAGAGAGGTTTGTTCAATCTAATGATTTTTGCAGTTAATATGACTCATATGTCCACTCCAAGGTAATATCTAATCTAAAGTTTCCTTTCTTGCGCCTAGTTCCCTCGAATTGACCAATCATCATTGAAGCATTCAGGTATTGGTAAAGCTGTGATGTACCTGTACAAACACCCTAAGGAAACTAAAGAGAACAAAGACAGAGCTGGTCGTCTCATAAGTGACTGGGCTCGTCCTATATTTAATGTCTCAACTGATTTTACCTGTAAGTTTTCTCAAAATTAGTGGCTCTACATTGGTTCAATTTACTGGCGTTGGTAGTGTATCATATCTCAGTAGCTAATCTAATTGGATCAAATTTATATCTTATTTCCAGCTTTGAGTCGAGAGGAACGCCTACAGAGAGATTTAGAGCAGGTGCCTAAACGACGCCGTGCATCAGATGATGATGACAGAGAGGAGCAACAACCTAGAGAACTTGGCAAAGCTCTTACAGCTGATGATGGAAGGTAAGCTGATCTTAAGGGATGAGCCTCTTGCTTCAACCCATTCTAACATCACTTGTACGTTTAAAAATTGTGTTGTCTTTAACCCTTTCACATTTCTTTCTTTCACTAGTGGCGCACTACGTCCAGGTGACAAAGGTTGGGTTGCTCGTGCCAGAGTTCCTATGCCCTCTAACAAGGAATATGTAAACCGACCTAAATGGAAAACTGATGTTGACATGAGTCGGGTAATTACTCCAATCAATACTACAGTAACATTTTAACTGATGAAAGCTTATTTAACTTGTGTCATTTTTCTTCTTCTTTTTACAGACAACAAAGAAGCAAATGACGAAATTTGAGAAACATTACAAGACTTTTATTGATGCAAAACGTGCCAAACAAGTTCGTAGAGCTGTTCAGATTTCTATTGAAGGACGAAATATGGCACTATAAAATACTTCTAGATTATATGTAAATATCATCAGTTTCTCAAATGTCGAGGGTGAAATTAAGCTTTTATGAATTTTGGGTTTATGAACTCCTAAATTATAATAGCAAAAGTTTGAAATGTTACAAACATTCAAAATTATTCTATTATTAAAGAGATATTTATTTCAACATTGGTAACTAATACTGTGCCTCTATTCATTCAAATATGCCTTCAAATAAACTCAAATTTTGTTACCAAAATGTTAGTGACTAGTCCTGCAAGATTTTTCATTTGTGACTGAAACATGTTGAATAACATCTTCTCCTATGTATTACTGTCCAGGAATATATCACAGTTTGTAGAAAACTGGATCAATTTAAGAGGTAAATGTGGACTTCAAAAGAAATGGTACTTATCGTAAATAACGGACTGCACTACTGTGATACTTAAATGTATTGGCTTAGAAGATGTATGAATGAAGAATTTTTTTAGATATTGTGCCATTAAGTTAGGAAAGTGCATGCTATCCATCAGATGTCTTAATTTTCAATTTTACCCCAGCAATACATAAATATCTTCTTTAACATTTTTGTTCTCATTCATGGGTACCTCTTCAATTCTTCCAATATTTTGCAAACGTGGCGTAAGTCACAATAGATAGAGTGAACTGTAGAGGTTGTCATAATTTTTATACATTGCAGGAAAGAAAATGAGCACTATGATGTCAATATTGCTGTAGTATGAAACGTGTTGTTCCTCACATTTTCAAATTCACTATGATTGGTGAAGTGCTACTCATGCATTCAGTTTGAGGTGTGGTATCAGTGAACTTTCATTTTCTATTTCAGTTTGTAAGCAAACACATTACCTTTAGAGATGTTTGTGTTGAGTGAAGTTTTATCAAGAGGACCCAAATTGCTATGTTATGGTCTGTTACTATATTATGATATAATAATAAAAAGACAGAAAACCTTGAAGATTGTTTGTCAATCCTCTCAATTTAATATCAGTTCTAACTGTTGTGATTTTCCCCACGATCATAGCCACACATATTTGATCAATTGATGGTAAATAAAAGCAGTCATACAGCAATTGTTTTTTTACAAACGATTTCATAATAAAATAGTATGTTACTAAGAGTACAGCACTTTTTAATCAGTCATATGGTACACAGAGACTTTGCCATTCCCAAAATCTTAGTTTGTTTTTTTTTTTCTGCAGGTCTGACAATGAGTAATAAGCCTTTTAAATTTATGATCAGTTTCATATCTTTTCCATTTCCATTTCATTTGGCGCTACAACTAAATTTTCCTTTAAAATATGAATACAGTAGCTCTTTTCAGAATAATCAACACCACAATTTCTCTCACTACACACCACCCAATCAAAACGCGCCAATGAGATTTGTAACTGAATGAAATGGGGATATTGAACATGTAATTCAAATGGTGGGCAATTGTTTGGAATGGAATGAAGCACAAAAATCCACAAAGGTACAACAAAACTACTAAAGAATCATACAGGCTGTACTTAACTTTATACTGGAATTGATGACTGTAATATTGAACTATTGTCTAGAGACATTAAAAAAAAAGCACTGATGATAACTGATAACAAATCAAATTTAAAAGGAGACTTTAAGTCTGTTTACCATGCATCCACTTATTACAGGAAGACCGCAACTGGAATTGAAATAAAATCAAACAATAGGGTAATTTTTCTGGGAAAAATAAGAGTTCATAGGTTTTGAAAAAACAAACACAAAACAACAATAAAGTTTTCATAGAAAAATGCCTGAGGTAAACAAGCATGTACACAAAAGGGAAAGAAGCACATATTTACACACAGCGGCTTTTCATTGTCCCCTCAGGATCAGCACCAGGCGCTCATTCATTTCCTGCACAGGCTTAACCCTACCTGCACATCCATTGGAATCAAAGGTAATAATCACAGTTGACTTAGAGCTTCAGTGTAACTCCCATCTTCCTCTCTTTATTAATTTAAAATTAAAGAAAAAGGCAACATTCAAATATAAAGAATTTTTCAATTGTTTCTTTTCTAAAACAATATCCTGATATCTTACATATCTAACAGACAATTATTTTGTTCTACCTCATCTTCCAACGTACAACGCTTCTTTCCCTCTATCAAAATGCATTTAAAATATAAAAATTTTAAACACACATCCTTGAAGATTTAAAAAGAAGAAAAAAAAAGAAAAAAAATCAGGATTAACAACTTTCTTTCCACTCTTCTCCCGGTTATTATTAAAAGAGTTGACTACAATAGTTGATTGAAAATAAACTAGTCCCAAAATCAATATAGATAGGAAACAATGGATTGCTGTGAGACTTGATCTCAAAAATCACATGAGCAGAGGCTTCAAAGGAGCTGTTGGCTTGGAGGAGAGTACACTCCAGGCGGAGGTGGCTGCGATTGTTGTAGTGAGGGAACTGGGTGCCCTTGGGGCGGTCCCTGAGGAGGTCCCTGAGGAGGTCCCTGAGGAGGTCCCTGAGGAGGTCCTTGCGGGGGTCCCTGGGGGGGTCCCTGAGGGGGTCCCTGAGGAAGTCCTTGTGGGGGACCCTGTGGAGGTCCTTGTGGGTGCGGAGGTCCTGTTTGAGGGCCCTGAGGCCCAGGATGATATGGAGGTGCGTAACCTACCATACCACCCACAGCAAACATGGGACTGTAAGGTAAAAATATTCAGAGAGTAATTTTTTTTTTCCCTCTGGTAATAAAAAAGAATCCATTTCTGGCATAGTACATGTATGGTAATACACACCTTCCTTGGTAAGGCATTGTACTCCCAGGCATATTTTCAGGACCCTGTGGACCTCTAGCACTCATGTAGGGTGGCATTGCAGGCATTGAGACAGGTCCAGGGGACTGCAGGCTGAATTGGTCCGGTGGTAAACTGTAACCTGGACCTCCATGATGTGCGCCATTGTACATCTAATCAGAAGAGTGCTTGTTAGTTTAAGATCACTCCTACTTATGCTGCATATGCAAAGGTGGATATACTTACATGAGGTAAAGGGGGCTGGTATGTAAATGGTGGTCCCTTTGCTAGAGAATGATAAGATGAGGGAACAGCTTGAGGACCAGGTTCACGCATTAATGTGTGATACAAATTTAGAGCTTCAACTAAATCCGAACTAAGTTGGGTCAGTTGAGCGTGTTTGCGATCAACTCTTTCCAGCTCATTATCAATTAGAGGTCCCATTGCATTAACTTGTTCTGTAATATAGTAAAAAGTTAAAGGATTTTACACTAGAGAAAGAATTGAAAATTGTATGTAGAAAGGGAGAAATAGGACTCTGGAGAATTTAAATGCCATAACACACACATTACCTTCTAAATCCAACATCTCTGATGTATCATACTGATCATCTTCAGGATTTGCTTCATGCAAAAGATGCCTAAGCCTATGAGAAAACATTAAATTAGTATGCAACAATAATTAAACATGAAAATATACATTAATGGATCTTCATTGACTTACCTATCTATTTTTTGTTCATTGATTTCAACAACCTCTTTTGGAGCTAGTTGAACAGTCACCTCATCACTAAATTGAACAACCTTCTTCTGTGGTTCGTCTTCTGAAATCAGAAAAGTATAATATTTTTCATTAATTGACTGACAGAAAAAAAAATGGTTCAGTACATTGCATTTAACAGAACAATGCTTACTAAAATTCTCAGGTTCAGCTGATAGGTCAGCAGTGACAAAATTTGAAGGGAATAGTCCTTCACCTCTCTTATTATATCCTTTCCACCAATTTTGATCCGAGTCATCCAGGACGTGTACTGTACATAAAAAAATACGTAAGCAATAGAACATATGATAAAAATACTGCCAAAATAAACATATATAATAAAATCTTAAACTTACTGAGCTCTCCTGCTTTAAATGTAAGTTCATTGTCTTCAGCTGCTTCAAAGTCATACAGGGCTCTTACTTTACGAGCTTCTGGTTTATGTGAAACGGAACCATGAATGTTTGATGAGGTTGTCCCAGATGTGGATGGATATAAACTTTCACTGCGGGACTTTGTTGAGACATCCTTCAATGACAAAGTAATTGCTGAAATATAACAAACTAGTTATAATTTTATTTTGTCAAACAGATAAAAAACTGATTAAAAGTAGTGATAATTGAGGGCATTGTTGTGTTGTTTGAGTGTCTTTAATCTCACCTTTGACTAAATCGTCCTCTTCTTGCTGGCTCAGAACAACATTTGGATCTTTACTAACAGCAGAGGATCTTGGCTGTTGAGAGAAGATAACATTAATCCTCACTTACCCTGTAGAGATAGTTAATATAAGTAAACGGAATGTGCTTCAAACCTTAGGATCACGGGGAGTAAAATCAACATTTTCAGCCTGAAGACTTTTATAAAATGATGGTATGTGAACAAGCTGAGGGTCTGACTTAAATTCCCCCTCAGCCCATTTCTGAAGGAGCTCCTTCATCTTCTCAGCAACTCTTGCATGGGATTTGTTCAGAAGTTTTCTGTACTCTTGCTCAAAATCTCGAGATGCAACTGCTAAGTGGAAGAGTTTTCCACTGTTTTTCACACATGCATCAAGGAGCTGAAATCAAATATCAGACGCAACAAAATATAAGTTACATGATAATTTAAGAAAAGGGTCATATTCTCGTCAATGGCACATACCGTACAAGCTTGTAGCCCCACATGAGGGTCAGGGTGTCCAAGACGTTTCATAATAGATCGCAAGCAGTCTTTGGCATTTTGAGTAGACCCACCAGCACGATCACAAACTGTCATTATGTCACCCCACTCTTCAGTTGTGTTCTTCTCATTTGTAACTTTTTCTGGAATTTAATTTTGAAATATGAATAAATATGCCAGCAGCTTGGATCAATAACAAACAACAATAACCAAAAAGAAAATGAAATAAAAAGAAAGGATTTTAGGTTTGAGATAAGGGAAGAACAATTTTATATTTGACAGTACAGGTTGCACCATATTATTTTCTGGGATCTTGTCCACCAGATTGAAATTAACAACTGGAAATAGAAAAAGAAATCGGAAAACACCAGAATTATGCTTTGATTTAGTAAAAAACATGGTATCATGAACAAACAGAGTATAGGTTCAATGACAAGTGACAGATCTGACAATGCTCAAACATCAGGTGTAAATCTTAACCTTACATTTAATGCAATACGCAAATAATTGTTGAAATAAATGCAGCCTTCAAAACTGAAAGACACCTGACGAGGACAAAACAACCTTCCACAAAGATTAACGAAAACAAAGACTAGATCAACATTGTGACGGTTCTCCAACTCACCAACGTCATGATCGAAAGGTGAAGACGACGACCCGAAGATCCAAGACATATTGAAAGACTTTCTTTTTACAATATCTCTAATCAAGAAGAATGATTCCCACCCACCCTAAAACTTTTGGCCATTCAATTAACCCTTTGACCAGCGTATAATCACATAACGATGACTAATACCATATCAGAAAAACAGAAGATTCCATTTTTGTGGCCTAACAGATTCCGTTTGTTTTTCTTCGCACCGCGAAGCAGACAGTAAAGTCGACCCATCGAAGCATAGAGTGAATTTTTGTTTAAGTTTTATGCAGAAAACAAAGACGTTCAAAAAGTTCACTTGTAAAAAGCATCAATAAGACTACTATCGCGTTCAGCCTAGTATTACCGAGCAATTGATTAGGAATTACAGCCCATCGAAACAGATAAGTGAAATATCCGAACCCGTTTGAATGAGACCGCTCCGATAGGTCGACTCTCGACGCCTTGTGAGGTATTTTGATGCAGAAAGGAACGTATCCGACTTCGACGATTCACGACTTCAGTTTCAGAAATTTTCTTGGTGACGACTGTGCGTGTTAAGGTTAATTATGTGATTTCAAGTGATACATTCACTATTATGAGAACATGGAGTTTTCTAGGATTTCATAAGTGCAGTGACTTGAATGTTTGAGTGTCGCGTCGATACATTTCTTCTCGCCGTGAAGCACTTTTTTAAGGCTTTAGTCCACTTAAGTACTAACTAGCCTTTCATTTTAACTCAAAGGCTTAGGCCTCCTGTCAGTTTACACACGTCTTGTGCGGGTCATGTCAACCGAACGTCGCTTACAAACGATTGGAAAGCACAATTTGTGTGAGTGTGTTGTTTTAAGTGAATGTGGGGTGCTATCTCCCGCATCTTTATCAAGAAGAAATCCTTCGATGAAAGTGGAATAGTCTATGCCAATGCAATGGAGCAGGATACCTACGACACGAGACAGGTAAGCCAATGTTTTCTCTTCTCATTCTCAATGAATTTGTGTGTTTTTCTGCGTTCTCTAGTGAACCTGAGCAAATTTTGAAATTCCTCATCCAAACTTAATCTCTCATATACTTCAGTGTTGAAAGCAGGTCATGTGCAAATTTTTGATAGGACTAATTGCTTTTAGATTCTCCCTCCTTTTCAGTTAGCTGTTGTTATTGGGTCAAACTGTGTCTTTTGTGCTTATTATTCACAATTGATTTTTTTCTGGCCCATACATGTAGGATGGCACTTTGTTGTGCCAAGAATACAGGACAGAGGTTATGTTACTGAAAGGCTTCATTCATTTAAAGGACCTCCGCATCTATTCTCTTTTTCTACCCCCTCTAAAGGTGGCCCCATTGTGAACAAGTTAATTGTGTCCCCCTTGTTTATTAGCTGTTTCTGATGATAAGTTTTTTCTTTCAAGCATTATGAAAATATGTTTCAATGAATGCAAGCCATTTCTATGATCTTGCATGTCAAAATAGTGTTCTATAAATATATCAAACAGACAGATGACAGACACTATCAGTATGGGGCCCCCTTGAGTGTTGCATGTTTTTTATCTCGACCTGTTTTCAACATGCATAAACTCTATGTGAATAACAGTCACAGTCGATCACTACAACTAACCCAGGGTACCAGTTAAACAGAAAAATCAAAGTTTTATTAGCTGTTGCAAAAGTCATGCATTTTCATGCTTTCCTCTAAAAGGGAAGATAAATTTTAAGGACAAAGCATTTCATGATTTATTTTTGTATGAGATTTTATAATTGGCCGGAAAGAATGCGGAAGTAACATAACATTCTTTTCTCGTTTGATGTCACGCTATTGGAGTGAATGAAATCTGAGAATTATTCTTGCATTATTGACCACTTTATCAATTTTGAAACAAAATTTCTGGACCTTAGCATATGTAAGAGAAATGTTACACTTTTTGTGGTCAGTGGTGCTTTGCTCATCAACCCAATGTTTATTCTTACATTCTTTCTGTTGTGGAGCCTCAACACTATTTTACCATTCTCAAGCCATGGCCAGTTGGTATATTTGGTCAGTTTATTGCTTTGTGACTTTTCCTGGGAATTGGACACTAACCACGAAACAAAAACAAAAAAATTGGACGGGAGGGGTTGGCCGATTTTTTTTTGCAGTATCTGAGGAGGCGCCGGGCGCGGAGGCTCCGCGGCCTTGGTGCCCAAGAGTCGTGACGTCACACTGGTTTCGCGCTCCAGACCATCTGCTCGCAATTGTCGCTGTCCTGGCGGTGACAGGTCAACCATCGTCCCCAACTGTGAGACCCAGGGGCTGGTTGAGCTGCAACTAAACGGGGCACGAGTCCACATGGTGACCACGGGCCCGTGGTTGACCTGCCGAACCATTTCCTGACCGGTATTGCATTGGCTGCCTTTGGCACCACCTCCCTCCCCTCCCCTTATGTGTGTGTGTCTGTCGTAGACGGCTGCTAGTTTCGCTAAAGACCCGGACAAGACACTGTGTTCTTACCCGTTTGCGACTCAGGCAGTGCCCTTTATCTTTTCGCGCTTTTCACCTCTTCTTTTTCAAAAAAAAAAAAAAAAAAAAAAAAAAAAAATGTCTTAAGGAAATGGGTTTTATTCTGTGCGGATGTTGTGGGTCAAGAATTTGTCGTTATTAAGCAGTATTATCTCGAGCCCGAGCACATCGGCGGGGCGGGGCGGGGTGGGGTGAGCGACAGGGCATCCATTGACTGCGGGCTGGCGCGCTGTGTGCAGTGTACGTGACGTGGCGTGGCGTGGCGTCGCGGGGACAGCTGTGGGCGGCTGGGCCAGGCGGCTGAACGGGGAGCCGATTTGGCTGGAGGAGTTAGTCTATAGGGTGGCCCCTCCGCCCCACCCCGCCACCAACCCGCACGCTCGCTGAGGTCGCCGTAAGGTCACTGTCAGCCGACGGCGCCAAAGGATCGTTTTCTGACACCACAACTTGAGGGAATTTTTGTCGTTGGAGGTTGTTGGGTGTTTCGTTTCCTCATGACACACCTTATACTTGACCAGCTGTAGACGTTGACGACTTTCTTGGCCTGCTTTTTTCTCCGATGCGATGGTGTATGTGGTGCGATGGTATGGTGTACGTCATCCTGCCCCCTTTTTTATCGCAATATCTCTGTGATGAGAGGACGAGCCCCTCCCCCCTCGGTAAGCCCTGCCCTGTGCGTCCTGTACGTCAAAGGGATATATCGATCGATTACTGTACGCCCCGCGATGTCATGTTGCCGCCATAGCGCTGCTTGACGCTGCTCGGAGCAGTGACCTGCCCTAACTCGCGGCCACCCTGGCAGCGTTAAGGAGGAGTTCGAGCCCCGGCGGCGGCAGCGAATTTTTTATTTTTCTTATTCAAGCAACCGTGTGTGTTTCCGCTGCCGTCGTGAGAATCCCCTGCAACTTTGTTGTGATACTACTCCTCATTCACTGGTGAGGGCGGGTTGCTCCGAGGGGGAATTCTCAATTCACATCAGATAACCCGGGTGGAAGGATCTGTAGTTGGGACTATTCTCGGTATCACGAGTTTATCTTCGTTTGAATTTAGAGTTCAATAGTATCACGACTGCTGCTTAACCGTTACTAAGTTACAGACTTAACTTTATTGAGAACAGCAGTTCGCACTACCACATAAAAGCAGTTTAGGTACAGTTCACTGACTGCAGTTCAAGTGCAGTTTTCTGCACTTGATCTACAGTTGAAGTATAGTAAACTGTAAAAAAACTGTAGTTGAACTACCCGGATTTCGCATGCCACACAGTTTAACTATAGTTTCCCACACAGTTGAGCACAGTTAGATACAGTTTTACCGCAGTTAAACTACATTTGAAATTTGAACATGTGCAAAACTCAAAACTTTTGATTTCTGCTATTTTACCCTTCTACCATCCTTCCCTTCACCCTTTCTTCTCAACCCTTTCATTCCTACCTTTTACTTCCTCTCTACCTCGTAATTTCAGTAAATTTCTATTACCTCGTAACTGCGGTCGCTGGGAGTTGAACCTCGGACGTTTGGACTCGGAGACTTGTACGTTACACCTGAGCCACCGCGCCACCATGCATAGCTCCGGCTCGTGACCCACCATATGGTGCACCCAACCAGTCGGCTCCATATGGTCCAAACTATAGTTTAAACTGTACTTTTCTACCATGGTAACTTTATTGAGATTACAGTTCACCTAGCAAGGGCTTATCAGTAGGCAAGACCGAATACTTTATTAATCTTCGAGCGAGGGGGCCACCACTACAATTTAGGGTGTACACAGGGTTACGTGATTACATGGATTACACGTGAATTTTAAGGGATTACACATGAATTTTAATAAAATTATGGCTCTAAAACCATTAAATTTGGACAATAAGGTAAAATTTAGTGATAATGGTCTACAATTTGGTGAAGTATTACACGGAATACATAGGATTACATAGGGATTACACCCTCACCCGTACACAGGATTACGCGAGTGGTGGCCCCCTCGTCTTCGAGTATGTCAATCAGAAACCCTAGCCATACACCTAATATACCGCGCTTGCAAAATGAGACAGTACTGATGTTATGTATTACCCATCTCCAGGGGCGTAATTAGGGAGAGTGTGACGGGGGGGCGGTGTGTCGCGGGTTGCCTACCTACAAGGAGTTAGTAGAGACAAATATCGCGAGCGAAGCGAGCGCGAAAAATTTGCCGTAGAAGTCATAAAATGTGCATGTCAGCCTTATTCACGCTGATTCGAAAAAAAAATCCCGCGAGCGAAGCGAGCGCAAATTTTTTTGAGTTATTATAGCGAAAATTACCGTGTGGGCCACCAAAATCTGCCACAATAGAATCGTACCAGGGCGTACATTCGCGTATCTTTAGGATTACTTTGTGGGCAAAATGTAGGCAGAGACGCATGTTGGCACCTTAAATCTACTCCGAGTAAGGCAATGAAAAGTTTCGCGAGCGTAGCGAGCGCGAAAAAAAAACGGTGGGGAGACAATTTGCTAAACTTAGTCACTTTGTAGGCAAAATAGCGCTATGGCGCCTGCTGAGACATCAGTCGACGCCCTTCGGGCGTCGATTTCGTACATAACCTCGGTCTTACGGGGGAATTTGGGTCCCCTTCGGGGACCCGAGGGGGGGGCGATCGCCCCCATCGCTAATTACGCGCCTGCCCAACTCTTGAATACTGTCATGTTTATTATTCTTATAGCTGTTTACAATAACCTCAGAAGGAAGCGGTCGACTGGCAACAAAAGTTACAAATACAAAAAGAAATGCATTTCATATGTATAGAAAATTATTTTAGAGACTTCAGTTGTTACTGAGTCGGACCTGTTGACAAAAATTAAAATCAAGAAGAAATTTATTTTCTAAGAAAAGTACATAACCATCTGAGGTGAACAACTACAGTCGACACAACAGTTCGTGACAATAACGAAACTCAATTTATCCTGGAAATTTAAACTACAGTTCGGTATGCACTGGCAAAGCACGCTTGAGACACTAGCGGAAATGCATTGCAACTACAGTTTCACGTACAGGTTGTGACACAGTTCGTAGTCCAAACAGTCGTACAGTTCAACTCGTGACAACTTACACTTCTACATTATTTGAGATTGCAGTCTTACAGTATAGTTTACCCACTATAGTTTTTGCTACAGTTAAACTACAGATCCTTTCACCCGGGAATCTTGTACAAACTACTGGGTATTACACGCTATTACAGCGGTATTACTCACAAGATTTGAGCAATTAAGGGCATATTTTTGTATTTTACGGTATTAGATTTCGAGTATATTACGACGTAATGCAATTGACTTGACTTGAGAGAACCAGGCCACAAATGACCCAAGGTTGTTCACCGACCGTATAGCCGGCTACTGGCGAAATGGTCAGGTGAAAAGTGTATTATACGGAAGTGAATTCTCCCTCGCGCTGCTTAACCCACGCGGCGCGTCCGATGCTGTCTCCCCAAAAGTGCACACTACCTGATTGTGGTGCATGTGACATGATGTAGCTGTGTCCCAGGGCGCCTCAAGCCGCCTCAGGCCTGCCCGAACACGTGCCTCCACGGTCGTCTACCCCTGTGCACGCGGTGCTGCCTCGTGGCCGGGCCGCGGTGGTGTTACACTGTGAAGAAAGGACATATGTCGACTTGAAAGAATATAGCCTTTCCTAACTGGTACGAGTGAAAACTATCTTTGTAGATTTACGATTTATTTAGTAAATTACGATTTATGAAATACGTTGTAAATTTACGACATATCCCTTTTTTACCCGTAATTGAATTTCAAGTCGATACCTATAGTGCTTGTACTTTTGCGATTTGTAATTGTAATTTTACAACTCCACTTCGTGGAAATTTTTCCCGTAAACCTACAACTATTTCTCACAGAGGTTCACGGTAAAAACGATGCCCGATTTTTCGAGGAAAAAGGGAAAACTTTGAGGACCTTGGATACTTTGAGGAAAACTCCGTAGATTTTGAGGAAGTCTCCTCAAAATTTGTGGAGATTTCCCTTATTTTTTGAGGAGCCTTCCTCAAAATCTGAGGGGTGTCCCTCAAATTACGGGTTCCTCAAAGTTTTCTCTTTTTCCTCAAAATCAGACATTGCTTTTACCGTGTTGTAAGCACCAACGTGCGCAGTATCCTCTCTAAAATGTTAGGTCACAAGTGAATTTCATAGTCCAAACTCAAGTTGACGGAAACTTACCACGAAAAGGAGTTTGGTCTCCACACATCCAAGTGAATCTCAACTGAAATCTAGAAATAAGTCAGAAGTTTATCGAAAATAAGTCAGCTTTTGCTATCTTGTTGAAAAGATTTCCGCTCGCTTCGTTCGCGTTTCATTGAGACAATCGAGCTGCAGCAGTAACTTACTTAAAAGTCAGTGAAATTTCATAGAAAAAGGGGCCTGGAAATCAGGAAAAACTCAAGGAAAATAAAAATTTTAAATTTGTAGCAACCCTGTCACGTAAGACTTTGATCTGTAAGAGATTAGGCTGCTAAAACTAAGACGTGCAACTGCGCTGACAAAGTCCTCGCGCGACGCGGTTCCTGTTTCTCTTCTCTTCTCCTCGGCTGGGCCGCTGCCCCGCCCCGCCCCGCCCCGCCGTGTCGGTTTCATTTTCCGTTAGGGTTGGAGCCCCCTGCACGGCCCTGCCAGCCCTGCCCCGCCCCGCCCCGCCCCACCCCGCCCCGCCCCTGCGCCGCCATCCGTCACTTTGAACGGTTCGGTTGGCGGATACGGCTGGCCGCGTCCAGCCCTTTGACTCTCGACATCGGGAAGCTGCGGGGCCGCGGGGCGGGGCGGGGCGGGGCCGGACCAAAAGTGAGTTATTGTGGCTCTCCTCCGCCCCGCCCCGCCCCGCCCCGCCCCGCCCCGCCCCGCCCCGCCCCGCGTGCCGTGTCATCCTGGCCGGCTATCGCCTTCCAATTAGCGCTCTCAGTCAGTCCCCTTGGTGCCCGCACGCTTTCTTCCCCGAGAGTCACTTACTCAGCATCACTCGACTCGACGTTGAACACCTTGTCCAAGTATTATTATTATTAACCTCGGTGGTTTTCCAAGTTGAAATGTTACCCTTTTCCCCCCTCTTTTTTCTTTCCTTTTTTTGAGCTGTGGCGGTGCGATCGGTGCGATGCAAGCGAGCTCGGATAGTCTCTCTATGCGGTGCCGCGCGCCGTCGCTGTGCTGTCTTCTGGTGCAAAAGTAGTCACGAATATTTTCTCGAGGTATTTTGTAAAATTACAATTCAAACTGATGCAAAACAAGCAATACGCTTCGATTTTGGAATTTAATCACGAGCTAAAAGAGGGCGCTGTTGTAATAAATTTGCAACAAATATTTGCCTCAATTAATTTACGAAAAAAAAAAAAAAAAAATAAAATAAATTGCCGCACTGGCTGCTCGCTCTTCTGGTTGCTCTTTGCTGGCTGCTCGCTGTACGACAGTACAAGCAGGCTGATAAATTCGAATCATCTGCTACAAAATATGGCTACTTCGTTCCTAAAAGTAAATAAATGAATTGCTGCTTGCGAAAATATTTTTCGCAGTGATTGGCTCGCGCCGCGCCGCCGCGCCGGCCAGCTGGCCGCAACAACAACATCCACTCTGTATAAGGCCCTTCCCTCTGGTGGACCGCGCCGCGCTGCCGCGCTGGGCCGGGCTGAGCCTGGCGCAGAGGAGCGTCCGCAGTAGTAGTGACCACAGTATGGTCATGCTCAAGTAGGAGGCAAATGTCGTTGGGGGGAGGGGCGGGCCGCACGCGCGAGTGCGACGCGAACCTGTTGCACTGCTCTCGCACTGCTGCCAGAAGGTCCTCCTGACCTGCATCCAACTGGTGGCGCTTGCGCTGTGCCCGGCCTGCGCCGTGTCATCCGCGGGCATCCGCTGGAGATATGAACTCCATAGTGATCACGGCGCATATAATTGGTGAGGAAAAGATTAAAAAAAAAAAACCACGCCATTCATGTGCGGCCTGAATTTAAAAGAAAAACAAATTGCACTTAAAATGTTAAAAAAAAACTTTTTTTTTAGGCAGTTTTCTGATCAATATATTTTTATCTATTTATATTTTTTAAATTTTATAATTTTTTTGTTTGGTTAATGTCTGTTCTTGGTCCGTTTTCGCGGTGCTGATGTGTCTCCCTAACACCAGCTCCTCCGCGAGTATGTGTGTGTGAGAGAGAGCGGCAGGGCGCGAGGGGCAGCCAACTCGAAAAATTCATGTACCGGGCGTTTGTTTGAATGCGTAACAGCGTTGCGGGTTTGCCTACCCCGCTCGCCTGTAAGGCGTCATGGCCCCTGCAGCGCTGGTGAGTGCAATCCCGCAACACGCAGTTACTAAGAAATACTTGAGTTGTCCGCCCCTCGGCTCGGCAGGGCGGAGGCACAGGTACAGTCCACTCCGCCCGGCCGGCTGGTCCGGCGGGCAGCCCAGTCGGGGCGGAGGCTGCGAGCGAAATGTCATTGAACCTGACCCAACCAACCGGTGTGGGCTGTACTGTACCGGGTACCCAAACGGGTACCCCTGCCTGCCTACCCGCGCGCTGGCCACCGCCGACCAGGGCCGGTGGCCCGCGGACACGGACACTGCCCCTCGCTCTCATATATCGCCGCGTAACATCCATTTTTTTTTCCTTTCGGGAAAGGTGTCGTGCTTGGTAACTCTGCTTTTGTGTCGCACATGCAGAAGTGTTTTGTTAGTAAGGCGTCAATGGGCGTTATAGGATTTTCCATAGTGTGTGTGATCACTTATTTGTGGTCATGTGCGTGTTGAAGCGGTATGTTGTTCAGCTCAAAGTGGCTCCCTCATCTCAGTGTGAGCATGTGTCGGCGTGCGGTGCGCCACTATGGCGCCCCGCCCCGCCCCGCCCCACCCCGCCCCGCCCCGCCCCGCCCCGCCCCGCCCCGCCCCGCCCCGCCCCGCCCCGCCCCCCGGACTAACAGGCCATTGCACCGGCACTATGAGAGGGTCCTCTAGCCAGCCCAGCCCAGCCCAACCCGGCTGCACCTTGCACCTAGGAACCTGTTTCCTGAGGCGGGTGCGTGTAGTCCAGTGTGTGTTTGTGTGTGTGTGGTGCGGTGCGGTGCGGTCCTAAAGCCCCTCGTTTACGAATGCCTTCGTCCCTCTGTCCACAAAAGTATTTTCCTTTTTTTAATTATTATTTTTTTAAAACCGAACTGGGGCGGTTTCTGACCGCAGCGACAGACGCTGCGGACGGGGAAAGGGAGAGAGGATTTAGTTGAACGTGCCTGTGAACAGAGGGTGCCGATGCTAGCATCGGTACACCGCAAAAGGCACGTGACAGAGGTTCCGCGCGAGGAGAGTCTATCCTCCTGGGCCAGGCAGGCGCGTCTAGGATCGCGTTGTTGTTATTATTTTTCGAGCTCAGTCTGCTTTCTCCGTGGCCACGGTGCGAGTGAATCAGTGCGAGCCGCTGCCGCCGCCGCTGCTGGGCAGGTCGGAATGTGGTCTGGGAAGGGATTGGCTGAGCTAAAGCTAAAGCCCGCTGGGCGGGGCGGGGCGGGGCGGGGCGGGGCGGGGCGGGGCGGGGCTAGGGCCCCAAGGACGTGTCGCACCTGCAGGTGCACTGCCGATGAGGCCGGGCCGGCCACCTGATACCGCCGTCCGAGTTCTACAAAGGACGCGCGCGGCCTTTGTACCTTTCGACCACACCCTCTGATCGTGTAAGTGACCACGTATGGCTCGTCCGTGGTCGTACATGGGTCCGCGGATGGTGCTCCTCGTGGTCGTAGTACGTTATGCTCGTCGTGGTCGTACACTCGGCTCGACGTCGTCATCCACACCTGCGGCCCGTGGTCTCGCAGTGCAGCAGGGTGGTGGGGTTGGGTCCCACCTCTGGCGTGCTCTGAAGGTGGGCCGCCAGGGCCGCGGTGGAGTGCGGCACTCTGCGCGCGGCCCGACTGGGAGAAAGCGCAGCTCTACACGCCCCGCCCCGCCCCGCCCCGCCCCGCCCCGCGCTAAACCAACGGAGTCAGCTAGGCTGCGCTGGGCTGGGCTGGGCTGGCCTAGGCTATCGGGCAAGGCCTGGCCCCACCCCACCCCACGCCTTGCCTGGCCACGGCGTCCAAGCCTTTAGCGTCGTGGTCGAAAGTGAACGCACTGGCTTATTAGGGGGGCCTGCCCGGGCCTGCCGCGGGCGGGGCAGATAGGAGCGGGGGAAGAGCGTCGGTAACTGCACGGCCAGCGTCTGGCTGACGCGGCGCGCGGGTGCCCCGCCCCGCCCCGCCCCGCCCCTCCCTACCCCGCCCTACCCGCACACTAACATTCTTTTATTCACTTTGAATATCTTGCACATGCTCAGCTTATTTTTTTTCTTCAAAAATATGCAATTATATGAACAATTTCTTTCACTATTGCGCGCCAAATATGCAATTTGTTCATAGTTGTGTATTTAAAACATGCACAAGTGGAGCATATGAGCAAAAAAATTCATAGGGACGTATAAAAAATGTTTATAAGAAATTAGTACGCGCCCCGCCCATGCTCCCCGTGTGTTCGCAATTTTGACGAGGGAGCCCCCGCCCCGCCCCGCCCCGCCCACCTGTCGCCGAAAACGTATCGACGTGTTTGTGGACGAACAAGGAGGTGGGGAGGTCGCGGTGCTCTCCTGACCGGACGGGTCCGGGACCGGTCAGCCACCGGATACATCCCCCTGCCGACTGGGGGCGTGACGTGCGGATCATAGCTCTGGTGGGCTGCAAAGTCTTCGCAGGAAGAGTTGGGGAAATGAGGCTGCTGTCGCTATGATTTTTTTCCTTTTTCTAACTGGATAACTATGTGAAGGATATTATGTGCATTTTTTTTTATTGGACTCATGGATTTGTCTCACAGTTAAACTAAACGCCCCGTGGTCCGCTGTACACCTTCGCCATGCCCAGCCCCACCCCGCCCCACCTGACCAAGCCGCAGCCACGCCGCTGGGTTCAGCTGGTGGACGCGTCCAGGCCGCGGCTGTATTACCTCACCTCGCGCTGCGTGGGGCGTGACTTGGCGACGCGGGGCGGTTCGGGGCGGGGCGACTTGTAGCAGCCGAACGCCTCTTCACTCATACTGAGGGACCGTTCGCTGTTGCCGTTGCTCCAGCCCGCGGTCGGCCGCCAGCAGGTCGTGTTGGGCCTGGCCGGGCTCGGCCAGACAGCTGCTGCAGTGCTGCAACGAGAAACACTCTTAATTCTGCGAGGCGATGCATGTGCGCCGGTTATGGTTAGTGTGAGTGAATAATAAAAATGACAAGGGAACAATGCTATGGGATTGTATACGTATCCGATCGGCGGTGCACCGGAAAGAGAAACGAAGTCTGATTCTAATTTTTTTTCTAGAGGAACACCCGAAAAAGCCTGTTCTTGGCACAAGAAATGTTTCTTGCAGTGTGCGAGAACATTTACTTAAAATATGAGATTTAGCTAAGCTCGAGTTCTTGTACCAAGAACGGGCGTTTTTAGTGAAAACCGGAAAAGTTTTGTAACTCCCTTAATTTAAGGAAAAATCTTCAACTAGGAAGGGTAATAAATCTCAATTTTCGGAGACTTCTTAAAAAATCAAGGAGTTTCCTCAAAAAAAGTAATAAACTCCTCCAGGTTTTATTTTTTTCCTGAAAAATAAAAATAAAATAAAATAAATACAAAACGTTATTTTTCTTGTGACTATTTGTTTAGTGCGTGCTTGGATGATGGGTCTTTCTCGGCTGAGCGGGCACATTGCACTGGAACCGCCCCGCCCTTTCGGCCCCGCCCCGCCCCGCCCCGCCCCGGACCGTTTGCCCCTCCTGTGTAGGCCAGGCAGGGGGCAGGCCTCGCTTGCATTGACTGCTGGGTGCAGCCTACCTCTTGTTGGCGCCGACTGGCTGCCCCACTTTGATGACAGCCTAGTTGGCGTGCGCGCGGAGCGGAGCGGGAGCAGCACGCTGCCAACCCCCGCGAGCCCTGCCGCCCGCCGCCCCGGTCTGCGAAATCGGAAGCCATTATGATGCATTGTTTCTTCTTCTTCTTCCCCATTTTTGCGCTGCGATTCCGGCCTGCACACTTGTGTGTGCTCTCGTGTGTGGGTGTGTGTGTGTGTGTGTGTGTGTGTGTGTGTGTGTGTGTGTGTGTGTGTGTGTGTGTGTGTGTGTGTGTGTGTGTGTGTGTGTGTGTGAGCGGTACAGGCCTGCGTGCAAGCGCCGAGCAGGGCCGCGGGGAGGGCTCGCAGAGGTACGGCCGGGGCGGGGCGGGGTGGGGCGGGGCGGGGCGGGGCGAGGCGGGGCGGAGCTCTATCGTTTTCTCACGGGGAGCTCGTCAGCTGCCGCGGGTCGATGGTGTGCTTTGTCCTTCTGAGGGCCTCTCCTTCGTTTCTTCCTTCCTTCCCTGCGAGTTCTGCTTCGGGCGGGGACTGGGGGGGGGGAGTGTATACCGGGCTTGGCCGGGCCTCCTGGTGCCCCAGGGGCCCGCAGGGACGACGAAGCTTGCGGGGATGGGATGGATTACACTATGGAGCTTCACGGTCTGGGGGGTCTTGTAGCGGCAGCGGAGGGCGCCAGGCCAGTGGTGAGGGGAACGGGAAAGGGAATTCCCGGTGAGAGGTCCTCTGGGATGTGGACGTCCCGGACCAGGAATTTTTAGTGTGACCCACCTGAAAGGTCACTACACTATAAAAAAGGGGGTGCACACCCGCAACAAAAGATAACCAAAAAAAATATTTAAAACTAAGAAAAGTCGACAGAAAAAATATTAAGAAAGTCATAGATAAATTCAAGTAAAATCACGAAACAAATGTTGCAAAAATGGTGTACGCTTGAAGTTGTTGTGAAGGACGCATAGGACTGCGTCGTGTGGCATAATGAGAAGTGATGTCACAGTTCGGTTGGTGGGCGGGGTGGGGCTCGCGATCCCGCAGATGGCTGCTGTCGGCCCCGGTGAGAAGCCCCTGGAGAGGAGAAAAGGCCCTGCTTGTGCTGCACCGGAGCCAGGGGGCTCCCGCCGCCGCCGCCGGTGCCGCCGCCTCGCGTTCCTTGTACGGGCCTCGGCAATTAGTCAAAAGCCAGACGGTTACTACGCCGAGCCCAGGAGGCGGGTACTGCGAGTACCCTGCCCTGCTCTCAGGTACCCTGCTGCGGTACCCTCCGGTGCCTCTCTCTCTCTCTCTTGGGCGTTGCCGCGGCGGAGGGATTCTGCGCGGAGCTAGGGCGCGGCGCGCAGTGCGGTACGCCCTTCAGCTCGTGGACGCCCGCGGGTCGATACGGCCTCGTCCCGGACACTCAATATCGGATGTTGACCCCATCGTGTGAACCGCGGTATGGTGTGGTGACTGCGGTTCGTTCCTTCCACGCGCGCGCGCGCTCTCTCCCTCTCGCTCTTTCTTAAATTCTTAAAGTATCTGCACTTGGATTCCAAAGGTGCGAATGTCATTTATCTTCATAGGAATTTATTCGCACAGTTGGAGGTGAGTGAAGAAATATTTGCACTCTTGCAGAGGTGTGCAAATAAGAATTAATTCGCTCGTTTGTAGGTGTACGCTAATGAGTATTAGCGCATTTTCTTACATGCAAGGGTGCGAAACAAATTCACTCATTTGTAATGAGTGACATTCGTACCCTTGTATTTCCAGTGTAACTCTGATTTTTTCAATCTCTTTCTTTCTCTCTCGCACTCGTGGAGGTGGTGAGGGGTTCCCTCTGGTCTGGCACTCTGGGGAGCGTTGCTTGCCACAGAGCACGGTGCGCGATGCGTTGCCGCGCGGGAGCATTCCTCTTGCACTATCCGCGATATGTTGCCGCTGCACTGACACACACAGGAGGAAACCGACCGACCGACTGACAGCCAGACGGACGGACTGTCGGACGGATGGGCAGGCAGGCTTCAGGCTTCGCTTTCGCCGTGACGTACCGTCTTAGTTGTGTGTGTGTGAGGGGTACGACTACCAGTTCGATTGCCGGAGGGATAATCGGGCAGCGCGATGCGGCGTACCTTCAGGCGGGGCGGGGCGGGGCGGGGCGGGGCGGGGCGGGGCGGGGCGGGGCTGCACCGTCAGGAATGCGGGAGCATGGAACGGGGCGGGGCGGGGTGGGGTGGGGCGGGGCGGGGCGGGGCGGGGCGGGGCGGGGCGGGAAGAAGCCCACACGGCGTGGCGGCCTGGACACAGCCTGCTGCATGGAGGGGGGGCGCGGCGGAGAGCAGAGCTGGGCCGGTCTCTCTGTGTCTCTGGGCGCGGCGGCGGCGGCGTACAGGTCGCCTGGGGGGTAGGCAGCCGGACGAGACCAGTGCGTCGCGCGGCAGCGGTTGCCTACCTCCGCCCCTGCTGCGCTGTCCCGACCTGCCGCCCGCCCCGAGCCGTGGGATCACGTCGAAAAATCATTGTCTGGCCTTAAAAAAATCATTAGAAAAATTCAGAACAAAAGTCAGAGAAAATAAAAAATTGATTATAAATCAACGAAAACTATAAACAAAAAGAAAAGTCAGAAAAATTGAGAAATGGAAGAAAAAAATCAAGATTCCTATAAAAGTGACAGAAATTTTCATGCTCCTCTTGAAAACTCAAAAGAAAATTGAAACAAAAAATCAAAACAAAAATCAAAATAAATCAGAAATGGTTGTTTACATTTTGTACGAGTGATCCCCCCCTCGCCCTCTGCCCGCCCGCTCTGCGCCCCATCAGATGGTTTTATACGACTTATTAGGCGCGTGCCCCGGCTGGTGGGGGCAGGGAGGTTCGCACGCGCCCAGCCTCGCGCATAAACCATCTGCCATCTGCGGTGAGCGCCGGCGCATCTGCCGGGCGCGGCTCCTCCCGCCCACGAGATGTATGCAATCGGCGGCTGTGTCGCATGCTTGTGGTTATTATTAGCAGGTGGGGATAGTGCAGGTCGGGTAGCGAGAATCGCCAGCGTCTTTGCGTCCTGCTAATTGCGTTACTCATGTGTGTGAGGGGGGTGCATTAACACACAATGTGCGTATGTGTTCGTGCGCGTGAGTGTATAGATGGAGACTCTCTCTCAAGGGTGGAAGGAGGAATGTGCGAATGGCGAGAGGGGTTGGGTCGTACGGGACGGCCGTCATCAGCGCATTGCTCGGTTGTCATGGTGACGATGAGACAGGCTGGCGCCGTGCGAACGAAAGTGCCGGAGAGGTGGGGGGTGGTGGGGGGCGCCGCGGGGGGAGAATTCCCTCCTGACGACCCCCGTCCTGCCAGGGGTGGTTTATAGAAGAAGCAAGGGGGGAACCCTGAAGCCTCCCCCGTCCGCTGCCGCAGCCCCTCCCTATATCCTTCCCTCCTCACGGTCTGCTTGTCGAGGCGCCCTCCCCTGCTGCCCGCCCTGGCTTGCGCAGCACGGCACCGCGCCCGCGCCTGCCCTTGACCTCCGACCACGCCGTGCCGCACCCCGCCCCGCCCCGCCCCGCCCGTGTCCCAAATGCCTCGCCGATGGCCTGCGCGCTGGTCGCGTTTGGAGGTCGCTGCCCCCGCTGCTGCTGCTGCTTCGCCTGGCCTGCCTCCCCGGCCACCTCGCCTGCTTGGCCTCCTGGCAGGGCGGGGCGGGGCGGGCATGGCTTTGCCCCAGTTCCATTATTGAGCTACTCGCTCCAGGACACTGGTAAAACAAATGTTTAGTTCTAAACATCAAATGATGTTTAACTGCTAATGTTTAATATTTAAACACCATATCATGTTTAGTTCAAACTATACACCAGAAGATGTTTAATTTTTAAACACTTCGCAAGTGTGCAGTTGGCTAAACACTTGGCGCAGCATGGTATCCCTATGCTTCTCCATGTGAAGCCTCGCCCAAGTGTTTACTTCTATGCATCACAAAATGTTTAACCTCTAAACATTTCCGAAGTGTTTAGTTGTTAAACATCTTGTCATGTTTAGTTCCTGCTATACATCATGTCATGTCGAGAATTGCCAACTAAACACCATGATGTTTAGAAACTAAACATCTGTTTTACCAGTGGAGGAGTCAGCAGCGGTAGCGGTGGTGAAGCCGATGATGGTCGGCATTGTCGCCCAGTGACTCTCACTGGACCTTGTTTTAAAAGTTGTTCATGGACCAAAAAATTAAATTCAAAATTAAGCATTAAAAAAAATGAACGATAAGGCAAAGTGCTACATCCAAATTTTTATTTTGTTGTTTAAGCAAATAGTTTGGTTAAACGGCAAACGGGAATGTTAAAAAAGTGGTCAGTAATACTAGGCCTACTTCGCTCGGCCGTCGTAGTTAGTCCCTTTTTGCTAAACCAGCTAACCCTTCTTTTTCTTGCGAGAAAATGGTGGTCGCTGTTAATCCGTGCTCGGCTCTGCGTTGCGCGCGGAAGTGATTTCTACTGCAGAGAACGCGCCACGCACGGGCGGCGCGGAGCATCCGCGCGCGGATATTAATTGCGCCGCACTTCACTTGTTTTACGAAAGGGCGGCGCAGCGGCGGCGGCGCGCACGTTTGAACGTCTTGCGAGACGCTCTGCAGTGAAGGGATAAAAAGTATGGCTCATGTGGTGGAATATATGGGGTGAGGTAGCGTGAGGGAGAAGGTAAGAGGGAGAGAGAAAGAGAGGGGTCCAGGCCTGGTCGCGTGGTGTGGGTGCGGGAGCGTGTTCGTGCACACACTCGCACATGTGGGCTGCTCGGCGGCGCAGGCCTGCCCCACCACGCCCCACCACGCCCCGCCCCGCCCCGCCCCGCCCCGCCCTGCCCCGCCCTGCCCCGCCCCGCCCCGCTGGTCCGAGTGGGCCGCGGCTCTAGACTCCTAGACGACACACGCGTCGGGTTGCAGACGTGCCGCGCCGTAACCGTCTAGCTGGACCCTCACCTCCACTGTTAAAAAAGAAGAAAAACAAAAACACTGCGAAAGAAATGTGCGTTTAAAAGACTAAATATACTTCGTTAGTTGCGAAGCATTTGGCGTTGCTTCATCGTGACTGCTAAGTATCTTTTCGCAAGTATCTCTAAACGGATGCGAAACAATTTTTCCTGTAATTTTAAATTGAAGAAAGGCTTCACAGCAGCGAAGTTTCTAAGTTTTTCTCTTTGTTATATGGTTGTTCGCAAGATGTTTCACGGTGCACCTTCCGTGTGACCCCGTGGCTCCCGGTGACATGTACCCTCCAGGGTCTGATCCTGTTTCGCCGTGTTGTTGTTCTCTGAGACTGCGTCGAAAAACATTTGCACACTAGCACGGGCGAGCCCTTTCCCACTTTAAAAAAAAAAATTAATGAACACATTTTTGTTTCTCTCTTGAGATTAAGATTTGATGCAGGGCAGCACCACCTGCTGCTGGGCTAGAGATTTATATCTGTTGCATCGAGCCCGATTTGGTCCTGATTTTAATTCATAGACCGTAGCGCTGTGGGGTCGGCTGAGGTGGGGTGGGGTGGGGCGGGGCGGGGCGGGGTGGGGCGGGGCGGGGTAGAACGGGGAAGGAGGGAAGATCCATTTTGATCTAGTGGCCCAATGTGCGGGGCGTGGCGGGCCGGGTCCCTAAGAGAGGCTGTGCTCGGCACCGCCCCGCCACCGCTGTTCGGATTGGATCGGTTTGGTTTGGATTGGATCCGCCGCGCCGGCGCTGCGCTGCCCGCGTGGTCTCCTTGGCCGACGCCCACTTGCTTCACCCTCTCCTCCCCTCCCCTCCCCTCTCCTTCCCTCCTCTCCCCTCCCCCCTCTCTCCTCCCCTCTCCTCCTCTCCTTTCCTCTCCTTTCCCCTCTGCTTCCGGCGCGCTCCGGCGGCCCGCCCCGCCCCGCCCCGCCCCGCCCCGCCCCGCCCCGCCCCGGCCCGGCCCGGCCCGGCCGCGCCCAAGTCTCGCATGACGTGCACAGGTGTGTGGCCGGACCGGACCAGGAGCTCGCGCGCGCACACACACACACACACACACACACACACACACACACGTACTCACGCTTGTTAAATTTTTTGTTGTTTCATTATTTGACTTTATTTCAGTAATTGTTTCCTCTTGACTTGCCCCATTTCTTTTTATTTTAATTGTCGCCTCTAGTTTTTTTTATTATTATTATTTTTTAAATCAAGGGAGAGGGAAGTTCGAATAGAAAACCCGTTCTTCTTAAGGAGGGGAGTTACTACTGTACCGCTGGGAAAAGCTCGGCAGCCTCACTATATTCGCTATAAGTCGCCGCGCCGCCCCGTCCGCAGTGAGTTATCCCCGCGGCCGCCCGTGACGCGTGTGGGAGAGCCGTGTTACGTGCGGCGGGCACCACATCCTCCCCCTGCAGGGATGTCAATGCGCCCTAGGCTCACACGGCTCCGGCTCACACTATAAAATGTTAAAGTTTCTTCCTGTGTTTTTAAAACGTTTCAATTTTTTTTAGACTTTTTTTTTTTTGTGAAGCACTCACGTGAATTATTTTACTTACTTTTACGTAAGTTTTTTCTTTTATTATACTTAATTTTAATGTGTTTCTTTTTCAAAAATTTTTACTTTTCCTTTTTTGTTTTCCCTTTCATTTTAAAAATGAAAGTCACCCAATAACTGTCTCAAAAACTTATTTTCCTGGTCCGTGCTATGGATAAATGTGCAGTGTCGATATCTGGTGGCCACATTGGCACTGCATCGCATCGGCGCCAGCCTCCCGCAGCGGCAGTGCAGTGCAGGGCGATCACCTCGGTGCCGCGCCGGCGGGCTTGGCCGGGCCATCACCTGGGTTGAGGCTGGCCCGGGCCCGGCCCGGCCCGGCGCCTGGCGCAAGTGGCGAACTATTCTGAGCGCGTTTTAAAGACCGCCTTGTGAGTGCTGCGCGTTGCGCGGGGCGCGGGGCGCGGCGGTGCGGGGCGTGGCGTGGCGGGGACCATGTATAGGGCTGCTAATGGCGCGGAGGGGCCGGCGAGAGTGCAATAACACACCTGGAGTGGAGTGCCAGTGCCACTGTCCCCGTGGGCACCTCGTGCCAATACCGATAGTTCACCCATCCAATAAAATCAATTGAACGCCCGTCAGACACATTTTTCTGAATGGGATTTATGGTTCGCGCTGCGCCCACGCGCACGGACAGGTGGCATCCAGGTGCTTTACGTGCGGCCCCCGCCCCGCGTCGCGTGGGGCTTGAGCCGTTTCTGAATGAGGCTGCATCCTTGGATTCCAATTCATGCAGAACGTGCGGCGGGCGTGCGGGCCGGGCACGGGCACGGGCAGGTCGCTCCCTCGCGCTCCCTCGAGCACCGTGTAGATCGAAATGAGACCGATGGTCTTACTTTGTAAAATAATCTCTGCACACCGAAGTGTGTACTCAGAACACACATACTCTGGAAACTCAGGTGTGAGACAGTCTCACACCAAATGGTGTGAGGCAAAATACCTCACACCAAACGGTGTGAGGCAAACATACCTCGCACCAAATGGTGTGAGACTCGTTGTGCCTCACACCAAATGGTGTGAGACCCTCTGTGCCTCACACCATTTGGTATAGGGAAGTATCACTCCATTTGGTGTGAGGCACAACGAGTCTCACACCATTTGGTGTGAGGCACAACGAGTCTCACACCATTTGGTGTGAGGTATGTTTGCCTCACACCGTTTGGTGTGAGGTATTTTGCCTCACACCATTTGGTGTGAGACTGTCTCACACCTGAGTTTCCAGAGTATTGGCGTGTATACTTGCAAGCTTACACGTCTAGGTGTGTTCTTGTACACACTTATTTCTTTGCTTCACTGTAAATTGGTTGGCGTCTAAAGACGCCAACCAGTTTACAGTGTTTACTTTGGGTAACGTACATACATTGAAGTGTGTACAATGGCAAGTACACGTTAAATAAGTGCGTATTATAGCAAGTACACGACAAAGAAGTGTGTATAATGGCAAGTACTCGCCGATACGTGTGTGCTTGCAAGTACACGCCAATATATGTGTACTAAGTACCCACTTCGGTTTGCTGTGGAGCAGTGATAATAACACTGTGAAAAATATTCGTAAGGGTTACGGAAAATTTTTTCGTGATAAATGTCGTTAAGATGCAACTTCTAATTGTATTGTTAAGGGTCACTTGCTCCGGGTGTGGATCTTGCCTGGGATGTCAACGAGTCCACCCATCCCATTATATCCATGTACC
The DNA here is from genome assembly GCA_029379305.1 of Frankliniella fusca. Taxonomy (NCBI): domain Eukaryota; kingdom Metazoa; phylum Arthropoda; class Insecta; order Thysanoptera; family Thripidae; genus Frankliniella; species Frankliniella fusca. The sequence continues at coordinate 910,642 of JAHWGI010001090.1, forward strand.
AAACAGGGAGAGCGGAGAACTGTTTCCGTCTCATTAGGACTTCCCCGCCCTGAGAGAGAGAGAGAGAGAGAGAGAGAGAGAGAGAGAGAGAGAGAGAGAGAGAGAGAGAGAGAGAGAGAGAGAGAGAAGAGAGTTTGCCGACCCCACCGCACCGCTAGCGCACCACTGCAGGCGGGGCAGATCTGTGGGGACGCGGGGGGCGGTATTCTTAGACACCACGTGACGAGGAACTGTCTCTCCGAATAGAGAAAGGCAGAGCGGGCGAGAGAGAGGGGAGAGGGGGCTACTAAGTCCAATTACAAGGAGACTAAATGCAACACACACAGTTGGGCGGAAGCATTCTCCCGCACTAACAGCCGTATGTTTCGGTCAAGACGTCTCTGCACTCCGTTACCCGCGGCCCCTCTCCCTTTCCCTTCCCCGTATCTCTCTGCACCTCTTTGGGGCGTGTTTCCACCTTCACGCGTCAAAAACGTTCCGTCAGCCGTGTACACGTAGAAGAAATGAGAAAAAGTTCGTTCATTGGTTTGTGAACAGTGAGCAGTTTAATGTTCAGGGAGTAGGTGCTTTCCCACCGGTTTGAAGAGAAAAAAAAAATCACGCCTGTCAAAACACTGAATAAAATATTCGTAATTTTTTTTCGTAATTTGATTACGAAACGAGTTGTAAATTTACGAACGCAGTCGTATTTTCACGACAGCAAATTCCAACTCGTCTAAGACAACTAAGTTGATACATGGTGTCAAAAAATTGTCGTAACAATAATCTCTTCCGTGGGGGTATCCGCTTCTGGAGGAAGAGATCTGTTCCGGGGAGGATCTGCTCGGGATAGGATCTGCTCTGGGGAGGATCTGCTCCGGGGAAGAGGGATCCCGTGGGAGAGAAGTTGTGGCGCTGGAGGCAGTGCGTAGGCAGCGGCACCATACTGGATCGGCCGCGCTGGGCGCCTCGATAACCTCCTCCCGGGCCGGGAGCATCGAGTCTGAGCCTCCTTCCAGCAGGGTGTCTCTCTCACACTCTGTTGGGAGAGGCAGAGTAGAGTAGAATACCTGCGTAAATAAGACAAACATTTGTTTTTCTTTCTTATATGGTCGGTTTTCCGCAAGTTGATTCAGCTCTGATGATAAAAGTCGCCGTCACCGTCGGGGCGTCGCTTTACGACAGTTCCCTCTATCTTAATTGTCTCTCCCACATCTCTCTCTCTGTCTCTCTCACTCTCCTGGCCCCAAACCGATCGCGGCCGCGCAGTTCCCCGCCGTGCGTTGGTCGTGCGTTATGGTCCGCCCCGCCGGCCGGCTGGTGGTGGAGCCAACTCGACCGGAGCCTGAATAAGCCCGGAGTCGAGCCCAAGTCGCCAGCCGGTGCTTTTTCTTGTATTTTTGGCGACGTGTATCGCGACGTGTCTCGCGCCGCGGTGGCTGGTCGGCGTCCGCACTGAAAGTCTTCTACAAAGAATTTTTTAGCATCACACAAAGAACTCTGTAATGCAGCGGAAATTGTACCACAAAAGAGTTTTCTTTGTATTACAAAGAAAATTTGGCCTTGTATCACGGCTGCACAGAATTCTTTGCAATACAAGAAGTTTCTTTGTAAGGATTTAGTAGTGCGATGGACTGGACGCCTCTCGCCCTGCTGGGTGCGGCCGTGGGCGTCGCGGCCTCCGTCTTCCTGACGACGCGCCGTCGAATTCCGCGGCCTCCGATCGACGCCGGCGATGTCGCCGTCTCCGTCCCACTGCAGGTGAGGGTAGGGTGGGCCAAAAGTTAACTTTCGATCACCAGGCGCGCGTCCTCTGCTACCCGCCGCATCTCGCGTTTGGGCCACTTGGTGTTTTATTGAAAAGTATCTTGTGATGAACTTTCAATAAAACAGCGAGTAGCCCCCAAATTCGAGATGGGCACGGCAAAAACGAGTCCTGGGTTTCCCACGGGAGTTTGCACATTATACCAGTGGGTATCATTTTTCAAAAGGGATGTCCTGGGTTTTCCAGGCAAAACTCCAGGGAAAATCGTCTTTTTTTCCCGGATATTGACTGGAATTCTAACTCTCCGGGGATTCCCAGGACTCGTTTTTTTTTTTATTTTTTTTATTTTTATTTTTTACCGTGGGTATAGCAGGACGCGCAAGGTGATCGCAGGTTGACTTTGGCCCGCCCCAGTGAGGAGAGCAGCGAGGCGGGGCGCCTGCGGGGTAGGCTTCCCGGCGACACGAGTGCGTCGCGCGCCAGCGGTTGCCTACCTCAGCCCCTTCGCGTATTGAGAGCAGCGATTGCTATCTAACTAACAACGGGGCAACTTTTAGTTCGAGGAGGAATGTACTCGCGTAACATTCGGGTCATGCTATCCGTAATAAAGGTGTAATAATTTCCGTAATGGAAGCGTCATACCATAAATTCTCCATATTTTACTCAAGTTTTGGTCGTTTTGGGCTGTTTTTGTCTGTTTTGGCGAAATCTATAAAATTTCGGAGCCTAATACAGCGTAATGGACGTAGTAGTCGGATCACAGATTTTAAGAGTAATTTCCCCCTCGTTTTGGTAATTTCGTCTCTTCGCGTTCCGCAAACTGTTTGCGTTGCGGTGACGATAGTTTTCGGCTTGCGTTGGGCAGCAGCGGAGGTTCGCGCCCTCTCTTGTCTCGTGTTTTCTTTTATTTTTATTTTAAAAAAAAAAAAACCAGTTTGGAGTATGCACTGTCTGCATCCATCAACAAGGTTGTTTCGCAGGCTTCGACTCAGCACAGAGATACCTATTGGGAAAGAAGAAGAAAGCGAGAAGTGAGAGATAGAGCGAGAAGAAAGAGAGACAGGAGAAAGAGAGGCGCGCACAGACTGGTGCTCATCAATAACCATCAAGGTGCCAGCCACACCCTCTCCCCTACTGCAGCGCAGCTCTTTTGTTTTCCTTATAATTTTTTTTATTTACTTTTTATTTTTATTTTTTGCTCTGGGAGCTCATTTCTCCCGACGAGCAGGCAGTGTGCCGTCCTGGTTACTTCTGCAGCACGACTGACTTTATGTTGCGTTGCGTCAGTTTTATGTGCGACTGTCGCTACTCTAGTTTCTCGCGCGCGTACAAAATTTTCTCTTCCCACTGTACTGTATGTCAGTGGGCCTCTTCCCCTGTCAAGTGGTGTGATCGAGCGCGCGTATTGTGTGTTAAAGCAGCATGGGTTCAAGTCATGTACGCTCTTAACTTTTACAGTGCGTTTCACTGTAAGCTACAATGAACTGGAGCACGGTAGCTTACGGTGAATCAGGCTTCACCACTTTGACTTGCACTACATTCTTAAATTCTTACAAAGATAGTTATTGTATTTCAAAGAATTCTGTGCAACCGTAATACAAAGCCAAATTTTCTTTTTAATGCAAAGAAAAAATCTTTGTAATACAAAGGAAAATTTTTCTAATACAAGGAAATTTCCTGTACATTACGGTTGCACAGAATTCTTTGTATTATGCGAAAAATATTTGTAGAAGATGTTGAGTGCATGACGTTAACCGTAGTTCGTAGTGAACATTATCCATAGGCTAGTGTATTACCGTGCAAACTCAAAGTTACGTATGGTCCAGTGCACCTCTTCGAATAGTTTTGAATATTATGGTACTTGGTACTGGTTATCTTCAAGTACACGGCTTTTTTGGGTGCCTTTAAATATAGCTTTTTGTGTTGTGGAGATGAGTCCTGCAGGAGGAAGGACCGGGCGAACGGAGGTGCTCGGGGCGGGGCGGGGCGGGCCGGGGCGGGGCGGGGCGTCGGGGCGTCCCTGCGGCGAGTGAGTCATCTTGCTCTGAGTCAGCAGAGGGTGGTGGTGGGGGAGGGGGCTACACCGCGAGCTGCGGCCGGGCGTGGCCGGACCGGCCTGGGGGTGGTTCTAGCACGCAGACGCACTCGATGGTGGTGGCGGTGACAGGTGGACCGATGCGGTGCGGCGACCCCTCTCGGCGTTGCCGCCCCGCGCTCGCGTATAGTCTTGTCCAACCCCGGTACGGTGCGGTGGGAAACCAGAGGTGCAAGCACATGCGAAGAGGGTAAAAATAACTCGTGGCTGTGAGAAATGTGTGTAAGGGGCTACGGATATTTTTTTCCCATTTGAAGTGTCGCTAAGATAGGCGAGGGCGACACACATCACAATTGTAAAATTTGCGAAATTAAAATGGGAATCGGTACTGATTTGCCATTTTTTAAATGAGCACGAATGGACCTTCGCAAATTACGATTTCAGGCGTCAATTTCCATTGAAAATTACGAGAGTATTTTCGACAGTGTTCACGGTTTGCTTGGATTGGATATCCGCGGAGCGCAGGCACTGGCAGCCCGTGCGGGTCGTTCTGTGCCTACCACTCTGCACCTCTTGGCTCGTGATTTTATATTTTTCTTATTTATATTTGATGTGAGTGATGAGTTGGCGCGGTGCGGTGCGGGGCGCCGGGGCGGCGCAGGGAGCGGCATGTCCGGCGCCCCGCCCCGCCCCGCCCCGCCCCGCCCCGCCCCGCCCCGCCCCGCCCCGCCCCGCCCCGCCCTGCCCCGCCCCGCCCCGCCCCGCCCCGCCCCGCCCCGCCCCGCCCCGCCCCGCCCCGCCCCGCCCCGCCCCGCCCCGCCCCGCCCCGCCCTGCCCCGCCCCGCCCCGCCCCGCCCCGCCCCGCCCCGCCACCGCGCGAGGAAGCCAGGAGGAGGAAGTCATCGTTTTGGTGCAGTAGGCAATGGCGTGACCTCGCTGGCGGGCCGGGCCGGGCCGGGCCGGGCCGGGCGGGGCCGGGCGGAGCAGAGGCGACAGGGTGGAGTCGGTGCGGCCCACTCTGGCCTTCGCATATATGCAAGATTCCTTGAAAGGCAGGTGGATATTTATTATTTTTTATATTATATATTTTTTTGGCTGAGCGCCTTATGGTGGCGCGGCAGTGTGAGTTATACAGCGCGAGTCTTGACGCGCCCAGCCCAGTCTGGCTGTGGTGTGTAATTGAAGGTGCTTCGCCCTAGAACTGCATAGCAGTCCGGTTGCTCGCGTGCGCTGACGATGGTGCTGCTGCACAACAAAATGAGAAATTCGGGGAGAGAGAACTACTATGAAGGAAAAAAAAATCAGCTATGTTATGGATTGCCAATGTAAAGTCAGTCTAAACCGACCACCTAAAACAAAATAATAATAATAAAAAAAAAACCTCCGAGCACATCAGGTGGAGTCACAATTCCATGAGTTTTTTTAAATTATTTTTTACATATTTATATTCCCGCGGACCTCGCGGCTGTGTTGGTCGGTGGCGGTGAGGACCCCGCCGCGTCTGCGGTGCGCGGTACGGCACCGCTACTCCACGCCGCGCCACGCCGCGGAGGCACCTGCCTTACCGACGCCGCGCCGGCTTGACTCTGGTCAGGTCAGGCGCGGCCAGGCGCGGCCGGCCGGCGGGCGTCAGGCACCTGCTGTCATTGCGCAGGACTGATGCTGTGCCCTCGCCCAGGAAAAAGTGTCCCTCTGACTGGTCTGGCCTAGCTACCCCGAGCAGGTGGCCCCCCGTTTTAAAACCCCTAGGGAGTCAGCCCTGGAATCAGTACTTACTTTCCCCGGTGTAAAACACTCTAAGCTGGCCGGTCGTGATTGATACTTGCCTGCTAGGAAATCTATCGGGATTCAAACTCCTCCAGTGGATTAAAACCTTCCTGGCTTGCCTTCCAGGGCATTAACATTCACACACCAGACAAGTCTGATTCAGGAAACTGAATGAAAATCGGTACAAAAATCTGTATAATTTTTAGAGTGTACTTGACTATTGAAGTACCAGGGTCCTATACGTAATCATAACATGCCTCGGTAAAAATAGTTCCTTGTATTTCATTGTATCTGTCTTGGATGTCCACATTGGTATTATCCATAGGATCCAAGAAAGATCTTGAAATACAAGAAACTATTTTTACCGGGGCATAACCATAGACCAAAAATTTTTAAATAAAGGGTTAAGTGAGTGGTGGAATGCGAAAGCAGATAATTTTATACAAGTGAAGCAAAAAAAAAAAAATCTTCAGAAGACCCTGCGTTTTAAAAAATACATTAGTTTGTTTCCAGTGTAAGCACCTGAACAGGAGCCCCCAATGTGGTCTCATGCCACAGGGCGGGGCCGGGCCAGGCTGGGGCGACATTCTCTAGACATACATACAGACTCCAACGCCGTGCCGCCCACGGAGACCGTCGCAATGGTATGGACTCGGTGATGCAAGTCGAGCCGCGCCCCGCCCCGCCCCGCCCAGGGCGGGCCTGCTGCCTGCCACCGCCACGGCCAATGAATGCTTACTGCTGCCGGACTGGACTCAATCCATGGTGATGTGGTTGGTGGTGGACAGACACCAGGTCTTGTGCGTTCACCGTCTTACGGTTAAAAAAAAAAATATATAATAATAAACCGTAAAATCTTACTGTAAATTGTAGGGATGGTGACGCTAAATTAACAGTTTTTTCCAAGTACAATGACGATTTTTATGGTTTACGGTTTTCGCTTCTGCTTTTTTTTTTTTTTTAAATAGTGTTCGGGCCGTCCCCCCGCAGACTGTCTGTTAGCCCAGTTAGCCTGTCTCTTGAAGTGTCTTTTGGCCCGTCTGTTAATTTTCCTGCTGGCCCGTCTGTTGCGGCTCGCCTTCTGGCGTGTCTATTGGATCGTCTGTTGACGTGTCTGTTGTGTCTGTTAGCTCGTCTGTTGGTGGTGTGTCTGTCTGTTAACTCGTCTGCTGCTGGTGTCTGTATGCCCGGCTGTTGGTGTGTTTGTTGGTTTGGCTTACGCCACCCACTCTGACTGCGTGCTTGCGTACGCGCATACCGCTCATCCTCCTCCTTCTTACCTGCTGTCTGTCTGTCTGTCTGTCTGTCTGTCTGTCTGTCTGTCTGTCTGTCTGTCTGTCTGTCTGTCTGTCTGTCTGTCTGCGTTGCCCGGCCGAAAGGAAAATTGTGTTTGCGGAGACGTGTCCGGCAGATAGCAGGCAAGCAGGCGGCGGCGGTGTATGGCGCTGAGAGCGTGCGAGCTGTGAAAAACGACGTTTTCTGCTGCAGTGGGAAGTGGCTCTGCTCGGCTCTGCTCGGCTCTGCTCGGCTCGGCGGAGGTCGCGATCGCGAGGCTCGCGGGTCGGGCCGCACAGCTGTGCGTGCCGTGCCGCGCTATGCGGCAGGGGCGGGACCAGTGAGCAGGAGGCCGCGAGCCGACTGGAGCGTGTGGTGTGGTGTGGCAGGAAGAAACGTTTTGCCACCGCGAGTAACGTCAATGTCTCTTATTAACTCTGTGTTATATTCAATTATTATTACTTGTTTAGATTTTTTTTTTAACTTTACTGGCAAATACTATCTTACTCTTTCTCGTATGCAAGACAGGTTTTGCCCATCCCCGCCCCCAAACAAAACAAAAAATTGCACGCTAAAAAAATAATTGTGAGAGTGCTGCTGACAGGTTATCGCACCGTTGATAGGGGTTGAGGCTCTATATTCCGCACGCTAGGCCGCCGCGTGGGCCTGTGCCGCGCTGAGGGAGGGCCCGGGGCCCGGGCCAGGCCGGCCTACCGACCGCAGCCCCGCCCCGCCCCGCCCCGCCACGCCACGCCACGCCGGAATATTGACCGCTAAGCTGCCAGAGCCGCCAGGCCAGAGCGACCACACCGCGAGTGCCTGTAAGCAGGTCCCCGGGGCCCCGGGCACCGGGGCTGGGGTTGGGGACCGTTGGGGACCCCACCGCAGCGGAGGCGGCGGGGCGAGACTTTTAACGCTTCTAATTGTTTATCGCGCGGTCGGTTAGCGAGCATCATCGCGTCTGTGGTGTGCTGTGGTGGCGGCGACTCAGACTCACACCAACTCTTCTTCTATTTGCTTCTTCTCCTCTACTCTTCTCCCCGAGGTGGAAACAACTCTGAATTTTTGTGTACTCATCGTGTCAATTTTTGTAAATTTTTAAAGAATTTTTGTGAACTGTCGCTAGGATTTTACCTAAATTTGTTGTGAATTTTCCTGATTTGTTATGATGCATTTTCCGGGTTCTTTTTAGTTTTTCTAATTTTTTTTGAGTCTTATGGATTTTAATTTTTTTTTTCTGCATTTTTCTGAATTACGAGGCGTACACAAATTTTCAGAGTTGTTGCCCCCTCGCGTATTCCCCTGCTCCTCCTCCTCTTCGGGCCCACCTCCCCGAAGGCGCTGCCTACACTGTTATTCAATTACTGTGACGTCACATTCTTTTTGATGTGAAAACTGTCACATTCCTTTTAATATTAATGTCATATTCTTTTAAATGTGACAATAAAATTTAGCCAGCAAATTCTGCCCGATTCACGTTGAAAAGAATGTGACATTACATTTTAAACAATGTGACACTTTTCACATGAAAAAGAAAAGACGTCACAGTAATTGAATAACAGTGTAGGCGAGCTTCCCTACCCCGGGGGCGGGCGGTTGCCGAGGTATGGAGTCGGGCCGGGTCCGGAAGGCCACGCGATGTTAGGGTGTGGCCTTCACTGTCGCTCCCTCCCCTTCGACTCCCCTCTCTATATCCATTTTCATAAAAATTAGAAAGAAAGAAAAAACTGCCCCCACTCACTCATTGCCTTGGCTGCTTTGTGTTCACTGAAAAATCGAGTGTGTGAATGTCACGCACTTGTTGATGCGTGCGTCAAATGTGATGAGTTTTGCAGTGTCAGTATGGTGTCCTAAGTTCGCTATGAACTGCTGCCTTTAGAAACGCAAGTTGAAGAAGTTGAAATATATGTCACAGCATACAGATTTGCAAGCTGTTTGCCCCTTTGCTCGGCTGTGCCGCACGCCATCATGCAGGTTTTGCTTTCGCTCGCGCTCGCTCTCGGGCCAGACGAAGGTGAAAGGAGATTGACTGCCGTGTCTTCCTGCTGGTATGGCGTGTCCCCCGGTGGCCCCTGTGGCACGGCGGGCGCGCGCACGCGCACATGCACTCGCTAGAAAACGCCTCTTAGAAAAAAAATATTTCTCGCGATTGTGTTCATTTTCCTCGAACGCTTGCGGGTCTATTTTACCGAGCAGCACCCTCTGTCCCGCAGTAAAAGTTGGCCATTTTCTTTGCTAAAGAGTATATTTTATTTCCATTTGCGCGGATGCGGAACAGTCGTGATCCACCAAGTCATGGGTGGTTTGTGCGTTGAGCCTCGCACTGGCACTTCATACTCCGCCCCAGCTGTTTCGGCTGCGGCCTGACGCCCCTTGCGGGTGGGCCGACCCGCCCCACTGGTGTGCGCGACGGGCATGCCTACCCGCCAGGCGCTCTCAGCTGGCACCTGGCGCGCCCAGAGTCTTTTACTTCGAACCGGAATGGACTTGCGACGATTCCCACACTGTAAATGCGAAAGAACAATTTTGTTCCTAATGTAGAAACGTTTCTGTGCACATCCAGAAAGGATGCAAATTTGTTCCAAAACCAGACAAATTGTGTACAGCTTTGCACAATTTTGTGCACCGACGAGACAAATTTGTTTCATTTTTTATGGACAAAGCATTTGTCCACGCGAATGGACGTTGAAATACGTTGACAGTTTTGCAACAAATTTGTTGCAAACAGGGGCACAATATTTTTGAGGGACATTTTGTTCTCTTTAATTACACAACTTGTGTATGAAAAGCCACGTTTTTGTCCATGAAACCTGTTGTCTAGCGCTATGGACAAACACATTGTTGCTAGTTAATGGGACAATAAAATGTCCCTTCGCATTTAGAGTGCACCCTTTGAAAAACAACCAAAAAATACAATGTTGTTATGTTCGTTTTCAGTCTCAGGTGTTCTGAAAGTTAAACGAAAGGGCTTAAAATCTTCAAGTCACTGGCACGCGGCTGTAGACTTCGAAAATGGTGACTTTTTATTGCGTGTAAAATCCTTAGCGCGCGTTAGTCATCCTAGTTCACTGTTTTTTTGTTTTTTTTTTATATTACCGACATCGATAACGTGACTCCCGAGAGGAGCTCCTGTTTATCGTCTCGGTGTGACGCCACGCCGCGTCTGTTATGGATACCTTTGCTGTGGGCCGCGGTAAAACCACCCCCGCTCCTCCCGGCGCGTGCCGAATCACGCGTGCGGATCTTCGCTGCGCCACCGACCCCCAACATCAACCACAACCCTCTACTTCAACTCCAACGCCAGCCGGCGGGGCGGGGCGGGGCGGGGCGGGCGTGCCGCTGCATATGTTAGCGGTCCGCCTGATTCAGAAAAGCGCTCTCCTCGCTCCTTCTCTCTCTCTCTCTCTCTCTCTCTCTCTCTCTCTCTCTCTCTCTCTCTCTCTCTCTCTCTCTCTCTCTCTCTCTCTCTCTCTCTCTCTCTCTCTCTCTCTCTCTCTCGGACTCGTGGATTGCGCCGTAAAGGTGTGCGGGTGAGACGAAGCGAGGAGATCGCCCGTATTCTGAATCAGTCTGCCAGCCGGCCCGCGGGTAATGGTGTATGGAGTGGAGAAGGCTTGCTTCGCGAACACTACCGCGAGGCGGGACGATGGCTGGGCCGTGGCCGGGGTGGCGGTCTGGACGAAGGGTCCTTCATTGTAAATTCAATCTTAGCAAATTTTCCGATTTTTCTAGCTTTTCGTAACTTTCCTTAAGTTTTAATGGGCCCCTTGGGTCTGTACTGGAGTAGCGTTCCCTTTTCGCTTTCAGTGTCGGCGGCGCTATACAACGCCCTCCGCCTGTTTGATATGTAGAGCGTTCCCGCGCTTGCGGGAGGTCGTTTGGACGGGCGATCGGCGGCGCGGAGGGTGTGAGGTTTTGGGGCCGCGACCGAGGGGAACTATCGGAGGGGAGTGGAGGGCGGCGGCGGAGTGCGGCGGTGGCTCTAAAGATCCTTTTCTGAGCCTTATTTCAGGCGTCATTGTCTGTCGTCGTTCTTGTGAGTATGTGTTCGTGCGTACGTGCGCGCCTGTGTGTGTGTGTGTGTGTGTGTGTGTGTGTGTGTGTGTGTGTGTGTCAGCGCGCGCGGTGGGCGCGAGCAGCCCTACTTCCGCCGGCGCTCTCGAACCCCAATGAGACCCGAAATAAAGAGGTAAGATGGGACGTTCTCTGTGTGTGTGAGTGTGTGTGTGTGTGAGAGGCGGTCGGATGCGGCCGTGTGCTTGTCTGTCCCCGCTCATCTGCGACTGGGGCCCCGCCCCGCCCCGCCCCGCCCCGCCCCGCCCCGCCCCGCCCCGCCCCGCTTCGCCTCGGGGGCCCAGCCCAGCCCATCCTGGGCGGAAGTCCGCCGCGGTGGGGCGATGCCGCGCCACGGTGTCGCCGCGGGACGGGGCGGGGCGGGGCGGGGCGGACCGAGGTGTGAAGAGGGGACCTCTATCGTCTTGCACCTCCACCTCAGCAAATCTGTCAACCTGATCAACTTCAAAGCGGTTTTACAGTTAGATCTGTGTCGAATAACTAAAGTAGTATCATACTTTTTTTAAATTACTTTTTTAATTTTTTTAAAGGGGGAGGCGGTATAGAGTTTTCGTTAGATGAGATGGGCCTCTCGCGCCGAAACTTTAATGGCAGGTGTTGCATCGGCTCGCCAGCTGCGAGGCGCCGCCGGGCGAGCGGGACGCTCCGCGTGGCGCGGCGTGGCGCGTGGATATGCATGCATAGGCGCCCGTGGGCAGTGCCGCCTCTCCCTCTCTCCCCCTCCCTCTCCCCTCTCTCTCCTCTTCCTCCTCCCCCGTCCCTTCCGCCCGCCGCCGCCGCCGCCGCCGCCGCCGTGGGCTCGCGCCGCCCCCCGCCTGCCTCTAGGCGACCAGTGCCTTCTTCGCTTCCTCAGTTCAGTTCTCCGCCGCCCTCGCCCGCCGCACCGCGCCGCGCACAGGCTCCGCCGGGGGACCGCAGCGTCGCGACGCTGGTCTGGTGGCGCCGGCGCCACAGCGGCCTTGCGCCCCGCCGCGCCCCGCCGCGCCCCGCCACGCCCCGCCGCGCCCCGCCACGCCCCGCCGCGCCCCGCCGCGCCCCGCCGCGCCCCGCCGCGCCCCGCCGCGCCCCGCCGCGCCACGCCACGCCCCGCCACGCCCCGCCACGCCGCGGGGGCGCCGTTGGCGACGCGGGCTCAGCACGTGCTAGTGTTTAGCCGACGGGCGTCGGCCGCGGTCGTAGTGTGGGTAGCGTGCAGTGTGGTCCTACTCCTTTTTCTTTCCTGCTCCGGAAAACCCAAGTGTGTGTGTGTGTGTGTGAATGTTACACCTTTCCAGGTGTAGTCGCATTTCTCTTCGTAGTTATGAACGAGGGAACGTTTCCTGGTGTGTCACCTGCAGTTCACACGCGTGCAAGTGTGTGACATCCCCACACTTGGGTTTCGAGTGTGTGGTCTCCGCGCCAGTCTTCGTATACCTGTACCTTCTCCTGGCACATTCTTTCACACCCCGCCCTCCTTGAAGATGACCTGCTCGTGTTCCTCCCTTAGGTTCGGGAGTCTGTCGTCAGTACCTGCCTCCAGATTCAGAAGATCGTTTTGTAGTGCACTCTCGCTCACTCCTAGTGGGCGAGACTCATGCGTGTGACAAGGACGGATATTACGCGAAAGCGCTCTTCTAAATCTGACGGCTGGTGCCAGGAGGTGCTATGGTCCTCGCGTTCAACTGCCTCTCCCCCACCAATCTCTCCTCCCTGCCCCATTAGAACGGGCGAAAGTGAGACAACAACTGGGACATTTGGGATCTTTGCCAGTACCGAATCATTTGTGTGTGTGTGCGTGTCAATTTTTTTGAAATCCATCCCGTTACGTATTGAGACAAGTGAGCGATTGACTGTATAGTGACACATCTCGCGCGGTGCTCCCTTCTCCTCTGAGGGGCCGGGCGGGGCGGGCGGCCGTTCATACCATACTCACGTGGGAAAGGTGAAAGCCCTCCGCGGGCCGTGCCGGCCGGTGCAAAGGAGGGGAGGGGGGGGGGAGGCAGGTAGCAGGGAAACTGGTGAATACGATTATTGCGGGGCGGGGCGGGGCGGTGGCGGCCCCCACTGATGAGAGGCGCGGCGAAGCGCGGAGGCGCTGGTGCATTCCGATACCATCGATAGCGTGATTTCCCTTCTTCAGATTTTTTTAATCATTGCTTTCGTAATTCAATTGGTTCACTATAGCCGAGGGCTCTTTTGTTTTTCGCTTACTTTTACAAAAGTTGCTGACGTCTTTATTCCTTTTTTTTTGCGGAAGGGGGTGGTGGTCGTGGGTCTTGGCTTGTACTCGGGGGTCTTAGTCCCTTGCGATGGGCACCGCGACTTTGAAACCTGCTGAAGCGGAAAGCTGATAAAATATATTGAGGCGCTGAAGATGTTTATCGTGATGGATGTGCGGGTAACCTTTATGGTGGACAGTAAATATTCTCCAAGTTGTTGGCCCGAGTTCCCTTCCCTTCCCTTTTCTTTTCTTCTCCTCTCCCTCCCACCCGTGGTGTCGCTGCCGTGGTGGCGGTGGGTCCGGCAGCCCTGCCCTGCCCTGCCCTGCCCTGCCCCGCCCTGCCCTGCCCTGCCCTGCCCCGCCCCGCCCCGCCCTGCCCTGCCCTGCCCTGCCCTGCCCTGCCCGCACGCCAGGCACGCACTCGCTCACTCACTTTCTCTCTCCCCTTCTCTTTCGCCTCGGATGCTGCTGGTGCTGCATGCAATGCAGAAGAGTCCTCATCTGACGTGGAGAGCGCTCGCGCGTTAAAACCGGACTAAAGGACTGTGAGCCGGAGTTTAGGTGCTTGGACTCCTGCAGGAGCTGTGCAAAAAGTGACGTGTCGGCGACGTGCCGGTGACGCGGAAGTGACCTTCCAGCAATGTGCAGCTGTGATGTGCGCCAGTGACCTGCAAGTGACCTGCGAGTGACGTGCCAGTGACGTGCCAGTGACGTGCCGATGATGTGCTAGCAGTGGAGTTGTTGACGGAACAGTGCCGCGGACGAGCACCGCGATGTTCATGTACGTGGACGTGCTGTGCGCGCGCGCCGCCCCGCCGCCCCCGCTGGGCGGGCCCCCCGGCCCCCGGCGCGCGCGGCGCCGCCCCCACCAGGAGCGCGGGGGCGGCGGGGGCGGGGCCCGCTGCTGCGCGTGGAAGCCGCCCGCCGCCCCCGCCGCCGCCCCCCGCCCGCCCGAGCACAGGGCCGCCCCCTTCTCGGTGAGCGCATCACTTAAACCACTGCGACGAAAATTGGATCACACAGGAAAAGTGCATCGTAGGCGAAATGTAGGCGCAGGGAGTGCGAGTAACCCAAACATAGCGGACTGAAACGGGCTGCATAGGCAACACACTCGCAGCCGTGCTCAGGTGTTGCCTATGCAGCCCGCTCTCCCCCAGAGTGTTTGGGCTGCTGATTGCCTACTTTTGCCCCAACACTGATGACATCTCTGACAACACTGGGAACTCTCCGAAAAATTACTTTGGTAATCGCAGTCAACTGATGTCGAGTCTTGCTTCCCTTGATGATAACTACAGGCCATTCTGCGGTTTTCATCTCAAATGTTTTTCTGGAGTGTTTATAAACGTCCTTGTCACGTTATCAGGTCAAAAAGTCTTGCGTTTCTGAATTTTTCTGTCGCTTACATTAAAAAGTCTTGTCAACCCTACAGGGATTCAACTGTTTGGTTATGACGGCTGAACTAAACGGAGCGTCCAAAAATTTTATCCAGTGTGAATGTCGCACACGAGCGGCTGTGTGAAATTCATTGTAATTTGACTCACTTTGAAGATAAGTTTGAGAATGGAAATTCGCTCTTTACAAGTGTGTGAAATTCATACTCCTACAAGTGTGTGACATTCACGCCCACAAGTGTGCCACATTCACTTACCTACAACTGTGTGACTTTCTCTCACCTACGAGTGTGTGACATTACACTGGGGCTTTCAGTGACAGCAATCGGGTGGGTCTCCTTGTGCAGTTTCACCTTGTGTTACGCCATGAGGAAGCAAGCGTCCCCCGATGATCATTGTGGTGTCCGCCCCGCCCCGCGCCGCCCCGCGCATCGCGTCCCGTCGATACGCCATGAGCCATGAGAGCCTCATGTTCTGCCGCTCAGGCCCGGGCGGGGCGGGGCGGGGCGCCCCCGGACCCGGACCGCCAGTGTTGCAACGGTCGCACATGCGAGGGGGAGGGGGGGGGGGGGGAAATCACTCATACAAAACGTGTACAATGACTATTTTGACTTATGATATTTTTATTTTCGTTGTTGTTTTGATTTTCCCAGAGACTAATGAAATTGATGTTTGCTGTAATTTATTTATTTTCTCAGTATTTCTGCCCTTTTTCATTTGTTTGTTTCATTTCTTTTCATTTTGTCTCCATTTTTCGGATTTTTCTGCAACTCTTTTCTTGATTTGCTTTTGATTTTTTCATTGTTTTTGATTTTTAAATTGAGTTTTTAGAGGCCGTGCTAAGAAATTTCGAAGTGATTACCCCCTCCCCTCCTCTCGCACATGTAACGCTGTTATTTAATCAATGGGGAAAAAATAAAAAATAAAAATAAACAAAAAAAACAAGAACTGTCAAAGCGTCGGTGCTGTGATACGAAAGGAAGCCGTCAATGGCAGAAGGCAGTCCGGTCCCAGTCCTATGCAGTCCGCTAGGCGCAGCACACCGCGTAGGGAATCACTATTTATATACGTGCAGGGCCGGGCCGGGCCGGGCCGGGCCGGACCCAGGGTCTTTGACTCTGCCGGGGCGGGGCCGGGGCCGGGGCCGGTGCCCGGGAGGCTCGTGTCCTGAGGGGCGTAGGTGGCGGTTCGTGCTGCGGGCTTGTGCCTTCATGCACTGTAAAAATGTAAATGCAGATTTACGTACGAGGGCACCTGCCGTAATAAAAGAGCAAGAACCACGACCCAAGTCGTAAAGTAAACTATTACTATTATTTTTACATATTAATTTTTTCTTCTTGAAAAGAAACAAATGCGTTAATTATTCTGCGTGAAAAAAAATTTGGGTGATTTTTACGGCTCAGGTCAAAGAAACTTCTTGTTAAAACAACTGCAGTTAAAAGTAATAATAATTAAATTATTTGAAACAGTGTACGCCTCTTTTGGACGCTGGGCCTCTTGAGACGCGATGCTGGTAGGTGCACTGCTGCGAGCAGGCGGTGGCTGCGGGTCGCTCTGCAGATGGGCTGGGCGGAGGGCACCTGCAGCTGCTGCAGCTGCAGCAGCTGTTTGAGTGAAGTTGCCGGCTGTTGTCGCAACGGGCGCCCGACACTCGCGCGGCGGACGAGCGCAGCGCAGCGAGCGGAATGTTGTCCTGGCGACAACACGTAACAGCGTTGCGGGCTTGCCTACCCGCTCCAGCCGTAAGGCGCCGCCGTAGAGTCCTAGACAGGGCAGGGAGACACTATAAGGCGCCGTGGCCCCTCGGCGCAACGCAGACCAGACGAACTGTGTGTGCCATATAAATAGTTTTGTCCATGATTATGTGTAAATTTTATATTTAATGTCAGATTGGATTTTGTGTATTCTTAATGTTAAACAAAAAAAAATCTGTAAACATTTTATTTCTGTGTAGAGATAGCCGTAGGGACTTTCAAAAAATATTCTGATTGTGGCGTTGTTTTTTTTTTTCTCCTTGGTTTCCTCCTGGTGTGGCTGTTGAGGCCTAGAACTAGCAGCAGGTTGGTCTGGCTGTGAAGGGGCACTTGTTTCAGTATCTGCGTTGTGAAATGGGGGCGGGGCGGGTCAACCCCTCGAGAAGCCCCGCGCATTGGGGGGTGTGTGCATGGGAGTAGGGCTGAGTGGAGAGGCGACCAGTGTGGCCCAGAGCAGGGACAGCTGCAGCAGGAGTCGGGGCAACGCGAGAAAATTTTTCAATTATATATCAATATTTAATATACGTTACGATATCAAATTGTATAAAACTACACAACCGCAATGGCACTCGCTATTGACTTGCCATATTCTTCAATGAACGCGAATTGGCTTTCACCAAGGTACGGTACCGACTGTCAAGAAAAAGAAAATCAAGAAAATCACAAATTAGCAAAAATCTTGTAAATTTATGAAGATATTTTTGACGGTGCGCTCGGGGCCGGATTTTTCCCAAATGATCCGGTGAGTTCTAGAGCCCCTATAGCTCACTCTAGGACTTTACCACTGAAAATCTACGAGTCATAATTCTCGCCCCCTTACGAGTGAGAATTTGAGGGCAATTTTATTACTCTCTGGAGAGTAAGAATTTTTTTCTTCGCCTTTTTTGAGAGAGAATTTTGAAACCTCGCCCAAATAAAGTGAGAATTCGTGCTCAAATTAAGTGAGGTTAAAAAATCCTTACTCAAATAGAGCGAGGCTCAGAAAAATCTCGCTCGAAAAGAGTGAGGTTGAAAATTCTCACTCTAATTTAGTATGGAAAAGTGTCCTCTCCCATTTTGGGTGAGAAATTGGATTCCAGGGTTTGCAGTGACCCTGGTCCAGTCTTGAGGGGTAATAGTCGGGTCCCCGATATAGGAAGCGTTATCGTTCATGTACTGATTGCGTAGTAACCAAAATTTGTCAGAATTTTAGGCGTGTTTAGGCCCGTTTTCAGCCAAGCTCCGACAAGATTTAGGCGCAACATGGCGAAGTAGACGTAAATAAAAGTCGGGTCAAAGGTTTTGAGAGTGCATTTCCCCTCGTCCATCTTGCGACCTCGTCCAGTCTTGAAGGGCTAGCCGCGCCGGTCACGCTATTCTTTGTCCCTTGCGCACGTCCGTGTGCCCTGCGTGGCGCGGCGTGGCGCGGCGTGGCGCGGCGTGGGAGGTGGTAGATTTACTCTGCGGGTCTGCGGGTCTGCGAGGCGCGTGGTGCGTGGCAGGGAAGTCCCGGCCCAGCCCCGGCCCCGGCCCCGGCCCTAGGCTCTGGCCAATCAGCCTGATGACTCTGAGCTAACCCCATTACAGGGGAGGGGAGTCCAGCCCAGGCATGGCCCAGGCCAGCACTTGGATGCGTCCCTTCTATCTCGTACTCTTCTTCTCTGCGAGCGAGAGAGAAAGATATGGGGGAGGGGGGAGGGCGTTACCTCAGCAGAAGACAACGTAATTTGTCCAGAGAGGCGGGGCGGGAGGGGCGGCGCGGGCGTGGCGCCCAGGTTTCGCCTAGGTGAAGGTTTTGTGTCTGAGGTATGCCAGGATGGTAAGCACTTGGAGTGATCATTATTATTCTTGAACAATGACGAAATTTTGTTCACAACAGAATTTGGAAGAAAAAAAATCAGATTTGAAGAAATTATTAGAAATTTCAGAAAAAATGAGTCAGGTTATTCAGTAAAAACAGAAAAATATCTTGAAACAAATTTTTGAAAATATTTAAGATAAATGCACGCCAATTATACACCCAAATTCAGAACCACAAGGCTCGCCGCCTCCGTCCCGTATGACTGAGTAACTATGACATAAATAGGTTGTCTATGCCAACCTCCAACACTGGCGACAGCAAACGTCTGCGACGGGGTCCTCGCCTGACAGGGTGGGGCGGGGCGGGGTGGGGCGGGGCGTGGTGACCTGGAGCTCAAGCTCCTTGTCCTTGTGCCGTGAGGCCTGCCCAGAGGAAGTCTCCCATCAGGACCACTCCCAAACTGCTCATGATCGTCATGTCCTGCATCTGAGTGCGGCCGGCCCGGTCATACTTTTTAAGGAGATGATACGCAGTAGGAGGTGTTGTCTGCTGTAAGACTCACCCCTGACCCCTCTCTGTTTCCCTTTGTTGCAGGCGAAGCAGCGTGCCTCTGTCAAATGGCTACTGTCCAAGGCATACAATAACAGGGTGCCAGAGAACTTTAGGGAGCCCTTCTACAGAGACCATGAGGTGAGTCCAGAGTTTGTCCACCAAGAATGGTTTATACAAGTCTTGTCCGTGAATATAATTAACAGAATTATCCTAAATTATCTGCTTTCATCTTAGGACCAAGAACATCTTAAACCACATATTGTGCATACCCTGGCGAGTGCAGAATTGTACTGCCTTGCTCTTTCTAGTATCTATGGCGACCCAAATTACCATAATCTTAATCATACGGGGATTATTCAAGTACTTTTACGAAAAGGCATTACCATTCCAGAACCAGTGGACTGTCAGATGACAGAGACAGTTCTCATCCAGACCAACCCTATGAAAATTGTAAGCAATGCCGTACATCCATTGTCTTTTCAAAAAAAATTATCAGTAATTTGGTTATGTGATCATAAGTATGTATCTCAAAAATTTCAGAGTGCACATATGTCAATGATGGAAGCCATGATGATTTTGTATGCAAAAGAGGTAGCTACATGTGACAGGGTTCAAGCGGCCATTCAAAGATTTAGTCATCATGCCAGAACATGCCCAGATCTGGCGCAAACGGAGCCTGAATTTGCTTTGCTGAGCTGGGTTCGCGAAGCTGTTGCTGCTTTGCGACTCAAGATCAAGCAAGAAAGCCAACAGGGAAATGGAAATGGGGTACGTGTTCAGTTGGATTTTGATTGCTGAAAAGTGGAAGCAATTATCGGGGAAAAGTAACAATAACAACAGCAACAATAATAATAATTTCATTCATTTTCTAGGACAATCAACCAAGAACACCAGAATTCCCTGAAATAAAGGAGTTAAAGGATCTGAGTGATGGTGTGGGCTTGGCAGCCCTAGTATCATTTTATTGTCCTGAAGAAGTGCCATGGAAAGACGTTGTTATCAGTTACTTACCTACTGTGTCAGATTCTGTGAAGAATCTTATGCTTGTTCATGACTTTTGCCAGAGATGTTTACCCCATACTGTTTTCCATTTAATGCCTGAGGATATTTCATATCTCCATATCAACAGGTGAGAACAAAAACGGATATCAAAATACTTTGCTGTATTCTTGTCTTTTATGTCTTGATCCTGATCATCTTGGTTTTATTTTTTTCAGCTCATTGAAACAAAATTTAGTAGTTTTCCTAGCAGATCTCTTTAATGTTCTTGAAATTCATCCTGTAAAATGTGTTCGGTTTCCGGGCTCAGAGAGAGCGCAACAAAGCCTTAGGGAAGGTAAGCATGATATTTGTACGATTTCTTTTGATGCATCCTTGATTTGGAGGGGGGAATTATAAGATCAAGGGGTTGTCTTGAATATTTCAATCATATCAGAACTTAAGGTGGAATCATACTTGAAGTCAAAATTGTGAATGCACTGGTGATATGGTTTTTACTATAAATTTTATAATTTGCATGACTAGCATCAACATGTTTTTTTTTTCCTTAATTTCATAATTTATTTATATCAATGAGTGGTGTGCAAATACCTCACGTAACTATCCCTAAGTGTCCAACTGACTGTTTTCATCGAGGTAGAAAACTTGACCCTTTCCTGTAATAACTTCCTGTCTTACCAAAACATCAGATCCCGACCCTTTTGCACAGAGTGGGAGACCCAGGCGCTGAGCTTTCATACGCAATATCACTTTGAAAAATATTTGCCTTAATTACAATCAAAAGTGAAAAATTCCCAATTTTTTTGACTTTTTTTTCTTAATTTGTTGAAACCTTAAATCAATCATACTAGTATGTAACTACAAATGCTCATTGACTTGTGTCTGTCACATTTTGCTTTTTCTGCCTTAATGATGTGGTGTGGTTACTTTGATCTTTTGCGGCGTGGCGTGATGTGATTCGTGACTTGGATGGTACAGCTTATCCACGCAATAGTCAAGGAGTGGCACACAAGCGCTGTCTCCCTCAATCAGTGAGCGTGATTCCGGATTTGCGCAGCAATTTATCAGACATCTCCACTCCTGGCTTCTCAGGCTCAGGCTCAGGTAGGGAGGGCGCTGGTTCTGCACGGCCTGTGTAGCAGGGTGGATGTAGCTGCCCTCTCCTGCTACCTTTGTTTTGCTATTCCCAAGTTCTGTGTGTGCGTGCTGTATGTGAAAATTAGTTGAAGGAGTGGATTTTGAGCAACTTTTGCCTTTTGTCTTATTCTTGTAAAACAATTAACTATTCAATGTAGAGTTTCTATCTATCTAAAACTAGTATTTATCTTAATATATTTTTCATCTATTTACAAATTTCAATTGATTCATGGTCGGTAGATTGATGTATTTTGTCATTTTTTGCACCTTAAATCAGAATAAAAAGGGGAGAAGGTGTTTTAGTGTTAATTTTGTATATTTTTAGTTCTTAGACACTGATTCAGAACCAAATAAAAGGTTTAGTCGTATATCTATACACTCTATGGTTTCAAGTAGGTTTTCTTTATCCTCTCTTTGGTGACTAAAACTTCTTTGCAAAGTAATAAGTTTGGTTTGTTATTCTGCATTTCTAATACTTTGTAGGATTGCGGAGCTGCTTTTCAAGATTAGTTGAGCTATGATAATGCTTTTTGTCTCTAATTTTCAGGATGAATTGCATGTTAGTCATTATCTGATTTTTGTTGTGTATGCCTTTCCTCTAGGTGGATTAAGAACTCAAATAAGCTTATATTCTAGTCTTTCATAGCTAGTCTCGATCAGTCATAGTACCTGCTTATTGCTTCATCTTTCAGTGTTTTCTTTAATGAACCTGTTCGGGGTGAGCTGTATGTCCCTGTCCTTGAATGTCATGTGTTCTAAATCCTATTTTTTATTGCAACTGCTCATATTGTTGGAGTAGTTAAAATCATCCAATAATTAAGGGAAAGAAAAATTTTAAAAGCAAGGCCACATTCTAAATCTTATTGCTGCCCTCAAGTGAGCAAATCTTGGCTTACTCTTTTGCCTCTTTTATTTTTTTCATCTTCAGTTGCTTGCCTCTGGTGTTGACATCCCCCGATCAATGCCCCCGCTACTAATAATGTACAAAAGACATATCTCTAACCAAAATGCATATTATGTATTTTGTGATTTCTGGCAAATTAGTTTGTTCTGAAAGTTTGTTCTTGTTTTGGTATCTGCCATGCAGGTTCTAAGTCCACAATTCATACTGGTACATCATCGTTAAAAAGGTCCCAAAATAAGGGATCAGGTGATGGATTAGATGACAGGTAGGAATAAATATTATGATGTCTGAGATTGCGATTATCTATGAATGATTTTGAAAGATTAGATTTTTACTGAAATTCCTTGTTTCAGGAGTGATGAAGCCTTTGTTGTCCATCGTGGCCGTGGCATCCCTACCCTCAGTTCTGTCGCGGGTGATGAACCCACAGCACCTGTCAGAGCGAGGCAAAGAGATCGCAGCTCAGAAAGTGAGGTGGATACAGGTGTAGGATCCAGCCTTCCTGCTGGCAGACCAAGCAACTGGGAAGATCAGCGTAGAAGCTCGTATGCTGGAAGACGCTCTCGGAGAAATTCAGTGTCTGAGGAATCACAGGTAAGCTAATCCATGGTGGTCTGGTTTCTGTGTTTTGTAGATTTCCTACCTAGGTGCAATTTCTTTAGAGTTCTTTGCGTGGCTTTTATATTAAGTTGTTTTAATTAATTTGGAGAAGCATTGGCACAACTCCAATGGCAGTTTGTGGCACTTGTGGCAGATTGTGTTCCACGTAGTTTTGCAATTATCTGAATGCATGATTGTGTGCACTTGCAGCTCACGTTAGAAAATTTTGGAGGCTCACATGAAAACTTGCACCTATTGGGACGTAACCCTGACAAAGAACCAGCAGTTCATATTGGACGCAGCTTGAGCAGCAATGGTACATTGAATGGGCCCTCACGGCCTGGCAGTGAGAAGAGCGACCCAGAGAAACCATATAAACAGGTACTTAGAGAGTGCTTTGCAAGGAATCAGCAACCATTTCATGCTTTTATGTCTTTACTCTCTTTATGTTAGCGTGCCTACTGCTTACTGTATACCTGATGTTTGAAAGTCCTTACTCATTGCCTGTTTTGCCTTACTGTTCTGCTTTTTTTATAAATATTTTTTTTTTTAAATAATTCTTGTTTTTGTAATGTTTCAGGGTGATCATGTTGATGGGGACATGACAGAGTTGCGATTACAGTCAACAAACTTTGCAGAACAATCTAGACATAATAATAAATCTAGGGCAGAAGAGTCAACTTTAGGCATACATATAGGTTATACCACAGATGAGAGTTCAGGACGTTCAAATGGTCATAGTGCTCCACCTGAAAAGAAAACTACTACTTTTGCTGCCTTACCACAAACCAACATCACCACAACGTGGAAAAAGCAAAGCTCAAATCACACTTCTTCAGAGCCAAGTCCTAATTCTGGTTGGTTTAGTATTACAAATATTGAAAACAGTTTGTTTTAATTATGTTATATTTTTAACAGTGCAATGCTTTGCATGATTTTATTTTAGACCACATGGCAGAAGATATCAGCGCAGGGGGAAGTGGAGGTAGCCCCGCAATGGCGTCTCAGTTGTTAAATGTCCGCTTACAATTAGAAGAAAAGAGGCGTCAGATTGAAAGTGATAAGAAAAAGATGGAACTTGAACTTAGTAAACAACGACAGCGTGTTGGTAAAGCAGCTTTCCTCCAGGCTGTTTCAAAGGTTTGTTTTTAATGGATCTCTATGTAACCCTGGTTATGGTTTACTTGAGCACTTTGAAAAATAACTATGCTCTTCTTCCATTTAACCAAATCAGGTCTTACTCTAAAGTACTCCTTTTCTTTTTAATACAAATGTTTGAAAAGAAAAAAAAACTGTAGATTTGGTTTTGGTGACACATACTCTAACAATCTGTTATCAGCCTTGGATTTTGGATATTCTTGTAGAAAATAGTATTTTGACCTGCACAATATTTTCTCTTTCTGTCTTTAAACTGTGTGTAACTGTGGGTGCATGTGGTATCTAACCTTTTCAGGGCAAAAACCAATCAGTTAAGAGCCCTGGTTCAGACTCGAGCAAGGACAGCTCAGATAGTTCAAGCAAGGCATCAAAGCAGGTAAAGCATGTGGTTGCATGACTTTATAATATTCTTCTACTGGCAAGAGAAGAGCTCACAGTCAACTTTCCTCTTCCTGCACTCATATTTCTTTGAACACCTAAAATTTTCAAGCTGGGCATGATGGTTGAAGCTAATTTTCTGTTGGATGTATTTGCAGGATAATGATAGTCAAGGAGCTGCTTTAGACAACATGGATGAAGAACATTATCAGGAATCAATAGCTCAGTAAGTAGTTGTCTCATCCTTTAGTTGTCTTTTGGAAGTTGTTATAGAAAATCTTTTAGTTCGGAATAATTTTTTTGACTGTTTTTATTTTTAAATAGGATGAATACAAGCCTTCACGAAATTGATGCGAATCTTCTACGTTTAGCAACACAGCGTAATCAAATACATCAACAACAAACGCCTCAGTCAGCTAATATTACTCAACATGGTCAACCCTACAGTCACCCCCAACCTCAATATCATTCAGAACAGCCATCATACCATCAAAACCTTCCTCCTATCCAGCTAAGAACTCATCCTACATATCAACAACAACCTCAACCTATGCATTCTTTAATCAATCAACATCAGATGGTCCATGGCTATTCAAATTCACCTCCATTACAACAGAATGCATTTTCTCAGCATCAGATGAACCAACTCCCTCAACCGCAAATGCATAGTATGGTAAGAAGAGTTGGCAATCCTATTTCTTTTAATTGGATTTTTTCTCCTTTTACTAGATCTTTCTTATTAAAATTCTTATTAAATTCTCTCACAATGTAGATGAATACGACAAATGTTCAGAGTGGTTATGGGTCCCCACTTCACCAGCAACACCAACAGCTGCAGAGCCTTGTTCAGCAGAATAGTCAATTTTATCTTCACGATCCTCATCAGCAACAGACTATGTCACAACCTCAGTATCAACAAAGCCAACAACCTCAGCACCACATGCCTCCTCAGCAACATCAACTGCAACCTCAACAGCCTATGCAAATTGTTTCTCAACCTCAACAAGGGCAACGTCGCACATGGGGTCAAACAACAAACCAACCTCATCCTCAGGACTTGCGAACCTGGGGCGACGTGTGAGTATCATTAGCACTTTGAATACATATTTGCTTTTATCCTTGCTTGACTGCTTTTCCAAAAGAAGTCATGAGTGTCTGTGTCACTTCATGCACCTCACAACCATGTTTGTGTTAAGTGAAGCTTCCCAAGCTGACGCACATCATGCACGTTTTTTGTTTTTTTTTGTAGGAGTGGGAAGCCTCAACAGGGTTTCTCCCTTCATCAAACAATTGGTAGTGATGTGAGATATCTCAATGGTGACCACCATTCCCACCACCCCACCCCTTCTGTTGGACTAAGCAGTCTCAACGTTTATGGATCCCAGCATAATCAACAGCCACAGACAATAACCCAAACCCAAGCTTCGGGCTTTGAACTGCATGGAGATGTTGCCCCAACCCCACCTCCAAGACGTACACCCAGTTCAGTCAATGCTTCTCCTCAACATCGAACTACTCCAACCATTCACAGGTGCTTAGTGCTTCAAACTGCTGACTCGCATTAAAGTTCTTGTAAATAGCATGATTTTATTTTGTTTTCTCGAGTCTACCTAGCTATTGAAATATGCTGCAAAGTTGTGTTATTTTCAGGTCTTAATAACCCTGTCATCAATTACTCCTCCTCTGTCACATGTTTCTCTGCGAAACTAATTTTTTTTTTCGTTGTTACAACAGAACTCCAGAGGTAAAACCTCGACAACATAGCCTAGCCTCAGACGAAAGAAATCTTCAAAGGAACTCTGCTGTCCATACAGCTTTACCTACACCTCCAGTTGATGACATGGAACCTCAAAGCATTTCCTTCATTGGTGAGCCACATCCACAAGGTGCATATTGCTTTTCTTAATCTTCTAGGCTTGCTTTTCTTAATTCTACTACCATACTCTGTCAACATATTTGTCCACAAATGGTCAAACATGATTTTTCTTTTAGTGGAATCTACATTTTCCAGCATGCTCAAAAAGGGTCAGTAGTAATGAAGTTTGTTAATCCCAAATAATCTTATAACCTTGGGGAGTGGTGGTATTTTCTGTTCTCTAGTTAGGGTATCTTGTTTGTAAATGTATTCACAAGTGGACCTCCAAAAATGACAGTTGCTTAAACTTAATGTAACATTAACATTTGTAGATTGGAGTGTTAAGGATATTAGTTTCAGTGGTTTTATTTTTCCTAGCAGATATGCCTAGCAGTGATGATCTTTCTTCTGGCATTAGTAAGATTCATATAACCTCTGGGAGCCGAACCTATAGAATTCCATCTCCTACTCGACCTAACAGTGCTCGGCATCCTCTGCCTCAGCATAATGATACAAAGAAAGGGTTCTACATGTTTGGAAACCAGGTAATTATTGCTGCAACTGCTGGCAGTGAGATATTTTACTTTTCTGCTTCCATATTTCCTTTTCTTCTTTTCTATGTAGAAAGGAGACACTAGACCTGATGAAAATGAAATTGAAATTCGAGCCGAGGCAGAAGAACAAGCAGTGCCAGAAAAGGGATTTTATATTTCATTTGATGAGGATGCCACTCCTAAACGGCCAAAGCCACCTCTTCGAGCAAAGAGAGCTTCACCAAAGAAGGTAAAGAGGCTTAATGATAAATCTATATTCACCTCCTTTTGATTGTTAATTCTATGTATCACCTCCCTTCATCTCTATACCACTTTTTTCAAGGAGAGAGCTGTCACCCAAGTGCTTGACAGTAGTACATTATTCGGAGAGCGCGTTGATCGGGATCAAAATGAATCTCAGGCCCGATTGCTTGAACAGAAGGATACATCTTCACAAGCTAGAAATGCCAATAGAAATGAAAGAGATGATTACTATCACGAATATCCTAGTAGAAATCCTGTAGAAGAAAGGACTGCTCATTCTCAGGTTGCAAGTAGATTGTCCAATGAGCCAATAGCATCACCACCTTCTCGTGACAGACATAACAGGCGTTCTGGCAGTGACGATAGTGAAGGGGCCAGCGCAGGCGTTGGGCTCGTTATTGGAAATGAGTTGTCAAACCCTGATCCTGTGAGTTCTCCCTTTGAAACTGTGTGTTGTGCATAGTTTTGTACTTTTGTTTTCATACCTTTCTTGCTTTCATTATCAATAGAGTGCTATGGATGAAATGGAGCGTAAGAAGGAGCGCATTATGCTTTTATCACTTCAGAGGCGACAACAGCAGGAGGAAATGAAAGCTAGGAAAGAAATGGAAGCTCAACAGAGACGGGAGTCAGAAAAAATGAAAGAGGAGGAAAAGGCTAGAAAGAAAGAAGAGGAACGAATTCGAAGACAAGCTATTCTTGAACAACATAAATTGAAAAAGGCTCTTGAGGAAGCAGAAAGAGAGGTTTGTGCATAAAATAATTCAAAAACAATACATTCAATCTACAATCAGCTAAAAGATGGTATCAAAAAATTAATTTAATTATTTTTTTTATTATGTGTGGTTTTAGGGTAAAACTATTGATAAAGACTTGCTCAATTCTGTCAAAACAATACCTAAAATGCGTAACAAAACGGTTACAAGGCCAAGGCCAAAGACCATCCATGTTGACAGTGGGAATGTGGAGATGGCTGAGGGCTTACTGTCACCAAGCCGTGGGAAAAAAGGCTCCACTTCCAATCTAGCAGGTAATGATAAATTTTTATTTATCTTAAATTATTATCTACGTATTTATAAGGCTTGTATCTTTTTGTAACCTGTTAGTAGCTTTGGCAAATAAATCTAATTTTGAAGTGTTGTATGTTTGGACCCAATTTTTGCAATGTTTAGATGTGATAAGTACCATATTATATTACATACACTTTTTTGTTTTGTTTCCTTATACCTGTAGCCAAAGTTTTAAATGAATTTTTTAAATTATTTTATATTCTTTCATCACGAGATCTTTAGCTTATTAGCTGTTGTAATTGCTGCTCTTAATTATTGAGTTTTTGTTCTCCTGTTTTAATGGCTTTTGAATTAGTGAATATATTTCAGCATGTATTGTATTGTTTATGCTTGTGTCCTTTGCCACATGTATGCACATAGATTCCAGCTTGACTCCTAGCATGAGGCGAGATTATTATCGAGGTTCTACTGACAGCCTGGCTGACCGACAACGCTCAGAGGAAAGGCAAAGTCGCATGAGACCAGGTCGTAGCTACTCTCTTGTTAGAGGTGAGGCATGCTATTTTGTAATGCTCCTGCTTTTGCATATTTTCATGTCCTTTTATTGTTTGAAAACATAAATGAAAGCATGTTGTTGTTTTGCATATTTTAGCTGTACAGCATATTTAGGTGCTGTACAGTGTTTCATTTCTCTAATTATCCTTCTTTTACCCTTTAACTTACTGTATAATCATTTTTTTTATTTTTTTTTTATTTTTTTATTTTATAATTTTATCAATTTTAATCTTTCCTGTCTTTTAAATTAGATTCCCCTGATGATGGACGTGGAACCTCTCCCAACAGGAGCACTGCATTAGGTCGGCGAGGATCCTACAAGACTTCCAGAGGTAGGAAACGTTGGATTTCGTTACTGCTTAATCTTCTTTCATTCTTCCCCCCCCCCTTTAAAAAAAAATCCTATTGTGTATCAGAGTTTTCATTCGGGTGGGTAATGCGGTAGCCGCCGGACCCGGCACTCAGGCGTTGCGATACCCACCCGACCCACCCGGCTGGGTAGACGGGTGGGTGGCACCTCGGTGGCACCCTCCCCCACCCGGCCGGGTCTCTGGACCCGGCACTGGACTTTTCAGCCAACAGCCTAGTCCCGTGCCGGGTCCAGAGACCCAGCTGTGTCACCTGTCCATCGTTCGGCAGTGAGAGAGACAAGACACTAGGCATGCGCGCTCTCTCGCACGCCAAGCGGCCGGGTCTGAGACCCACCCGAATGGAAACTCTGTTGTGTATTGGTTGAACTCTGATGTTCACATATTTTTCATCAAATTATGATGATAGTACATAAAAGTTACTTCATGGGTACATCAAATTTCTTTACCTGTTATTCGATCATTGTTCATGGCTGGAAAGCAAATCCATCAGTCTCTCTTTTGTCTTTCATACTCTTCCCTGCTGAACACAGAATTCAGTGTGCAAGTACACGACATGATTTCAGATGTGCCAGAACCACAACCACGTGGAAGACCAAAGTATTCAACTTATCAATCCAACATGCGTGCGCGCAAGTCAAACTCCCTCATGAATTTGAGCGGTAAGAGCATTCCAGCCAATTTTTTTTTTGGACTGGCATGCTGCCATGCTTATTTACTTGGGCTGGAATATGGTGACATTCTCAAATCTTAGCTTTTGTGGTGTGGAATTACTGTACAAGTCTTTTCCTCCATGGTGTTGGTTTCTACTTTTTTGTCTGTTACCGGTAATGACCGATTTTGGATGATGTCCGACATTATCCGGGTCCTGATAAGTGTAGCCGATGGTACGTGGATAGGCTTGACATTAGCCGACCCGGGGGTTGGCTATTGTCAGACCATCCGGACATTATCCAGAGGACACTAGATAATGTCAACATTAGCCAGCCGGTGGGGAGGAGGGAGGGTGACGGAGGGTAACCAGGGTAATTAATTTTATTACTTATTGGAACATGAGTTGCCTAAATGCCATTTGTAGTTACCGATTTTGCTTAACTTTTCACAAGATTTTAATTTTGGGGGGGAAGGACCAAATACACTGGTCATTAAAATTAGAGGTTCCCTTTTTTTTGCACTCATAAATTTGGTTAGAATTGAGCTAGAAACTTGAAATTTGGAGGAGAGATGGTCCAGAGTGTTGTTGAAACGTTCCGTTTAAAAAAATTGCCCTTGGGTCTACCATTTGAATTCTCAGTGGTGCTTCCCTGCCGTTTGCCCCGCGGTTGCTATAGTTAACCTGGTTGCCCTCGGAAACCCCTCCCCTCCCCCAGTTTCGACATTATCCACGACTGGTTGGATAATGTCGGAACAAGGTGGATAATGTGCGGCGAGATGGACATTAGCCGGTGCCCTCCGGACAATGTCGTTTCCGCCAGACATTATCCGGATAATGTCGGACATTAGCTGATCGTCGGCCCTTATCCGTAACACCACATTGATTCAAAGTTCATCGTAGGGTTTGTAAGTTATACAAACTACAGGGCATTTGCATTAGTAATAGTTAACATTATTTCTCCATCAAAATTAAAACATCATCATTGCTTGTACATCTCAAACTCAACCTAATAATTTAGTTCAGCTGTTCCATCCTTCTCACATCTTTCAACTTCTTGTGTACAAACAAGAAATTCTATTTTCAACTCTTAATTCTTTTAAGTATATTACTAGACTGAACAAAATAAGGTCCTAGCTGTAAACCGCCATCATAGAAAACTAAAGGAGCTCTATTCTTTGCTCTCCTATTCATTCTCGGCTTAGATTAGCAGCATGATGAAGATTAATGCTATTGTTCTTAGCAGAGTGCAGGATATAGTTTCTACCTACAGGACCTAAATTCATGAGATTAGCCACTTATGTTAAATTTCAAATCATATAGGCCAATTGACCCCAACTTTGCCTTTGTTTTTGTTTTCCATTAAAGCTAAGCTTCTCTCTATTATCTGTGCTTTCTTTGTACAAATCAGTGAGGTGTATTTTTGTTTTCTTCCTGATATTTAATGGCAGGGTTGTTGTAAGTAACATTCATACAGTAATAATTTTTTTCAAACAGTTCTAAAAGAAGGCATAAACATTCTCCATTTTCCTTGTAATTCTTTTGAAATTATTATAATAATTTAGCTTTGTTAGATTACTTTAAAAGCAAAGTTCTGTGTAGGGCTACAAAATTGATTTTAATTTTAGAAAAATTACTAAAGACCTTGTAACAACCCTGCATGAAATATTTTTTACGTCCCTACTGTTCCCTAGTTGTCTATATGAATGGTGAAGAGGATTACCTTTAAAACTATCCTGTTTTCCAATTTTTCTCTGTTCATAAGTTTTGTTTTACATCCAAGTGGGCAATCCTGTAAAACTTACCCATCTTTTGATAAACTGACAGTGTCAATGAGAATATATGCACATTCTCATGTGTTCTAAATGTTTTGCTTGACAGGGGTTGCGGATTTTTATTCCTTAAGTGTGTTTCTTTTAGGGATGTTGGTTAATGTATTTGGCAGTATTTGTGGTTTTTGGATTGTTCATGATACAATGATAAATTGAAGTTTATTTGTGGTAGAAGTATAAGAGTAGTTGAAGTGTTGAAATGTAGTGCACCTACGGTGGTTTGTAGCACGCTTGGTGGTTTGTGTGCAGGTTCGAGCACAGACCAGGACAGCATGGTGTACCGTTACACTGATACAGACTCAGGTCTGGGCCGTGCCACACCACCTCGGCGAGCTCCATCACCTGGCATGAGTTCAGGTCGACACCTCACTTCTCCTTCAGGTAGTGTGTGGTGGCTGACATAGAGAAGTGTGAAATTTCTTCAGTAGTTAAATTGATGCTGCTCTCAGCATATTTCTTCTTTCTAAAAATAGCTTGATTTTTACAACGTATTCTTTTTTATATAATCTGAATTGCAAATTGAGTATTTCAAACTTCTTGTTTTTTGCTATTTTTTTGGCAATGTTTTGTCTGTTTGGTACTTTATTTCACAAATTTTGCATACCAAATTACCTTCTTCATATTTAGTTATGAATTATTTATCAGTACAGCATTCTTTCGTTTCTTAAAATCCTAACACATCAATATTTTACCCTTTAGGCCCTGGATCTCTCCCTCCTGGTCTAACTTCTAAGAGAAAAATGTTTGATGATGGATCAAGTGATATTAGTTCTGCTACAAGCTCAATGCTCGATTATAATGGTAAAATATTTTCTCCTCAATCGGGATATTAATTAATTAATTATTATTAACAATGTTGGTTAGCTTTCTTATGAACAATTTCATTACTCTTGTAGGCCCTCGTTTGTACAAGCAACCTGCTACAAAATCAAACCGTGGTATCATGTTAAATGCTGTAGAGTACTGTGTCTTCCCTGGTGCCGTAAATAAGGAAGCCAAAAGAAGAGTACTGGAAGAAATTCAACGGTCAGAGGCAAAGCATTTTCTTATCTTATTTAGAGATGCGGGTTGCCAATTTCGAGCATTATATTCATATTGCCCTGAAGGTGAAGAAGTGCTCAAGTTATATGGCACAGGCCCAAAGCAAGTTACTGACCGCATGTTCGACCGTTTCTTTAAGTAAGTACTCCCAAAGTATATTATACACAGATGATCACAATTTTTTGTTCTTCGTATTTAATTTAATATGTTACTTGGTTAACCTGTTACTAGGTATAATTCTGGAGGCAAATGCTTTTCTCAAGTTCACACCAAGCACCTAACTGTGACCATTGATGCCTTCACCATTCACAACAGTCTTTGGCAAGGGAAAAAAGTCAACCTTCCTAGCAAAAAGGATATGGCCCTTGTAATTTGAGGAAAGACAAACTGACACGGTTGTGAGCGCTCTGCTGGCAAGGCCGCTCCCTGCTGTGCCAGCTAGCCATGCTGCCTGTGCTGCACAAATCGTATTAAGATGCCATAAATGTAAGCGATTTTTGACTAGCGCTTTAAGGCCTTAATCAAACTACCTGTAACGTAAATTATTTTAAAGAAACAATAAAAGCATAATTTTGTGGTTAATGAACCACAGTCTTACAAGTGATGTGGCTGTAAACATTCCTATTTAAAATGGACTGAAAGATGAAAGATGAGAAGTGAACAATTTTGGCTGCTTTTTTTCTGTCCTTTTTTTACTTATCTTTTTACACTGAATATTTTTATTCCTCTTATGCCAAGCTCAGCTGCTGCTTGAACTGATGTGGTGCTTTTAAACTTTCTAAATATTAACTTATTGCTTCCGCTATTCTATTTCAAGCAGCTGTATTCTTGGCTTGTGTTACCCTCCTAATTGTGAACTGTTAAATAAAACTAACAGTTCCACAAACCTAGCTCCTCTTGAAAGACAGAATTTCAGATCTTACTGTGATTTGTGTTCATGCTGGTTTGATAATAACTGTGATCTATTGCGTTTCCTATGATACATTCATGTTATATCTTGATGGTCATTCAATTTTGAAATGTAAATTTTGATTATCCATTGAATACTGTTCTGAACAGTTTACCCATATAGTTGGCATTGATAATACTAATTGTATGTTGTGATTTTGATTTGCTTTTTAATTGTTATAGTATTTAACTTTTGGCTATGAAAGAGACAGGACATGTATTTTTACTGTATTTTGATGCATTTGCTGCAATCTTTTATTTCTTATTTGAAAACAACTTTACCTCTCATAGTGGAACAAACCTGTCCATACAATGCAATAGCTCCTCTACAACACAAGTAATACCAAATAATGTAGTCATGTAATGTAACCTTGAATTATCAAAGGTTGAAATGAAAGTTATGAGAATTTACTCAATTTGTTTGTGGGGTGGATGACTTTTGTACTGAGTGAAGTATGAGTTATGTTAAACCTCATTTACTGTATTCTGTGCCAATGCAGTCCCACTGACTCTTAACACTCAGGAATTGGTCTTTCCTTAAGTTAAATTTTTCTTTTCAATGAGAACTCAATAGTGAACTCTTGCACTACTTGTTAAATTTGGTTATGATTGTCATTCATGGAAACAAGTAGTTTGATTGGATATTTTGTCTGGATTATTTTTACACATTGTATTGTAGAAGCTAACATATTGAGTTTGCTGCACATCCCCTTAGATAGGAAAGTTTCAATTACTAAGTACCATTACCATCTAATGTCATACATTGTGGAGCTTTGTGTTATTTTAAGATACTAAACGGTAAAACTGCTTGACCACCCTTGTTAAATTCTACCTTACCTTTGATTCAAAACATAACTTTAATTTTAGATGCATAGGTGTACAAGCCTCAGTTTTGTTGTTATTAGGAGACTTATCCCTATTAAGAAATCATGTGAAAAATGACGGTAATTGAGAGCAACAGGTTTGACACTTTATGTGGATGAGGTTGTATTAACAGAACTTATACTTTATTTTACTTTTATTCTTTCCTCTAGAGATTGAAAACGGATTGAAAATTTGCATGAAAGATTTTGTCTGACTGACTGTAAATGATTGTTGTCATTGTAAATGCTTCAAATGTTAGCTTTCAAACTTTCTCTTTGAGACCTTCTAATTTGTGTATGTAAATATGTTTTTGTTTTTTTTATGTATGCAAATATTTATTGATCAATCATTCATTTAGAACTGGGTCAATATTACTTGTTCCATTTTGATATGAGAACTACCATAACCTTTTCCAGCTGCTGAAATACTGTACTTATTTTCTATGGAGATACCTAATAAATTCCAGGCTGTTAATAATAAATTTTGTCTCTCACAATTTCTTGTTTGAAGGATCAATCACCACAATTGCATACTTGAAAAGCTGTTTATTTTACAAAAAAGAAAGGCGCTATTTACATTTCCTAAGGTAAGTTGCTTTAAATATGGGACTGACAAGTACATACACTAAAATTGTAACTCTGAGACCAATGAAAAAGAAAGAAAGAAAAAAAAAGCTTGACATCTTGAAAGTCTTCAGTTTTTCCGCAGGTACAACAGCTGTGAGACAAAGTTCCACTGCAAAACAATTTCCTTTTAAAGGTGTTACATAAATTTAAGATACTTCCTCAATCCATGAGCACCGTTTTTTACTTTTTTTTTTTTCCATTTTAATTACATTAAGCAGTACTAACTTAACAGCTATAAGGCACTTCTCAAATCTTAAAATAAAGAAACTTAGCAGTCAATGATCAGTCAACATTTAGTTTTCTACTTAATTATTAAGATCACAATTTTCGTTTTATCATATGGACGGAGGGGTACAACAGCAAGTGGTAGGAACTGTTGTGTCTTAGTGGCAACCACAGCTTTTAACAACCATGTTCTTGTATTTCTTTAATACAACATTTGAATCGTCCAAAAAGTACAAAACACTAATTGGTGTTAGTTTTGTAGGTACACAACATGGCTTTGGCACAGCTGTAGGGTTGATGAGGTGAACTAATGTTTGCACAATAGCATGATTTGTAGCATTCATGTGCGCATTTAAAGGAAAATTACACTCTCCACTGCAATAAAACGCAGCATACCCATCGGGTGCTATGATCCAGTCCTGCATCGCAAAAATTAACAAGAAAAATACAATGAGATATTTCAAATGCGGTGGGCTGGATAAAGATAAGGTTGATTTCCATCCTACCTGCCAATCCAGATCCTTGAAGCTTACATACAAATTTTTTATTTGACAGGTTCTCGCGGACCAAAGGGAGCGATCTGGTGGGAAGAAAACAAACGGGGAAGAAAAACAGGGATCGATTAATACCACGAGGCAAAATGGTTAGGACGAGCATCGTGAGTGCTGAATGAGCTGTACTGACCAAAGGGATTCCTGGGTAGATTGGGCTCGACGGCGGACACGTCGGCCTTCTTGAGCCGGCGCCGGCCCGTGTCCCGGGTCGCCCTCACCTTGGCGTTGGCGGGGCTCGCCTTCATGAAGGCCACCATGAAGGGCTGCTTCTCCTCCTCGGCGCCCGCGCTCACCAGGCCGATCTCCTCGGGGCGCAGCTCGTGTCCCGGGCGCTCCGGGCTGAGCACGGACAGGTACAGCCCCAGGTTGGAGCGGGGGAAGGCCACCCAGCTGGTGAGCGGACCCGTCATGTTGAACACGTGCCAGCCCTGGTTGGAGTGCGTCGTGTTGACGGCGTCAACGAACTCGAGCTCCTTCTCTCTGCAAAGCACAAGCAGTTTTTAGCACTACAGTCCCCGTACCCTGCGGCCGGCCAGCGAGCCCAGCCAGCTCCAGCAGGGTGATCACGCACAGTGGTTTCGTCTCTCTGTCCTTGTCGCACTCAAGAGGCACAGACCTTAGGAGCGAGCTCGCCTTCTTAGGAGGGAGAGAGAGAACGCAACTAAACGCTGTTCGGAATCACCCTTCTGTGAGCTGTGAGGGCCGTGAGCCGCACGTGCGGCTCAGCAGCCTTTCGCAGTATAACAGCGCGAGTCGTGTGTCGTGTCTCGGTCTACTGTCGCGCCACAGCTGCGCGTATCCCACCAGCAGCGTGAGCGAAATGGATGTGTATGTGAGTATGTATTTGCGCGTGTGTGTGTGTGTGCGTGTGTGTGTGTGTGCACGCCGCGGGAGAAACGGGGGGCGCGGTTTAGGACTCGTGGCACCTCTATCCCCATCCCCATGCACCGGGGGTTTCTTGAAAAGTGTTGCGGGATTGCCTACTCCATTCGCCCGTAAGGCGTCATGGCTGAGCCCGAGGGAGAAAGGGTGGGTGGGGGGGGGGGGAACTACTCATTTAAAATGTGTACAATGATTTGTTTTCCTTTTTTGTCCTTCTGATTTTTGATTTTTCAATGAAAATTTATGTCTCTGTTTCATAAATTTTGATCTTTTGTCACCATTCCTGATTTTTTCCAATTTTATTTCTGATGTTTGTTCATTTTTCTCGATCTTTCGGATTTTTCGATCATCGTTCTTCTTTTTTTAATGTTTTCATTTTTTTGGATGAATTTTTTTTTGGCGGACGTACAATGTTTTGTTTCGAAGTGATCCACCTCTCGTGTGAGCCCCGCCGAGTGTGTCATTCCGCAACAGTGTCACTCAGTCAAAGAAAGCCCCAGTGCCAGTACCTAGCCGCGCTGCGGGCGCGCTGCCCTATGGGCACCACACCAGCAGCCCGATGTGCCCGTCCTTGTCGCACTCATGAGACTCGCGCGGGGCAAGGCAGGCCACCGCCATGAGTGTGACAAGGAGGGAGGTATCCTTGCGGGTCGGGCCGGGGCGGGCCGGGGCGGCTGCAGCTGCCGCCGGATGCGCCTCTTTGTCACAACACAGCGGCATTGTCTCCAAACGCGAAGGGAGAGGGGACGGAGGACACGAAGTACTTGGTGGGGGAGGTGGGGGCGGGACCGGGACCGGGACGCCGCGGCGCTTGAGCTTGAGTCACGGTCCCTCATCTTCGCTCATTCGAACACCTCTTCGGAGAGACGCGAGGGGCGGGGGAGGGGGAGGAGGCGGGGGCGGAGAGCCAGCCACGTGTCGTGTTGTGTCGCATAGTAAAGTATTGAATCGTCTAGCTCCTGGTACTCATGGGTAACACTGCCGGCTTATCTCATGGCGACAGGCATGGGCAACCGGGCTGGGCCGCGCGGGGCGGGGGCGGGGGCGGCACCGGGACTCGTGTCCTCATGGCAAGGTCTCGCGGCGGCGAGGAGAGGGCACGCTGTCGATGCGATGGCACTCGGACGGGGAGGCTGAGCACGCGCCCGGAGCGCTGACGAGGAGGCTGAGCAGGCTCCCGGAGTGCTGACGAGGAGGCTGAGCGGGCCCGGAGCGCTGACTAGGCTGAGCGGGCCCGGAGCGCTGACGAGGAGGATGAGCAAGCGCCCGGAGCGCTGACGAGGAGGCTGAGCACGCTCTCGGAGCTTTGACGAGGAGGCTGAGCACGCGCCCGGAGCGCTGACGAGGAGGCTGAGCACGCCCGGAGCGCTGACGAGGAGGCTGAGCGCGTTCCCGGAGCGCTGACGAGGAGGCTGAGCACGTTCCAGGAGTGCTGACGAGGAGGCTGAGCACGCTCCCGGAGCACTGACGAGGGCCCAGAAATCTCTGTCCGCGGCAGATATTGATGCGCCCTGTTCCCTGTTCGCCGTGCACTGAGCCGTACGGACCGCCGGGCATGTAGGCAACCCGCACGCACGCCTGTCAGGCGTACAGCATACCCACACCCACGGGATGGGCCCACCACGGGTGCTGCGCTGACGCTGGCGCGCGGCGGGCCTGCACTTGCAGCTGGCAGTGCCGTGGAGAGCAGTGCGCAGTGTGCCGCGGGGAGCGGGCAGACACATGCGAATGCCAGCCCCGTGAAGGCGGTCTCTCGGGCTCGGGCCGAGCCGGTCCGCCGCGCCGGGCGAATAGTGACTCACTTTTATTGCGGGAAGACGATATATATACAGACATGCTGGGGTCGGGGTCGGGCGTGCGAGGACCGAGCACAGACAGGCACAGACACACCGGACGGGTCGGTCAGCTCGGCTCAGACCTCCCGCCGCGCGAGGCGCCTCCTCCTCAGCCTGCCGAAGATCGCTCTCGTACCTCCGTCCTTGTCGCACCTATGGCGATGCCCTGTGTCGGGGATGGCAGGGCCCCGTGAGTGCGCGACAAGGACGGGGGAGCGAGAGCTATCTTCGGAATCAGACGGCTGCCTCAGCTGGCCGCCCGGGCTCCGGGTCGGCGTGTAACACGATGCGCTGCGGGTGCGCGGGGACCCGCTGGAGGGTGAAGCCCGCTGGCTGCAGCGTCGACGACGTCATTCCGTAAGCAAGAAATTTAAAACTCGTAAAATGGTCGGCAGTCGCACCTGAACGCGCTGCACGTGCGCCAGGGCCGGTGCCGGTGGACCCCCCCCCCCCCCCCCCTCCGCCGTCCCCCCAGCACGGGGGCCTGCAGACTGATTCAGAAGGGCGCTCTCCTCGCTCTATCTCTCTCGCACTTATAATGTGCGCCGTAAAGGTACGAGAGAGGCGGAGCGAGGCGAGTGCTCTTCTTCTGAATCAGTCTGCTGATGGCGCCAGCCCGGCGGCAGCGGGTTCTCCGGTCCCCCCCGGAGTCCTCCGGACGACTACCTGCCGCCTGATTCAGAAGGGCGCTTTCGTATCTCCTTCCTTGTCACACGCATGGGTATCGGCCAGTAGGAGTGAGTGAGAGCGCACTACAAAACGATCTCCTGAATCATGGGGCTGCGCCGCCGGAGCCTAGCGTGTGTCCACGGCGTCACGGCTGGCCCGAAAAGAAAAACAACTAATGTGACAGAAGTGTACGGTATGCCGCTCACCCGTGGTCCGCGCTGACGACCAGATACGCGGTGATGGTGTAGGTGCCGTCGCCGGGGACGGGTGCGTCGCGGGGCGCGGGCCGCTGGTACAGGCGCAGCTCCGCGCCCATGATGCCCTCGCCGACGGGCACCTCGGACACGTCGAACCACAGCCGCTTGCCGCGCTCGTGCCGCAGCCCGCTCACGTGCTTGTCTGGAAATGAATCAACGTGAAAGTCGTGCGAGGGGAGACAACTCTGAAATATTAGTGCACCTCGTAGTTTAAAAAAAAATAGAAAATAAAGAAATTTCTTTTAAAAAATGAGGAAACTTCAAAATAATTTTTAAAAAAACTCAGAAAAATATGAAAAACATATGGGAAATTATCAAATATCTAGGGAAAATTCCGTCAAAAGTTGCAAAAAAAAAAAATCAACATAAATTCACAAATTTTCAGGTAAATTCACAAAGTTTGACCACTAAAATTCAGAGTTGTTTCCCCCTCGAAGTCGTAGGTTCGAATCTCGACCAGGCCAGGTGGTTTTCTATGTCCTGGTGGGTCGCGCAACTACTCACTGTGGCTCGTGAACGTCATGATGACGTCGCTCTGGTCGATGGCGGTCTGATCGTTTCCCGTCAGATTGAAGTCGCCGGGCCGGGCGTCATCCTGGTGCAGCAGGCTGCCCGTCTCCTCCAGGGACTGGTACACGTCGAGCAGGAACTGCGGCGCGGACGCGGCGAGGTGCGGGTGCAGGCGCGCGCGCCGCCGGGCCGCGGCGCCCGGGCCCGAGCCGGAGCGCAGGCGAGGCCGGCTGGGCTGCGGGGGCCGGGGCCGCGGCCGGTCCGGCAGCCCCAGCAGGTTGAGGATCTCGTGCTCCACCTCCTGGCGCTCGTGGCGCGTCAGCGAGCGCTGCATCAGCGTCTGGTCGACGCCGTTGTCGATGTACAGGCCGGACAAGGAGGCGAGCGCGGTCCCGGCCACGAGCAGCGGCAGCAGCACCAGCCCTGAGGGGGATGGAAAGTAAGCAGCTCGAAAATTTTTGTACACATCAAAGTTCATAAAATTAAAAAATAAAACAATGTCAGGAACAGTTAGGAAAACATCAGAAAAAACAACAACAAGGAAACGAAAAAAGTGCAGAAAATTCAAAGTTCTTTGAAAAATTTGTAAGACTAACTCCTCAGAAAATACAATAAAATTCGCTGAAATTCCTTTCAAAAATTTATTGATTTAATTTTTTTAAAGGAAGTTTACGACGCTTTTACTCCAATTCAGATTTGTTTTTCGCTTGATAAGTACAAGATAGTTTCAGCTAGCTACAGCGGCGGGGATCCTAGTCGAAAGCTGGGAAGTCCAGCGGCGAAACCTGGGTAAGATCGACGCCGTTTGTTATTTTGGTTATTTCGACGCTGTTCCCGTCGGTTCCCGTGCGCCGTTCCCACAGCTCTCATCGCAACACTCCTTCCCCCGAGCATCGGCGGGCTCCTCTCCGCCTCGACCTCCTCGGTCCCGACACGACGTTTGACGAAGACCAGGAGGGTAGCCTCGGACACGCCTCACTGTTGCACGTCTGTTTACGCCGGAGATGCGCGGTAAACACTTCACGGCCCGCGCAGTCAGGGGGAGGGCCAAGGAGGGCCCGAGCCGGCGGGGCAGTCCAGCAGCTGAGAGAGAGAGAGAGAGAGAGAGAGAGAGAGAGAGAGAGAGAGAGAGAGAGAGAGAGAGAGAGAGAGAGAGAGAGAGAGAGAGAGAGAGAGAGGGAGAGAGAGAGAGAGATGGATGGATGGATGGATGGATGGATGGATGGATGGATGGATGGATGGATGGATGGATGGATGGATGGATTTACTAGAGACCGAACATCGAACTGAGCTGAGCTGGGACTTCCGCTCCGTTTGGCTTTGCAGCACTCCTGGAGTTCCCCCGGGCGCAGCTCAACAGGGTGATTCCGAACAGCGTCCCTCTCTCTTGCTCCACATGGCCATGCCACAAAAGAGCGACAAGGACTGCGAGAGACGAAACTACGTACTGTGCGGAATCACCCTGAGCATGTGCGCTTGCACTGTGGCAACGGGGTGTGTACCCGAGGGGTCCTTCACTACAAATTGAAACGTAAACCGATTTTTCTGACGTGTTGTAATTTTTTTTTTCGAATTTCCTTGATTTTTACTGATTTTTTTCTTGATTTCTTTCTGAGTTTTTTTTTCTTGATTTTTTCCGCTTTTCATTGTTTCTTTTCTTGATTTTTTACTAATTCTGTTACAGCAGCTTTAGGGTAAACACTGATTGTGTTTAGTGAAGGACCCCTCGTGTGTACCTACATGTGTCCAGTAAGTTACACCTCGCACACTTGAAGACGACGTCCTTTAGTTTTCCGTGCTCTTGCACAGGTGTGGACCATATAGCTCATGGTGATGTAGACTGCCCGGCAGCGCACGGCGAATCACTGCCGCCAGAGAGGTAGACCCCTGCCTGCTAGGCAACACCTTACAACAGGTGCGTGGATGTTGCCTAGCTGGCGCAGATGCAGCCCACTTTCCTTCACTTCGTCTGGTCGATTTACTTCCGTGCGTTCCGGCTACCTCCCTATTTGCTTTCTTTCCCAGCAACACACTGCGGCAAATCCAAAATCAACTTCTTTGGCCATTCATTCCACGGAATAAGACGGAGAGAGAGCGATGCGGAGCAGAGGGCAGGTAAGAGGTGGTGGGGGAGAAGGACGCAAGACGCCAGGGTGTGTGTGTCTGGGGGGGGGGGGGACCACACGCGTCGACAAGCTCATTAAGGGCCTGATTGACGCCGCGCCGCATAGTCGTGTACACGATGTCTGGTGCGAGCGCGCGCCCTGGCGCAGCGGCTGTTGGTAATGTCGACGCGGGGCGCGGAGCGCAGCGGAGACCCGCGGGTCTAGTGGCCCCGCATTTGGACCCGGAGGTCGCGGGCTGCGCGGCGCGGCGCGGCGGGGCGCAGCGTGGTGGGAGAGGAAGTCCAGTCCAGCTCTTGAGTGTTGTAAAGGTGCGCGTTAAGCGCAAGCACCCCGCGGGCGCAGTCTGGCCCGGCCCGGCCCGGCCGCGGCTGCCGACTTACTCCGAAGAGCGCGCTCTCCTTGGTCTGCCTCTCTCGCACTCATGGCGAGTGCCGTGCAGGTGCGAGTGAGACACAAGGAGAGGAGGAGAGCACCGCTTTTTGGAATTAGTCGGCTTTGGTCCGGTCCGTTCGCCTCCTGCCTCGCGGCGTGGCCTGGCCTAGCCTGTCACCGAGCGCTTGCGGCTTGCGCACGCCGCGGGTGACCTTAAAACATAGAGAGGCAAATGCGGCGGCTCTCTCCGGTCTGGACTGTTGTCCGGCCGCCTAGCCGCTCACCTGCACACGAGGGAAATCCACGCGCTCTCCTGGGCTCCATCTTGTCCTAGGTGCGCCTACGGCAGGGTCATGAAGCCAAACGCGTGCACTACACACACACATACACACAGCAGCACCCGCGCTGCTGGCTGCTGCTGGCACTGGTGCACGGCACACCTCCGCACGGGCGCAGGTAGCAGCCGGTGGGGCGGGGCGCGGAGCAGAGTGTGTCTGCGGCCTCCAAGGTAACCGCGAGCTTACTGACTGCCTGCCTGCCGGGCTGGCGGCTGGCGGCGGGCGGCTGGCTGGACGGTGCGGGCCGGGCACTGGCCGAGGAGGAGGAGGAGGAGGAGGAGGAGGAGGAGGAGGAGGAGGAGGAGGAGGAGGAGGAGGAGGAGGAGGAGGAGGAGGAGGAGGAGGAGGAGGAGGAGGAGGAGGAAGATGGAGAGGTGGAGGAGGAAGAGGGCGAGGAGGAGGCGGGCAGGAGGAGGGAGGCTGGGAGGCCGCTGGGGCACTCCGACGACTCCGACTCGCTCGGCTCGGCTCGGCTGAGTTCGGCCCGCTCGGCTGGCGGCGGCTGGCGGCCTGGCGGCGGCGGACGGCCACTTTGAAGCCTTTCCAAGCCTTTCCTTTTTTACGGGCCCGGGCGGCGGGCGGGGCGGGGCGGGGCGGTCGTGTGGGAACGAGTATTGGTATGGGTAGGGGCAAGGAGGATGGGAGTACCCACGTATCCACACGGACCGCGGGGCGAGGCCCCATGCCCCATGTCTATCCCGACCCAGCCCGAGCCGATTAATGTTGGTCCCTCGAGCGGTAAATGCCTCCATCCTCCGAGTAGTCAGGCGCGCTCGTTTGAACGACGGGGCTAGCCCGTCCACAGGGAAGTCCTCTCGATTTTTAGAGAGCTGGACTGGCAGTTTACTGTCGCTCGCAGCCTCACTGTCGCTCGGAGTGTCGCGTCGCTGCGGCGGAGGATTAAAGATACCTCTGCCGTAGCCGTAGTTCACCACGGAATGCAGGCCATTTCTAATGGCAACTCACTCCACTAAATAAGTATAAGACTTAAAAGGCGTGCATTGTTATGGAGTATAAGCACACAAGACATCGTGTTCACACCATCTTTGTAATTTTATTTTACCGCAACATTCAAAACACGCGCGCTGTTCTTTGACACCAGTGAGGCCAATCTCCGACATTGCCACTACTGACATTAGAATTGGGTGAGGCGTAAGAGAAGTACTATA
The DNA here is from genome assembly GCA_029379305.1 of Frankliniella fusca. Lineage (NCBI taxonomy): Eukaryota > Metazoa > Arthropoda > Insecta > Thysanoptera > Thripidae > Frankliniella > Frankliniella fusca. The sequence continues at coordinate 953,875 of JAHWGI010001090.1, forward strand.
AGTGACCAAAATTATTTGTTTCCTTTGAGCGGAAGCCTTAATTCTGGCAGCTCGCATTAGAGAAAAACGGGGTATTCGTAGTGCATTTCAAGGACATATGTTGGTATTGTGGAGATGTGTTACCAACCTTCGATCAGCTGAGCGCGTCAACAATATTGAGTTGAAACAGATAGGAAAGCTCTATCTACAAATATTCAGTAGGTACACGAGAGATAGAAAAACAATTTTGAATTTCTCAAAGCTTGTTGTGATCCATGCCATGTCCACGCTGTCGTTGGAAGTGATTGCAGTCATGTCATGGTGGTTGGATGCCCAGTGGACGGTGTACACATCTGCTTGTTGTGTGACATTTAGTGGAAGTGGAAAGTGATATCGTAGGAATTCATTAACCGAGTGAAGAAATGTCCTAAAAATCTAAGGCGAGAGCCTTACTACAGAGTTAGAGAATAAAATCTAATGTGGTCAGTTGGTTTTCGTGTACTACCTGTGCTACTTTTCGCTAGGACGAACTCAACTCAACTTGTTATGCTATTCGCTCGTCGTCTGTTGTGTGAATCATTCACGGGCTGTATAAGAAATTTTTGTTTAAGATTATTCAATTTGACCTTCCTTGCCTTAATGAACTAATTCTTACGGAAGTCAGATTGAAAGCGGTGGCAATTTTTATGAAATTCACCGGGCGTGATACTTCATTGTGATATATTGATGGTGCATTCCAGATAGGCCTAGGCCCACCATCCTTAATCATCCTGAGGGTCCACGAAAATATCCAAAATGATTAAAAGCGGAATGAAGAAGGAGGCGAAAATGCGTATCAGAGCATTTCCGGTAAGTTTACTAAATTTATTTCATAGCTTATTAAAAAATGGATGCACATTATTGTAGGTTATGAAACCCCCATTTAAAGTGTCATTTTCACATCTAGTTTATCTAGTGGGTTTGTTTTGTGGCGAGTGGCAGTATTGCCTATCCAATGTTAATCTTTTTTCATCACTTACTATAATCCCACCTTGTCACTAACTTGCTCTAGTGGCCAAGGCGTTTCTATCGTTAATTTCTTTTGTTATGGATTTGAATGTAAGGTTAGAATCAACTGCTGTGTTTTTCAGCTAAATTCAATATTAAAGCATCAGAATTCTGTAAATCTTTGTTCTATATCAATGTCAGGAATGTGATTGTCAAGTTAGGATCAACCACTGGTATCTGCTTTTATCTACACTCTGCAAAGTCTAAGTTATGCAGACTCATTATTTCCATTTCTTTTTTTTTTTTAAATTTGTTGTTGTTGTTAATTAAGTAACAAATGTACCCAAATGATTTCCCAAGGAAAGCATTGTATCTTGCCTACTTGATCCTCATGCTCTTACTCTGTAAGCAAAATTTCATTACAGTCTTCCAAAATTTTGTCTCATTAAATTTTGATTATGGGTACAGTTTTTGTTTATTTGGTATTTTAGAGACTAAAATTATGTGGAATGGAATTACATAGTTACACTGACAGACCACGCACATGTTTTAAAATGAATCTTTATTCTCAATTCATTTCTCATTGGCATATGTCTCTAGTGAGGGTCATGTCTAATATTGCACCAATACTGTACATGTCATGATAAGGCAAGTTATTATCTTTTCTTTTTCTCATAGCTTAGCAAAATATTTTGACTATGTTGTTGAATTCCAAAGCTTGATCTATCTTACAGCACACAGTCTTAAATCATATGTGATTTTTTCATGTATTGCCTGTAAAATCATGTTGCACGTGTCAGTGAATTGTGGTGTACAATATTTTAGTTGATATGGTTTAAAAATTTAGTTTGACACTCATCTATTGATGGCTTGCCACTTAAGTGTTATTTTGTTTCATCCTCGATCATGGATTTTCCTTAATATCTGCATATTTTGTTGCTTTTCATTGACAATGGGCGCTGGTTGTAGCTTGTGTCATCTTTACGATGGGCTCCCTATGAACTCTGCTCTCCATGCAGCCCGTGGCCCCGCGGGCTACATCACAACTTTGTTGGACTGTGCCCCTCCCCCCTTTTTCCCCCTGGGTGTAATTGTTGCTGGTCGGTGCCCGGTGCGGTGCACCGGTGCGACCACAACCTTCATTAAGGCAAAATTTTAGTGCACCTGACAAGATAACTATCTACCTGGTCGGCATAGGAAGTTGTAGGAAAACACAGTCTATTACCTTGGGTGGTTATAATTTCCTGGGATTCCAATAGCATGATGAGCAGAAATCCCCACTTTGTCCTCAGTCAGTGGAACTCGGGAGCAGAAGGGTCCAGCAGAATTCAACCCTCATGCTTGGTAAGGTCTGATTTCTCAGTCTGTTCATCAGTTTAGGTCAAAAGTTACTGTCAAAGTCTTTAACAAAGCATAGAAAAGTATCTACCCTATTTGTAGTGACCGGCTGAGAATGATGAGGGAAGTATTTTTCCAGTCCATAGAGTCAATGCTGGTTTGAGAGCCAGCACTAACACATTGGAAATATGTATTAGCTGTCACATCATTTTTATCAGCTTTTACAGCTGTTATTTTCCTCCCAGTGTTTTGTCAATTCAAAGTTTGGCTCCAGACATAATGCCTGGTTACATTTGGCACCCTTTAGTTCAGTTTGTGAAATTTGTTCGGAGATCATCAAGCTGAAGAACAAGACCAAGTCTTTGATATAGACTTAGTAATTTGCCGTAACACCAAATTACATTGGTGTTAACTTACCCTCACCTTTTTTATTGTTTTGCAGATGAGTATGGATGAAAAATATGTAGAAAACATCTGGCTGCTCCTCAAAAATGCAATTCAAGAAATCCAAAAGAAGAACAACTCTGGCCTCAGTTTTGAGGAGTTATACAGAAATGCATACACTATGGTTCTGCACAAGCATGGAGAAAGACTATATACTGGACTGAAGGAAGTTGTCACTCAGCATTTAGAGACAAAGGTATGATTTTGTGAATAATTGCAGATAAAACTAAAATGATCAAAAGGCTAGTGGACTGAAAGTTTTTCTTACTATTTCAGGTCAGAGAAGATGTGTTGCGTGCTTTGCATAATAATTTCCTTCAAACTCTGAATCAAGCTTGGAATGATCATCAAACATCTATGGTTATGATCCGAGACATACTTATGTATATGGACAGAGTATATGTACAACAAAATGATGTAGACAATGTTTACAACCTTGGTCTTATTTTCTTCCGAGATCAGGTAAAATGCTGTGAATGTAATACATTGTAGCTTGTGTACTTTCCTAAGTAGAAAATTTACTTGAGTTCATCTTTGCGGCCAATATTTTTTTTAGGTTGTTCGATATGGATGCATTAGAGATCATCTGCGGGACACACTTTTGGACATGGTCATGAGAGAACGCAAAGGCGAGGTAGTAGACCGAATTGCCATTAAAAATGGGTGTCAGATGCTTATGGTTTTGGGTATTAACAGCCGTGCTGTATATGAAGAGGATTTTGAACGGCCATTTTTGCAGCAGTCAGCAGAATTTTACAAGGTATTTTGTTGAGGTGTTGCTGTCATGAGCTCAATAATCCCTTTGAACAGTTGGTAATATGCATGTATATTTTTTTTGAATTTGGTAGATGGAAAGTCAAAAGTTTCTTGCTGAAAATTGTGCATCAGCCTACATCAAGAAGGTTGACGCTCGCATCTATGAAGAAGCTGAGCGTGCCAAACACTATTTAGATGAATCTACAGAAGTGCACATTGTTGGCGTGGTTGAAGAGGAACTAATCAACAAGCATATGCGTACTATTGTTGAAGTAAGTTCACCCCTTTATACATTTTCATAGAGGCTATTTTTTCTTTTCTTTTTCTGACAGTTTGTAATGTTTGCTCTCTACAGATGGAAAACTCTGGTGTAGTTTTCATGCTAAAGAATCAAAAGACAGAGGATTTAGCACGCCTTTACAAATTGCTCAGCCGAGTCAGTGAAGGCTTAAAGACAGTCTCTCAGTGTGTCAGTACATATTTGAGAGAACAAGGGAAAGCTCTTGTTCAGGAAGAGGAAGGCGGAACAAATGCCATAACTTTTGTCCAGGTTATTGTCAACAAATCCAATGTTCCTTTAAAATACTTTGACAGAATTCTCCTGACATCTCTCTTCTCATTTCAGAATCTACTGGACCTTAAGGATCGGTTCGATAAATTCCTCCATGAATCTTTTGGAAATGACAAAACATTTAAACAAGTGATTGCCTCTGACTTTGAGTTCTTCCTTAATTTAAATACTAAATCCCCTGAGTACCTCTCGTTGTTTATTGATGACAAGTTAAAGAAGGGTGTAAAAGGCGTAAGTAACAGGTTACTCGGGTTTTCCGTAGGACCTTTTATAGGACGTACAGTAGTTCTTTATAGAAATCCAAAGCAAATTTAACATCTGGAATGTTTTCTACTCACAGATGACAGAGCAAGAAATTGAACAAGTGTTGGATAAGACTATGGTCCTATTCCGCTTCCTGCAAGAGAAAGATGTATTTGAACGTTATTATAAACAGCATCTTGCTAAGAGACTATTATTAAACAAGTCTGTCAGTGATGATAGTGAGAAAAATATGATCTCAAAACTAAAGGTTAATCAAAACCATTTTACTTTTAGAATTTTTTTAGTATTGTCACACTGAAATTGAAAGGGAACAGTGTTCTAATCTATGGCATATCACTTTCACAGACTGAATGTGGATGCCAGTTCACATCCAAACTAGAGGGAATGTTTAAGGACATGACAGTTTCCAATACAATTATGGAGGAGTTCAAGGAACACATTGTGGCGGTCAAGGTAAGATTAAGTAGTTTTACATGTAACTCCTATAATTGTCATTCTATTTCTGCTTGAGGAGTATTTTTTGAGTTTTATTTCTAGTGTATTTCTGAAAACCTTAAGTTTTTAAAAGATCTAAAATATTTTATCTTGAATTTTGCAGACAACTCTGAATGGGGTCGACCTTAGTGTACGGGTTCTCACAACTGGGTTTTGGCCTACTCAAAGTGCCACACCTAAATGTAGTATTCCTACTGCTCCTCGAAATGCTTTTGAGACTTTCAGAGTGTAAGTTATGAGACATAGATGAACTTTGTCAACTGCTATTTAATCAATTGTTTGTAGATTTGATGACAAAATCCATACATTATTGAAATTATGTCACTCTTTTTGATTTTGCTGTACAGTTTTTACTTAGGGAAACACAGTGGACGTCAGTTGACTCTTCAACCTCAGCTTGGCTCAGCAGACCTCAATGCAGTCTTTTTTGGACCTCGAAGGGAGGAAGGAGAGGGAAGGGACGGTGCAAGCTCAAGCACTAGCCTTATGTCATCTGGTTCAGGTCCTGCTGGCCCACGAAAACACATCATACAAGTATCCACTTACCAGATGTGTGTGTTGATGTTATTTAATAACAGAGAAAAACTTAGTTATGAGGTAAAAGCTACTTATCTTGTCTTTTAGTTTTCCTTACTAAGATGGGTCTAATGAATTACTTGAATTTTATTTTTCTGATTGAATAGGAAATTCAAAATGAAACAGATATTCCTGAGAGGGACCTTATCAGAGCACTGCAGTCCCTTGCAATGGGAAAAGCAACTCAGAGAATTCTTATCAAAACACCTAGAACTAAAGAAATAGAAGCAAATCACGCTTTTCAAATCAATGATTCATTTTCTTCTAAGTTACATAGGTAAAAGAAATGCTTCTGTGTGCTTTTTAAAATGAGTTTTAGGCCACAAACGAGTAACCAACCAATATTTAACCATTTCATTTCAGGGTTAAGATTCAGACAGTTGCTGCTAAGGGTGAATCAGAACCAGAGCGAAAAGAAACACGCAATAAAGTGGATGAAGATCGGAAGCATGAAATTGAAGCAGCAATTGTGAGAATAATGAAAGCAAGGAAGCGCATGGCGGTAAGTTTTCTAGTCGGTCCTTAACTTACCTCTTTCCTCTTATTGTTCTCCCTTTTATATTTGTTTAACAAATTTTAATTGGTATTTGATTTTTCAGCATAATGTCCTAGTTACTGAAGTAACAGAACAGCTCAAGAGTCGATTTTTACCATCCCCAGTTATTATCAAAAAGAGAATAGAAGGCCTTATAGAAAGAGAATACCTAGCAAGGACACCAGAGGATCGGTAAGCATTGTCCTAGAGTATTTCATTTCAGTTTTAGTAGAGAATATTCATTCCATTAACTTATGCTCATCTCTTAATTTTTCCAGGAAAGTGTACACATATGTCGCTTGAACAGTTTCAGTCGTCAAACCATCTTTCATTTGAAGGCTGGTTTCATTTAAGTGCTAGAAAATTGTTTGCCCTGAATAAAACATCTTATATTCTGATGAGTCCCTGATTTGCTGTGAGTCTCAATCAAAAGGAACTTTTTAGATTTTTGAAGAGGACTTGCGAGTGCTGGGCCGTATCCTTTGATCTGTGAATACCTTTGGTGTTTTACATGACGTACTGAAGCAGTTGCCTGTAGGCAAAACAAAAAACTTCATTGTGATCAGCATTTTTTACAAGTCTTGCTTGCATTAAGGATCAATCTCCTATACATTTTGTATGGTTCTGTACATGTTATTTAAGAATTTAAGAATCCCTCAGTTTTATGTATAACTCGTGAACTTGCTGAGGAGGCAATAGTAGTATTGATTTGAATGTAGTTGAAGAAACAACTGCTGTATGGCATCTTGTTACTACAGCTATGTCATCACCTCGGAAATAGTCTTCAAGTCGCAAGTCATTAAATTATCCAAGTGAAATTGAAATAAATTCCTGCATTTGTAGGCTTCAACTTTACAAAAAAAAAAAAAAATATATATATATTCAGAGGAAAAGTGTGCTTTAGTTGCCATGACTGGCAAATTGTTTTATACCATCAAGATTCTGTAAATAGTCCTAGACTGAGTGCATGGCTGTTGGCTTGGTTTACTTTAGTATTCTGACAACTGTTGGTGTACACTGTTGCTGTGTGAGTGTAGTAATATGTAAAAAGAAAGATGATATGTATCAACATAACACAGAAGCTTGATTTAAGCTTTTTGGCATTTGGAAAAATCTTAATTTTATTTTAAAAAAAACAACAAAAAAACAACAACATTTAGAGCATCTCAATTATTTCTTTGAGCACACAATTCTGATTCTTCTTCATTTGATTTGATAAAAAAAAAAGAGGCCCTTCAAGACAAGAAGAAAAAAATGGATTTCGACAACAACTGTTGTTATGAAAGTATTCAGTCGGTACTCTTGCCTTAAGTTTCTATCATTTAGGGCAATTTAAAATAGCTTTTTTCCTTCTTTGGGAGGGAGGTTTCCCAGCAAGGGACAACCCTCTGGACTTCTATCATCTAAGTGTTGTACATGTCTTTATTGTATATCATGCTGTCTTTGAGTTAACCAATTGTTTTATGTTCTCTGTTAAAATTGCTTATTACATTCTAGAAAATCAATTTATGGTCAAGGCTTCACTCATTCTAACAAGGAGTATGCTCCATGGAAAGCTGGATTGTCACTGTTCTCCAGTATGTTTTGTGGGAGTTGAGTCTAGAACCTGATGTGTCATACAATTCACTGTTTTTTCCTGGTGTGGTTTACTTTTATAGAAGGAATGTTCCACCATTTCTTATATGCTATTATTTCTAATATTGTGTTTCTTTTACACCTTTTTCAAGCTTTCAGACCATTAAAATTCAGTACAACTAATAAATTTCACCATAAATTTTAAGTTCTGGCTTTGCAATGTGAGTTTGTGTGAAAAAATATTTTACAATTGTAACGAATCTCTTCTCATGCAAGTTGAAATGTTAAACATCTGAAATTTTGAAAACATTTCGTGTTCATCCAAATCTTTAAGGTTGTGAACGGAGTGTGACTCAGTTTGTTCCTAACAAAGAATGCCAGTAAAGTATATTTTGTTTTGATGAAGTTGTGTTTGTCTCCGGTGGCTCATCCTCCTCTCTGTGTTTACTTGATTAATAGGGTTTCAAATTTATTTCTTTGTGACTCGACAGTCCATAAATTAAACATGGGCATTTGCTGTTCCTGTGACATCCTTGTAAATGTGTAATTTTATTACATTTCTTAACTTTTGTGCATAGGTTCCTTTCTTTTGTTCAGTTCTAGAAAATGTGTTTTGAAAACATGACTAATGGAAGACCACCCACAGCCTGAGTATTAATATAAGCTGAGTTTTGTCTTGCACTTACAGGAGTGATTTTCTACTTGTATGAACATCAATGTGTCTCCCTCAGTTCCAATACTGTGTATATTATGGTATCAATCACACATTCTTTACTTATGGTTTTGCTGTTGTGAAGTTTTATTTTTAAAATGTCTATTTTTGGAACATCAAAACTTAAGCCTTTAAGCTTACCCATTTTACATTAAAGAATGACTCTGGAGGTAGTAAGACAGAGCTATTATCAATACAGAAATTGCTAAATGATGTAATGTACAAGATATGTCAGATTTATAAGTCAGATGTATGTCCATCTATCATGTTAATTCTTCCCCATTATTTTATTGATTGCTAAGCGAGTTGTTAAATAAAGATATCTTCCTCCTTGATGAGGAAAATTCTACCACTATGTATTTAAGTAATTTACTCTTGCCTTTTGCTTTTTTTTTTTTTTTTTTTTTGTAGAAAAAGTAATTTGTCCTGAAGTGACAGGAGGACTCTACAGAAACCGCAGACCACCCCGCAAGAGTTTTTAGTTGGTGGAACGCGAACCTAATGTAGGTCATACAGTTAAGCGGGGAAGATGCGGAGTTCCACGCGAGACTTGCGGTCTGGTGCGGAACTTTGCTCATTTGACACGGAAATAGGTGGATCCATATCACTTCAGTTTGTAGGTAAGGGGCTCCTATATCAGCTTCCAAAACTACTCAGCAGGTGGGTGGGTTGCCAGCCGTCACGGCGCTACCGCAACGCCGCGGTGACTTAGCACTTGGCACTCAGAAGCACGATATTATTTTCGCGACGGTGTTGGCGGAGCAGAAGAATACATTTCTTTTTCTCGAGGCGTATAATGCTTCAAATAGCTTATCCGCTTGACGCCTCTTTTGTACGGTATAAAAGTTATACAGGAAAGAAGAAAGAAAAAAATAAAAATGGTTCCACCGCGATTTGAACCTACAAAACGTCTCGCCAGCCGAGATGATTTGGGACAGGGGGAAGGTGCGTTAACCATCTCCAACCATCTCGGCTAGCAAGGCGAGGAGGCAAAGAGGTAACCTCCTCGAAATCGACTCCTGGTCGCAGAAACTCTTCGAAAGCTATGTGGTGCTTGCAGATAAGCTGGCAGAAAAAGCCTGTGGTAAACTGGTAAGCGCTACGGACCTGAGCACCTGTGATGCTGGGTTCAAATCACACCTACGAGAATATTTTTCATTATTGTTATTATTATCATTTATTTTCGCGACGGTGCTGGCTGAGCAGAAGGATACCTTGTTTTCATACAGGTGTACAATGCTTAAAATAGCTTATAATCTTCATGCCTCTATACAATAAGAGAAAAGGGGAGAGAGAGAGAGAGAGAGAGAGAGAGAGAGAGAGAGAGAGAGAGAGAGAGAGAGAGAGAGAGAGAGAGAGAGAGAGAGAGAGAGAGAGAGAGAGAGAGAGAGAGAGAGAGAGAGAGAGAGAGAGAGAGAGAGAGAGAGAGAGAGAGAGAAAATAAGTACAGGATTTAAAACTGCAAAACGTCTCGCCAACCGAGATGATTAGGGACAGGGGGAAGGTGCGTTAACCATCTCGGCTGGCGGGACGCACATCTCCTCGCCATGCGAATCGCTCTCACCATCTACGCGCCATTTTTACAGGCAAGCGGCAAGAACAAATTCGATGCGAAAGTCGTGTCCGCCGCGCCGCCGGGCCAATCCAGGATGGAAGATAGGGATTCCAATTCGCATCGCCAAGAGGTGTGCGATCCGACAGCCTAGTGGTTAGCACATCCGTCCCCCGTCCCAAACCAACTAGGCTGTCGGGTCGCTTTTGTCGTGTTCGAATCTCGGTCGACCTAATAATTTTTTTCGCCGGTTTTCGGATGATTACACCTTCCAGGGTTGGTCTCTGGGTGCACTAGAGCCCCTCTGCACAAACCCCGTCAATTTGTAGGAAAAATGTTTTTGGACCAAAATCCCTAAAAATGCAAAGGCTATAACCTTTGGAAATTTGACCAAAAATCGAAAGTCTCAGATCACGCTGAAATTCACAGGGAATCCTCTGTATGCACTGTGAAACAATTGTCAGTAGCCAGAAGCACGACACCGTTCTTGCTTAGGGAGAAATTCGGAATCCTATTCGGAAAGGAAAACTCTTCTGCGCCGCGCGGAGCTCGTCCAGGCCGGTAGATAGGGATTCCAATTCGCATCGCCAAGAGGTGTGCGATCCGACAGCCTAGTGGTTAGCACACCCGTCCCCCGTCCCAAACCAACTAGGCTGTCGGGTCGCTTTTGTCGTGTTCGAATCTCGGTCGATCATCGTTTTTTTTTTTCGACGATTTTCGATGATTTCACCCTTGGGGGTTGGTCTGGGGGTGCACTAGAGTCGACCTGGACACGATACCGTTCTTGGTTTGGGAGAAATTCGCATTTTACGCGAGGAATAGTGAATTGTTCAATCGGCGCCTTATGGGTAGGCAACCCATTCGACGCCAGGCCGCGCCTGCATGTTTGAGAGAAAATCGTGCGAAACGAGCCGTATTCAACCCGGAGTTCAGAAGAGGCGAGGAGGTAACCTCCTCGAAATCGGCTCCTGGTAACAAGAGATTTTCGGAAGCTATGTGGTGCTTGCAGTGCTGCTGGCAGCAGAAGTCTGTAGTGTAGTGGTTAGAGCAGCGGGCACCTGCTCCGAAGGTCTCTGGTTCGAATCCGAGCGCCGCAAACATTTTGCTTTTTCCTTTTTTCTTTTTTTTTAGCAACGGTCTTGGGAGAGAAGAAGAATACCTGTTTTCCTTCGAGGTTGTATGACGCGTTAAATAGCTTACCCCCTCGATTGAATCCTTGGGCCCTAAAAAAGTGACAGGGAAACGAAAATTCTTCTGCGCCGCGCGGAGCTCGTCCAGGCCGGTAGATAGGGTTTCCAATTCGCATCGCCAAGAGGTGTGCGATCCGACAGCCTAGTGGTTAGCACACCCGTCCCCCGTCTCAAACCAACTAGGCTGTCGGGTCGCTTTTGTCGTGTTCGAATCTCGGTCGACCTAATAATTTTTTTCGCCGGTTTTCGGATGATTTCACCTTCCAGGGTTGGTCTCTGGGTGCACTAGAGCCCCTCTGCACAAACCCCGTCAATTTGTAGGAAAAATGTTTTTGGACCAAAATCCCTAAAAATGCAAAGGCTATAACCTTTGGAAATTTGACCAAAAATCGAAAGTCTCAGATCACGCTGAAATTCACAGGGAATCCTCTGTATGCACTGTGAAACAATTGTCAGTAGCCAGAAGCACGACACCGTTCTTGCTTAGGGAGAAATTCGGAATCCTATTCGGAAAGGAAAACTCTTCTGCGCCGCGCGGAGCTCGTCCAGGCCGGTAGATAGGGATTCCAATTCGCATCGCCAAGAGGTGTGCGATCCGACAGCCTAGTGGTTAGCACACCCGTCCCCCGTCCCAAACCAACTAGGCTGTCGGGTCGCTTTTGTCGTGTTCGAATCTCGGTCGATCATCGTTTTTTTTTCGACGATTTTCGGATGATTTCACCCTTGGGGGTTGGTCTGGGGGTGCACTAGAGTCGACCTGGACACGATACCGTTCTTGGTTTGGGAGAAATTCGCATTTTACGCAAGGAATAGTGAATTGTTCAATCGGCGCCTTATGGGTAGGCAACCCATTCGACGCCAGGCCGCGCCTGCATGTTTGAGAGAAAATCGTGCGAAACGAGCCGTATTCAACCCGGAGTTCAGAAGAGGCGAGGAGGTAACCTCCTCGAAATCGGCTCCTGGTAACAAGAGATTTTCGGAAGCTATGTGGTGCTTGCAGTGCCGCTGACAGCAGAAGACTGTAGTGTAGTGGTTAGAGCAGCGGGCACCTGCTCCGAAGCTGTCTGGTTCGAATCCGAGCGCCGCATACATTTTGCTTTTACCCTATTTTTTAAGCAACGGTCTTGGGAGAGAAGAAGAATACCTGTTTTCCTTCGAGGTTGTATGACGCGTTAAATAGCTTACCCCCTCGATTGGATCTTTTGGGCCCTAAAAAAGTGACAGGGAAACGAAAATTCTTCTGCGCCGCGTGGAGCTCTGCCAGGCCGGTAGATAGGGTTTCCAATTCGCATCGCCAAGAGGTGTGCGATCCGACAGCCTAGTGGTTAGCACACCCGTCCCCCGTCCCAAACCAACTAGGCTGTCGGGTCGCTTTTGTCGTGTTCGAATCTCTGTCGACCTAATAATTTTTTTCGCCGGTTTTCGGATGATTTCACCTTCCGGGGTTGGTCTCTGGGTGAACTAGAGCCCCTCTGCACAAACCCCGTCAATTTGTAGGAAAAATGTATTTGGACCAAAATCCCTAAAAATGCAAAGGCTATAACCTTTGGAAATTTGACCAAAAATCGAAAGTCTCAGATCACGCTGAAATTCACAGGGAATCCTCTGTATGCACTGTGAAACAATTGTCAGTAGCCAGAAGCACGACACCGTTCTTGCTTAGGGAGAAATTCGGAATCCTATTCGGAAAGGAAAACTCCTCTGCGCCGCGCGGAGCTCGTCCAGGCCGGTAGATAGGGATTCCAATTCGCATCGCCAAGAGGTGTGCGATCCGACAGCCTAGTGGTTAGCACACCCGTCCCCCGTCCCAAACCAACTAGGCTGTCGGGTCGCTTTTGTCGTGTTCGAATCTCGGTCGATCATCGTTTTTTTTTTCGACGATTTTCGGATGATTTCACCCTTGGGGGTTGGTCTGGGGGTGCACTAGAGTCGACCTGGACACGATACCGTTCTTGGTTTGGGAGAAATTCGCATTTTACGCAAGGAATAGTGAATTGTTCAATCGGCGCCTTATGGGTAGGCAACCCATTCGACGCCAGGCCGCGCCTGCATGTTTGAGAGAAAATCGTGCGAAACGAGCCGTATTCAACCCGGAGTTCAGAAGAGGCGAGGAGGTAACCTCCTCGAAATCGGCTCCTGGTAACAAGAGATTTTCGGAAGCTATGTGGTGCTTGCAGTGCCGCTGACAGCAGAAGACTGTAGTGTAGTGGTTAGAGCAGCGGGCACCTGCTCCGAAGCTGTCTGGTTCGAATCCGAGCGCCGCATACATTTTGCTTTTACCCTATTTTTTAAGCAACGGTCTTGGGAGAGAAGAAGAATACCTGTTTTCCTTCGAGGTTGTATGACGCGTTAAATAGCTTACCCCCTCGATTGGATCTTTTGGGCCCTAAAAAAGTGACAGGGAAACGAAAATTCTTCTGCGCCGCGCGGAGCTCGTCCAGGCCGGTAGATAGGGATTCCAATTCGCATCGCCAAGAGGTGTGCGATCCGACAGCCTAGTGGTTAGCACACCCGTCCCCCGTCCCAAACCAACTAGGCTGTCGGGTCGCTTTTGTCGTGTTCGAATCTCGGTCGACCTAATAATTTTTTTCGCCGGTTTTCGGATGATTTCACCTTCCGGGGTTGGTCTCTGGGTGCACTAGAGCCCCTCTAAACAAACCCCGTCAATTTGTAGGAAAAATGTTTTTGGACCAAAATCCCTAAAAATGCAAAGGCTATAACCTTTGGAAATTTGACCAAAAATCGAAAGTCTCAGATCACGCTGAAATTCACAGGGAATCCTCTGTATGCACTGTGAAACAATTGTCAGTAGCCAGAAGCACGACACCGTTCTTGCTTAGGGAGAAATTCGGAATCCTATTCGGAAAGGAAAACTCTTCTGCGCCGCGCGGAGCTCGTCCAGGCCGGTAGATAGGGATTCCAATTCGCATCGCCAAGAGGTGTGCGATCCGACAGCCTAGTGGTTAGCACACCCGTCCCCCGTCCCAAACCAACTAGGCTGTCGGGTCGCTTTTGTCGTGTTCGAATCTCGGTCGATCATCGGTTTTTTTTTCGACGATTTTCTGATGATTTCACCCTTGGGGGTTGGTCTGGGGGTGCACTAGAGTCGACCTGGACACGATACCGTTCTTGGTTTGGGAGAAATTCGCATTTTACGCAAGGAATAGTGAATTGTTCAATCGGCGCCTTATGGGTAGGCAACCCATTCGACGCCAGGCCGCGCCTGCATGTTTGAGAGAAAATCGTGCGAAACGAGCCGTATTCAACCCGGAGTTCAGAAGAGGCGAGGAGGTAACCTCCTCGAAATCGGCTCCTGGTAACAAGAGATTTTCGGAAGCTATGTGGTGCTTGCAGTGCTGCTGACAGCAGAAGTCTGTAGTGTAGTGGTAAGAGCAGCGGGCACCTGCTCCGAAGGTCTCTGGTTCGAATCCGAGCGCCGCAAACATTTTGCTTTTTCCCTTTTTATTTTTATCATTTTTTAGCAACGGTCTTGGGAGAGAAGAAGAATACCTGTTTTCCTTCGAGGTTGTATGACGTGTTAAATAGCTTACCCCCTCGATTGGATCTTTTGGGCCCTAAAAAAGTGACAGGGAAACGAAAATTCTTCTGCTCTGCGCGGAGCTCGTCCAGGCCGGTAGATAGGGTTTCCAATTCGCATCGCCAAGAGGTGTGCGATCCGACAGCCTAGTGGTTAGCACACCCGTCCCCCGTCCCAAACCAATTAGGCTGTCGGGTCGCTTTTGTCGTGTTCGAATCTCGGTCGACCTAATAATTTTTTTCGCCGGTTTTCGGATGATTACACCTTCCAGGGTTGGTCTCTGGGTGCACTAGAGCCCCTCTGCACAAACCCCGTCAATTTGTAGGAAAAATGTTTTTGGACCAAAATCCCTAAAAATGCAAAGGCTATAACCTTTGGAAATTTGACCAAAAATCGAAAGTCTCAGATCACGCTGAAATTCACAGGGAATCCTCTGTATGCACTGTGAAACAATTGTCAGTAGCCAGAAGCACGACACCGTTCTTGCTTAGGGAGAAATTCGGAATCCTATTCGGAAAGGAAAACTCTTCTGCGCCGCGCGGAGCTCGTCCAGGCCGGTAGATAGGGATTCCAATTCGCATCGCCAAGAGGTGTGCGATCCGACAGCCTAGTGGTTAGCACACCCGTCCCCCGTCCCAAACCAACTAGGCTGTCGGGTCGCTTTTGTCGTGTTCGAATCTCGGTCGATCATCGGTTTTTTTTTCGACGATTTTCGGATGATTTCACCCTTGGGGGTTGGTCTGGGGGTGCACTAGAGTCGACCTGGACACGATACCGTTCTTGGTTTGGGAGAAATTCGCATTTTACGCAAGGAATAGTGAATTGTTCAATCGGCGCCTTATGGGTAGGCAACCCATTCGACGCCAGGCCGCGCCTGCATGTTTGAGAGAAAATCGTGCGAAACGAGCCGTATTCAACCCGGAGTTCAGAAGAGGCGAGGAGGTAACCTCCTCGAAATCGGCTCCTGGTAACAAGAGATTTTCGGAAGCTATGTGGTGCTTGCAGTGCCGCTGACAGCAGAAGACTGTAGTGTAGTGGTTAGAGCAGCGGGCACCTGCTCCGAAGCTGTCTGGTTCGAATCCGAGCGCCGCATACATTTTGCTTTTACCCTATTTTTTAAGCAACGGTCTTGGGAGAGAAGAAGAATACCTGTTTTCCTTCGAGGTTGTATGACGCGTTAAATAGCTTACCCCCTCGATTGGATCTTTTGGGCCCTAAAAAAGTGACAGGGAAACGAAAATTCTTCTGCGCCGCGTGGAGCTCTGCCAGGCCGGTAGATAGGGTTTCCAATTCGCATCGCCAAGAGGTGTGCGATCCGACAGCCTAGTGGTTAGCACACCCGTCCCCCGTCCCAAACTAACTAGGCTGTCGGGTCGCTTTTGTCGTGTTCGAATCTCGGTCGACCTAATAATTTTTTTCGCCGGTTTTCGGATGATTTCACCTTCCGGGGTTGGTCTCTGGGTGAACTAGAGCCCCTCTGCACAAACCCCGTCAATTTGTAGGAAAAATGTATTTGGACCAAAATCCCTAAAAATGCAAAGGCTATAACCTTTGGAAATTTGACCAAAAATCGAAAGTCTCAGATCACGCTGAAATTCACAGGGAATCCTCTGTATGCACTGTGAAACAATTGTCAGTAGCCAGAAGCACGACACCGTTCTTGCTTAGGGAGAAATTCGGAATCCTATTCGGATTGGAAAACTCCTCTGCGCCGCGCGGAGCTCGTCCAGGCCGGTAGATAGGGATTCCAATTCGCATCGCCAAGAGGTGTGCGATCCGACAGCCTAGTGGTTAGCACACCCGTCCCCCGTCCCAAACCAACTAGGCTGTCGGGTCGCTTTTGTCGTGTTCGAATCTCGGTCGATCATCGTTTTTTTTTCGACGATTTTCGGATGATTTCACCCTTGGGGGTTGGTCTGGGGGTGCACTAGAGTCGACCTGGACACGATACCGTTCTTGGTTTGGGAGAAATTCGCATTTTACGCAAGGAATAGTGAATTGTTCAATCGGCGCCTTATGGGTAGGCAACCCATTCGACGCCAGGCCGCGCCTGCATGTTTGAGAGAAAATCGTGCGAAACGAGCCGTATTCAACCCGGAGTTCAGAAGAGGCGAGGAGGTAACCTCCTCGAAATCGGCTCCTGGTAACAAGAGATTTTCGGAAGCTATGTGGTGCTTGCAGTGCTGCTGACAGCAGAAGTCTGTAGTGTAGTGGTAAGAGCAGCGGGCACCTGCTCTGAAGGTCTCTGGTTCGAATCCGAGCGCCGCAATCATTTTGCTTTTTCCCTTTTTATTTTTATTTTTTTTTTAGCAACGGTCTTGGGAGAGAAGAAGAATACCTGTTTTCCTTCGAGGTTGTGACGCGTTAAATAGCTTACCCCCTCGATTGGATCTTTTGGGCCCTAAAAAAGTGACAGGGAAACGAAAATTCTTCTGCGCCGCGCGGAGCTCGTCCAGGCCGGTAGATAGGGTTTCCAATTCGCATCGCCAAGAGGTGTGCGATCCGACAGCCTAGTGGTTAGCACACCCGTCCCCCGTCCCAAACCAACTAGGCCGTCGGGTCGCTATTGTCGTGTTCGAATCCCGGTCGACCTAATAATTTTTTTCGCCGGTTTTCGGATGATTTCACCTTCCAGGGTTGGTCTCTGGGTGCACTAGAGCCCCTGTGCACAAACCCCGTCAATTTGTAGGAAAAATGTTTTTGGACCAAAATCCCTAAAAATGCAAAGGCTATAACCTTTGGAAATTTGACCAAAAATCGAAAGTCTCAGATCACGCTGAAATTCACAGGGAATCCTCTGTATGCACTGTGAAACAATTGTCAGTAGCCAGAAGCACGACACCGTTCTTGCTTAGGGAGAAATTCGGAATCCTATTCGGAAAGGAAAACTCTTCTGCGCCGCGCGGAGCTCGTCCAGGCCGGTAGATAGGGATTCCAATTCGCATCGCCAAGAGGTGTGCGATCCGACAGCCTAGTGGTTAGCACACCCGTCCCCCGCCCCAAACCAACTAGGCTGTCGGGTTGCTTTTGTCGTGTTCGAATCTCGGTCGATCATCGTTTTTTTTTCGACGATTTTCGGATGATTTCACCCTTGGGGGTTGGTCTGGGGGTGCACTAGAGTCGACCTGGACACGATACCGTTCTTAGTTTAGGAGAAATTCGCATTTTACGCAAGAAATAGTGAATTGTTCAATCGGCGCCTTATGGGTAGGCAACCCATTCGACGCCAGGCCGCGCCTGCATGTTTGAGAGAAAATCGTGCGAAACGAGCCGTATTCAACCCGGAGTTCAGAAGAGGCGAGGAGGTAACCTCCTCGAAATCGGCTCCTGGTAACAAGAGATTTTCGGAAGCTATGTGGTGCTTGCAGTGCTGCTGGCAGCAGAAGTCTGTAGTGTAGTGGTTAGAGCAGCGGGCACCTGCTCCGAAGGTCTCTGGTTCGAATCCGAGCGCCGCAAACATTTTGCTTTTTCCCTTTTTATTTTTATTTTTTTTAGCAACGGTCTTGGGAGAGAAGAAGAATACCTGTTTTCCTTCGAGGATGTATGACGCGTTAAATAGCTTACCCCCTCGATTGGATCTTTTGGGCCCTAAAAAAGTGACAGGGAAACGAAAATTCTTCTGCGCCGCGCGGAGCTCGTCCAGGCCGGTAGATAGGGTTTTTAATTCACATCGCCAAGAGGTGTGCGATCCGACAGCCTAGTGGTTAGCACACCCGTCCCCCGTCCCAAACCAACTAGGCTGTCGGGTCGCTTTTGTCGTGTTCGAATCTCGGTCGACCTAATAATTTTTTTCGCCGGTTTTCGGATGATTTCAC
Organism: Frankliniella fusca; assembly: GCA_029379305.1. Classification (NCBI taxonomy): domain Eukaryota; kingdom Metazoa; phylum Arthropoda; class Insecta; order Thysanoptera; family Thripidae; genus Frankliniella; species Frankliniella fusca. Next base: position 972,202 of record JAHWGI010001090.1, read on the forward strand.
CTTCCAGGGTTGGTCTCTGGGTGCACTAGAGCCCCTCTGCACAAACCCCGTCAATTTGTAGGAAAAATGTTTTTGGACCAAAATCCCTAAAAATGCAAAGGCTATAACCTTTGGAAATTTGACCAAAAATCGAAAGTCTCAGATCACGCTGAAATTCACAGGGAATCCTCTGTATGCACTGTGAAACAATTGTCAGTAGCCAGAAGCACGACACCGTTCTTGCTTAGGGAGAAATTCGGAATCCTATTCGGAAAGGAAAACTCTTCTGCGCCGCGCGGAGCTCGTCCAGGCCGGTAGATAGGGATTCCAATTCGCATCGCCAAGAGGTGTGCGATCCGACAGCCTAGTGGTTAGCACACCCGTCCCCCGTCCCAAACCAACTAGGCTGTCGGGTCGCTTTTGTCGTGTTCGAATCTCGGTCGATCATCGGTTTTTTTTTCGACGATTTTCGGATGATTTCACCCTTGGGGGTTGGTCTGGGGGTGCACTAGAGTCGACCTGGACACGATACCGTTCTTGGTTTGGGAGAAATTCGCATTTTACGCAAGGAATAGTGAATTGTTCAATCGGCGCCTTATGGGTAGGCAACCCATTCGACGCCAGGCCGCGCCTGCATGTTTGAGAGAAAATCGTGCGAAACGAGCCGTATTCAACCCGGAGTTCAGAAGAGGCGAGGAGGTAACCTCCTCGAAATCGGCTCCTGGTAACAAGAGATTTTCGGAAGCTATGTGGTGCTTGCAGTGCCGCTGACAGCAGAAGACTGTAGTGTAGTGGTTAGAGCAGCGGGCACCTGCTCCGAAGCTGTCTGGTTCGAATCCGAGCGCCGCATACATTTTGCTTTTACATTTTTTATTTTTTTTTATTTTTTAAGCAACGGTCTTGGGAGAGAAGAAGAATACCTGTTTTCCTTCGAGGTTGTATGACGCGTTAAATAGCTTACCCCCTCGATTGGATCTTTTGGGCCCTAAAAAAGTGACAGGGAAACGAAAATTCTTCTGCGCCGCGTGGAGCTCTGCCAGGCCGGTAGATAGGGTTTCCAATTCGCATCGCCAAGAGGTGTGCGATCCGACAGCCTAGTGGTTAGCACACCCGTCCCCCGTCCCAAACCAACTAGGCTGTCGGGTCGCTTTTGTCGTGTTCGAATCTCGGTCGACCTAATAATTTTTTTCGCCGGTTTTCGGATGATTTCACCTTCCGGGGTTGGTCTCTGGGTGAACTAGAGCCCCTCTGCACAAACCCCGTCAATTTGTAGGAAAAATGTATTTGGACCAAAATCCCTAAAAATGCAAAGGCTATAACCTTTGGAAATTTGACCAAAAATCGAAAGTCTCAGATCACGCTGAAATTCACAGGGAATCCTCTGTATGCACTGTGAAACAATTGTCAGTAGCCAGAAGCACGACACCGTTCTTGCTTAGGGAGAAATTCGGAATCCTATTCGGAAAGGAAAACTCCTCTGCGCCGCGCGGAGCTCGTCCAGGCCGGTAGATAGGGATTCCAATTCGCATCGCCAAGAGGTGTGCGATCCGACAGCCTAGTGGTTAGCACACCCGTCCCCCGTCCCAAACCAACTAGGCCGTCGGGTCGCTATTGTCGTGTTCGAATCCCGGTCGACCTAATAATTTTTTTCGCCGGTTTTCGGATGATTTCACCTTCCAGGGTTGGTCTCTGGGTGCACTAGAGCCCCTGTGCACAAACCCCGTCAATTTGTAGGAAAAATGTTTTTGGACCAAAATCCCTAAAAATGCAAAGGCTATAACCTTTGGAAATTTGACCAAAAATCGAAAGTCTCAGATCACGCTGAAATTCACAGGGAATCCTCTGTATGCACTGTGAAACAATTGTCAGTAGCCAGAAGCACGACACCGTTCTTGCTTAGGGAGAAATTCGGAATCCTATTCGGAAAGGAAAACTCTTCTGCGCCGCGCGGAGCTCGTCCAGGCCGGTAGATAGGGATTCCAATTCGCATCGCCAAGAGGTGTGCGATCCGACAGCCTAGTGGTTAGCACACCCGTCCCCCGCCCCAAACCAACTAGGCTGTCGGGTTGCTTTTGTCGTGTTCGAATCTCGGTCGATCATCGTTTTTTTTTCGACGATTTTCGGATGATTTCACCCTTGGGGGTTGGTCTGGGGGTGCACTAGAGTCGACCTGGACACGATACCGTTCTTAGTTTAGGAGAAATTCGCATTTTACGCAAGGAATAGTGAATTGTTCAATCGGCGCCTTATGGGTAGGCAACCCATTCGACGCCAGGCCGCGCCTGCATGTTTGAGAGGAAATCGTGCGAAACGAGCCGTATTCAACCCGGAGTTCAGAAGAGGCGAGGAGGTAACCTCCTCGAAATCGGCTCCTGGTAACAAGAGATTTTCGGAAGCTATGTGGTGCTTGCAGTGCTGCTGGCAGCAGAAGTCTGTAGTGTAGTGGTTAGAGCAGCGGGCACCTGCTCCGAAGGTCTCTGGTTCGAATCCGAGCGCCGCAAACATTTTGCTTTTTCCCTTTTTATTTTTATTTTTTTTAGCAACGGTCTTGGGAGAGAAGAAGAATACCTGTTTTCCTTCGAGGTTGTATGACGCGTTAAATAGCTTACCCCCTCGATTGGATCTTTTGGGCCCTAAAAAAGTGACAGGGAAACGAAAATTCTTCTGCGCCGCGCGGAGCTCGTCCAGGCCGGTAGATGGGGATTCCAATTCGCATCGTCAAGAGGTGTGCGATCCGACAGCCTAGTGGTTAGCACACCCGTCCCCCGTCCCAAACCAACTAGGCTGTCGGGTCGCTTTTGTCGTGTTCGAATCTCGGTCGACCTAATAATTTTTTTCGCCGGTTTTCGGATGATTTCACCTTCCAGGGTTGGTCTCTGGGTGCACTAGAGCCCCTCTGCACAAACCCCGTCAATTTGTAGGAAAAATGTTTTTGGACCAAAATCCCTAAAAATGCAAAGGCTATAACCTTTGGAAATTTGACCAAAAATCGAAAGTCTCAGATCACGCTGAAATTCACAGGGAATCCTCTGTATGCACTGTGAAACAATTGTCAGTAGCCAGAAGCACGACACCGTTCTTGCTTAGGGAGAAATTCGGAATCCTATTCGGAAAGGAAAACTCTTCTGCGCCGCGCGGAGCTCGTCCAGGCCGGTAGATAGGGATTCCAATTCGCATCGCCAAGAGGTGTGCGATTCGACAGCCTAGTGGTTAGCACACCCGTCCCCCGTCCCAAACCAACTAGGCTGTCGGGTCGCTTTTGTCGTGTTCGAATCTCGGTCGATCGTCGTTTTTTTTTCGACGATTTTCTGATGATTTCACCCTTGGGGGTAGGTCTGGGGGTGCACTAGAGTCGACGTGGACACGATACCGTTCTTGGTTTGGGAGAAATTCGCATTTTACGCAAGGAATAGTGAATTGTTCAATCGGCGCCTTATGGGTAGGCAACCCATTCGACGCCAGGCCGCGCCTGCATGTTTGAGAGAAAATCGTGCGAAACGAGCCGTATTCAACCCGGAGTTCAGAAGAGGCGAGGAGGTAACCTCCTCGAAATCGGCTCCTGGTAACAAGAGATTTTCGGAAGCTATGTGGTGCTTGCAGTGCTGCTGACAGCAGAAGTCTGTAGTGTAGTGGTTAGAGCAGCGGGCACCTGCTCCGAAGCTCTCTGGTTCGAATCCGAGCGCCGCAAACATTTTGCTTTTTCCCTTTTTATTTTTATTTTTTTTTAGCAACGGTCTTGGGAGAGAAGATGAATACCTGTTTTCCTTCGAGGTTGTATGACGTGTTAAATAGCTTACCCCCTCGATTGGATCTTTTGGGCCCTAAAAAAGTGACAGGGAAACGAAAATTCTTCTGCGCCGCGCGGAGCTCGTCCAGGCCGGTAGATAGGGATTCCAATTCGCATCGCCAAGAGGTGTGCGATCCGACAGCCTAGTGGTTAGCACACCCATCCCTCGTCCCAAACCAACTAGGCTGTCGGGTCGCTTTTGTCGTGTTCGAATCTCGGTCGACCTAATAATTTTTTTCGCCGGTTTTCGGATGATTTCACCTTCCAGGGTTGGTCTCTGGGTGCACTAGAGCCCCTCTGCACAAACCCCGTCAATTTGTAGGAAAAATGTTTTTGGACCAAAATCCCTAAAAATGCAAAGGCTATAACCTTTGGAAATTTGACCAAAAATCGAAAGTCTCAGATCACGCTGAAATTCACAGGGAATCCTCTGTATGCACTGTGAAACAATTGTCAGTAGCCAGAAGCACGACACCGTTCTTGCTTAGGGAGAAATTCGGAATCCTATTCGGAAAGGAAAACTCTTCTGCGCCGCGCGGAGCTCGTCCAGGCCGGTAGATAGGGATTCCAATTCGCATCGCCAAGAGGTGTGCGATCCGACAGCCTAGTGGTTAGCACATCCGTCCCCCGTCCCAAACCAACTAGGCTGTCGGGTCGCTTTTGTCGTGTTCGAATCTCGGTCGATCATCGTTTTTTTTTTTCGACGATTTTCTGATGATTTCACCCTTGGGGGTAGGTCTGGGGGTGCACTAGAGTCGACCTGGACACGATACCGTTCTTGGTTTGGGAGAAATTCGCATTTTACGCAAGGAATAGTGAATTGTTCAATCGGCGCCTTATGGGTAGGCAACCCATTCGACGCCAGGCCGCGCCTGCATGTTTGAGAGGAAATCGTGCGAAACGAGCCGTATTCAACCCGGAGTTCAGAAGAGGCGAGGAGGTAACCTCCTCGAAATCGGCTCCTGGTAACAAGAGATTTTCGGAAGCTATGTGGTGCTTGCAGTGGTGCTGACAGCAGAAGTCTGTAGTGTAGTGGTTAGAGCAGCGGGCACCTGCTCCGAAGCTCTCTGGTTCGAATCCAAGCGCCGCAAACATTTTGCTTTTTTCCTTTTAGCAACGGTCTTGGGAGAGAAGAAGAATACCTGTTTTCCTTCGAGGTTGTATGACGCGTTAAATAGCTTTCCCCCTCGATTGGATCTTTTGGGCCCTAAAAAAGTGACAGGGAAACGGAAATTCTTCTGCGCCGCGCGGAGCTCGTCCAGGCCGGTAGATAGGGTTTCCAATTCGCATCGCCAAAAGGTGTGCGATTCGACAGCCTAGTGGTTAGCACACCCGTCCCCCGTCCCAAACCAACTAGGCTGTCGGGTCGCTTTTGTCGTGTTCGAATCTCGGTCGACCTAATAATTTTTTTCGCCGGTTTTCGGATGATTTCACCCTCCGGGGTTGGTCTCTGGGTGCACTGGAGCCCCGTCTATTTGGACAAAAAATCTAGTCGACGCTTGCTCGCTGGAAGGAATACCGCAGATTCGGGGTTTTGAGGTCATTTGAACCGGAGTTTAGCATCTGGAATCGACTGTTGTCACAGACCCTTTTCGGAAATTGCCATTCGATTCGGAGTGCAGAGCGGCGGGTTCCTGCCTTCTCGAGTTCAATACCTGGTATCGGATACATTTTTCCATTTAGCGAAGGAGAGTTTCTTATTTTTCACGACAACTGCACCTTTCTGTGATTGAATTAAGGTTCGTAATCTTGGAAATTTTTCCTAGACAAACCCTGCCTACTAGGCAACATTTGGACACCGCTGTGTGGCAGGTTGCCTTGTATGGTTTGTTTTGGAAAAATTTCCAAGATCGCGAACCGTAGATTGAATTTTGAAATAATGATGGCCGTAGATGGAAATGGTTAAATGATCACAAAAATGGAGCAATTGTTTGAATTATCTAGCCACTCCACTGATAGAGATAAAGAGCCCCTTTTTACTTGGAGGGGAGTATTGTTGGGAGGGGCATTAAGTGAGCCAGGTACTGAAAGAGGACTTCTTTCTCTGAACTAGGTGCTTAAACACATTTAAAACGTTCAGCGATTTCTCGTATGACAGATGTAAAAGAAAAAAAGAGGATACATAGATAATTTTTTACTAAGAGCTGTAAATAATAAAAAAATATGAAACATAACATACAGAAGAGCTTATAAGCTATACAAATTTTGTGGATTAGAAAATTCTGACTGTAACAAAGCTCAGCATGGGCCTCTTGATAACAAAACCAACCATTCCATATCACTGTTAAAGAAAATTTATAGGCACTGTTGTAATATGATCCATCATAGCGCCAACAGAAAATTTTGAAAATGTTTAACTATAATAAGTCCATGATGTTTTAAAAAATAAAAGAAAAAAGAAAACTTGAAAAAAATAGACAAATTAGAATTTTTTAATATTTTTAAGACAGATGTTGACCTGACCTGCTGCATAAAGAAAAAGTAAAATGAGGTTGGACTATGCCATGAAGAATCATGAACCATTGATATTAATTGTTTCACATAATAATTTTAATACATTATGGGTACAAAATACAATACAAATCAACAGATCTTATGATGAATACACCACCTTACAGTTACAAATACTCCATTCCAAACCATAGATCAACAAAAGTGAAACAGTACATATCTGCACAATATGATACTTACAACCTGAGCAATTGCATTCAATCATGTTAGAAGAATCCAAGTACCATGCCTAAAGCAACTCCATTCATTTCTCTAAAATAGTTAAGAAAGTTCTATTTTTAATCTTTCACCGTTTGGATGATGTACATTTCAGAAAATATATATAGAAAAGGGCAAAGAGCAAAAGAGTTAATAGAGGCATGGCAACATAAATGGCAAGTTATTAAAAGAACAACCAAACATCCACCAACTTATACCCTCGTCCATATCAATGGCATCTAGAACTAAACATTTAAGAGACTGATCAAGGCTAATATGATATTTAAGCATAAGATATCTAAAACAAATTCTTATTGCAATATGAAAATTCATACACAAAACACTATTACTATGTTAGATTTTGTTCTTATTTGTTAAGGTACGTACATTTTGTACTTGTATGAATTAAAGTGTTAAGCTACGTAAGAGGGTTATAATTATTGTCCCTTACCTATTGTTGAGTGAACAGGCATTGATATCATAATAACTTCTCAAATTTACACTTCATAATAAGTTTTAAGATAAACAGTCATTCTTTCCCTTAAGTCCACAAGTTCAAAAATGCTGACAAGGACACAAGGTTAAGATGAGGATGTGAGTTTGATTAAGAATTTATTACGCTCAGAATATAAATTAAATCAGGTTGGAATAAAATAATTGGCGTAGTAGGATGATATTATAAAATGGTAATACCATCTATGGTAAAAACTCAAAGTATGACAATGACTAGAGGCTATTTCTGAGATATATTGCAAGATATACAATAATACCCACAGACATTCCAATAAATAAACTTAAAAGAAAACAAAAAATAATCCTGAAAACCATGTTATCTGCAAGAGATGCAGATGACCTTGGAAAAAATCAGAGTGATCTGCAGCCAACAGTAAATCTCAATGGAAAAACTACATCAATAACTCATAGTCAGAGCATTACACTTAAATAAAGGCAAAACATAAAAAAAGATAACATTGCTTGGCAATACAAATCTGTATAAATAAAAAGTAATACAATCAATTTAAGAGTCATTGCTTTTACTGCATTCACATCATGATTGAAATTTCATTGACTAAAATAGGAACGGAGGGATTTGGGAGGGGGGGGGGGGGGGGCAAAATATTGCACTGCTGTTTAAGATAATCCACACTTTGATGAACTGAAAATTTTAACACATCATGGACAAAGGCAACACCAAGACCTCTCAAAATCACGAATACAAGGCTTCAATTTTGTTACATACATAAAACTGAGATTCATAAGATATTGCAAAAACACTTGTCAGGTCTGCTTAAACATGCTTATGACATTGGGAACTACTGATATTTTCTAATTACCAGTCATTGAATAAGTTGGGCGCGCCCTGATTCTCCGACAACTTAGTTAAGTAACTCGCTGTTGTAATAAAATAACGGAGATAGTGCAAATAGCGAAATCGGCTCGTTCCGACTCTCCGACACCGTATTTCTCTATTTGCTTATTTATTTCAACTCCCGCTGCTACTTATTTATCTCCGAGGGAACGAGAAGTTATTAGAATAACAATACCAATACGCTAATACAGTAACTACGCCTAATTGTAATAGCATTAAGTTAATGTCACTAACTTGAAAGTTATTTAAATAACTTTCGTTGGCGCGCTCGGCATCGTTTCCGGCCGGCCGGAGGCCCGGTGGGCCCGGCGAGCGGCACGGCGGCTCTCGGCTCGGCGCTCGGGCCGGGCCTCGGCTCGGCCGGCCGGAAACGGCGTCGGGCGCGCCAACGAAAGTTATTTAAATAACTTGCAAGTTAGTGACATTAACTTATTGCTATTACAATTAGCCGTAGTTATTGTATTAGCGTATTGGCGTTGTTATCGTTACGGCTCCTGGTGCCATTAGGAAGCCTAGGAGTTATTAAAGCTAGAATAATTAAGTACATACATAAATATGTTGTCGGAGAGTCGGAACAGGCCGTTTACGCTATTTACATTATCTCTGTTATCTTATTACAACAGCGAGTTACGAAAATAACTTGTCGGAGAATCAGGGCATACTCAATAAGTTTAGTGGGTATCTACAGATAAACAAAGTAACAAAGAATAATTGCTCCAAACTTTTAGGCAGCTGAAAAAGACAGGGAAACACAGGTCCTTTTAATTGACAATTTGGTCAAAAGATGCCTTGAATTCAGTGGCAGTAAATGTTTTGGTCACAATCTTTCATTCCATATCTAATGTAGAGGAAAACTGTATTTCTCAAAGTAACAGCAACATTGAGAATGGTTCATTAACAATGAATTTTCTTTATACATGATTTTCTTAATACTTCTAGTCTTCTTTTCGAATAAAGATTTTTGAGCCTTGACATGTTTCTACCCAAAATTTTAAGAGTTTAGCCAACTTTGAAGAGTAAACAGGTATGATTTTCTTCAGATTTTAAAAAATCTACACTTGATATCTACACTCTACATACAGGTCAGTTGTATTTCTACCAAGTTATAGTTGGTTAATCGGTGCATTCTTACATAGAATATGTCAAGTCTTTCATCTCAGCAGAAATCTGCTGATAAAGGTTGAAGCAAAACAAGTTTGTTTCATAAATAATATGCACAACAAATGTACATTAAATACTGCAAATATAAATAGGCTGTTTTCGGTTGAGAACAAAATTTATGATGAAATGGCACAAAACAGAGGGATGGGAAAACCAAAGTATGCATTTAGTGTATTGATAAAGAAAAGAAAGATGTGGCAAGACATCAATAACCCTTTGAAGAAATGAATTCTGTGATAATTTAAAATGTATTTTAAGCTACACAGAGATGCAATTCTCGCAAATACGGAATAAGTTTAAAAGAAAAAAAAAGAAGAAAGAGAAAAAAATACGTATGATAATACTGCAAACCCCAGCACTCCTGACTTCCAAATTACAAAATCAAATTGAAGCAGTCAAACAAACAAACAAGCAAACAAGCCAACAAAACAGGCAAACATGAAAATTTCCTAATGCACAGTACAAAGTCTAAATTATTAAGATTAAATAGAGTAAATAATTTCATAGAAAATCCTTATTCTTTTTCAGAGGGGCTAATACTGTGTATCTTTGGATGCTTATTTTCACTAAGCAATAAAGAAAAGAACAAGAGACAAAAGACAAGGAAAAAAACAAAAAAACAATCATAATAAAGGACCGATAAAACAAAAAACAGAAGACTGCAGATAAGTAGATACACCAGTGCACTAGTTTAGCTATCATAGCTAGAGGACCCATGATCACCATGAGCTGGGCTGGGAGGGGTGCTTGGATTACTGCTGTTGTTTGATGCAATAGAGTGACGTGGGCTGCCACCACTTGCTGATGCCTCCTAAAGAAGATAACAAAACAAGGATATGCATGAATATATATTTTAGGAAAATATAGCAATGAGCCAAAACACAGCAAAGTAAACTCTTGGAGAAACATACCCTCATTACATCATGCAATGAGGACACACTGGAATGGCTAGGATGTGACAAAGAGGACATTGATGCCAAGGGCTCTGCACTGTTCCCAACAGCACCATCAGTGGGTGCTGAGTCAGGTGAGCGAGGGAGAGACGGAGGGGTCACTGACGGACGAGGTGGAGCTACACCTCGTCTGGAAGACATACTGGATCCTGCATCAGGATAAATGACAGTAACTTGAATGTTCAAGAAAACTCAAACCGCAATAGTAAAATGATCCCAACCATTCAGTCCAGTGTAACTTGGTGGCGGGGTGCGCTGCATGTTCCCTGACATTCGCCGTTGTTCTTGGTGTTGGGGTGGATGAGGAGCATGTCTTGGAGGGGTGGCAGATATTTTGGAAGATGTTGACGCTCCGCTGTGAAATCCACCCTGGTTGAGAGATAACTATATTAGATGTGTTCCCAAGAAAACAAACCAAGCCATTAAAGTGTTTACAATTAATATTACCCTTTGATCGGCTGTTTCTAAAGTAGTCGGTAGATCCAACAATCTTTGGATTTGAATGCCATCACCAGGGCCCATGTGACTTATGTGGTTGAAATTGGTTGGGGCTGATATCATTTTGGATCTACGATCTGGAGCTCTTGCAGTTCTATGACCCTCCCGCATAGAGAATCTCCGACGAGGACGCGGAACAACTCGCCCCGAAGCATCAACCCCAGTAACATTGATTTGTTCTCTTTGATGGACATTGCAAATGTAGATTATGTGAGGCATATCATTAATAACACACATACTAAGAGATCCAGATGAATTAAGAGGCCGAGCTCTTTTCACATTGATTGTTTGCACCCATTCTCCAGAGGCAGCATTAAACACATCAATGTGTGTCTCAGTGTAGACCATCAAATGTCCATCACAATAGCTCACAAAGAGAGGTATGGCTGGATACATTATTTCGCGGTCACGGGATTTACGGCCTTGGGCATCCACATACAGACCCAAAGTTTGGAAAACAAGAAGAAACTCTCCTCGAGATAACTCTACACAGCGCATAGCATCAACTGCACTGTAGGCCAAGAATCCTAAGAGCTGGTTGTCAGGGTGTACTAAAGAAATGGCATGATGATCTCCAGCAATACTATAGACACTAAATCCAGATTGGTAGCCAATACAAAGCCTCCCTTCACTCAGAATGTTGAGGGATTGAGCAGTTGTAGGTAGCATGACCTCTCTCAAGCGCTTGTGACGTGTTTTCGTACGAGTTATTTCATAGATAATAACTTGAGAAGAATTCTAAGAGTGAAACGACAAAACAAATTATTAACATATACTGATGATGATAATGATAATAAAAGCCATTTCTTCATTAAAAAAAATAGGTACCTGTCTTTTGATTGCAACACACAGACAATAGCTGACTTGAGGAGTTCGAGACATCACACCAGTAGCAAAAGTTAAGCAGCCTTTGGTTTCAGCCACCTTAATCCATTCTACATCGTCCCCATCCAATGCACGAACTGGTATTAGACGGACATGGCGTTGCTTTCCAGAGAGAACCACTAAAAGCTGCTCTTCTGGCACATATTCCAATTGATACACTTTCTTGCCTTCCCCAACACGGGCCATTTCTACAAAAATGAAATAAAAAGTAAATATTATTAATAGTACAACACAAAAAGGAAAAGGGACATAGTGATAACATGACAACTCCACAAAAAGTAAAATTATTTCCAAGTAAATAGGATACAAAGACCCCACACAATACTTCATGTAAAGAGAAAAAAGCACTACACATTCTTATCAGGCACTTATTATGTTACCATTGCGATCCAAATCCAAGCAGAACAATCCTTCTTCTGTTCCTATGACTAGACGATCAGGATCAACAATTGCACCTGACATGGCATTTTTTATAAAAGCAAGTGTGTTGTCAAGTAGCTCCTTTGCTCTAAATATCTATGAAGAAGAGGAACAACATCAGAAGAGAATACAAAATATAGATACGTAGCTGCAACTTCAGAGATTGAGCTTGCAACTTACTGTAGTATTTGGGAGATTATTTCGCTTCAGTATGCGATGTAATTCACTCAGTGCAACTACCCATTTTGTCTTTTCACTTTCCGTGTCAGCCAACATTAATGTATGGTTTTTAAGCCATGGTGGATCCATAAGAGATGTTGTAATCTGCAAACAAAAACAAAATTATTTAAAAAAGTGGTTGCAGTTGATGAATGCAGGTTATGAATTAACACAAAATATATACAAATACAGAACAAGCAATCAGATATTCTTTCAAAATACTAACCCTAAAGATGCATGGAATATCTTTCTTTGTAGCATGTATGACATCAGATTCCCGTACAGAGCTAACAGCAAAATCCTCATCTCTCATGTCCAAAACTTGTGAAACATACACAGATGGTAGTGCATTACGGTCAGGTGAAATGTCATACAGGAAAAGTTTAAAGTCACAGACCACCACAAACTGTCTGACCCATCCCTTTTTCACTCCTCCCGTTTTTGGTACTTTCACGTACCCTTCATAAGCTGTTCCAATGCCTCTTGTGGGATCAATACCCAAAGGTCGTTTAGCTGAAAAACAATTGGGTATAAGATTCAAAGAATACACATGGATTTAGCCTTAGTGGAAAAAACATAAAACATACTTTGGTCTGGGGGCACTGGGCATACAGCTGGAACTTTGTCACAACACGACATGTGACAAGCAAATCCACATACTTCACACACAACTCCTTGCCTGGTCAACCCAACCATTAGTGATGTACAATGATTGCATTTTGTTGGGGAACTAAATGTGCGAACAAGAAATTGGTGAGATTTTGGTTTCATGGCAGCAATGTTCATGTGATGGGGAACTAGATGAGGAGGGAGTTTGCCACCACTATGATGGCCCATGCTGAGATTCAAATCCAATCCAAGAGGAGAGCCGGGATCCTGGAAATAAAAAATTTAGAACATACAGATAAGCATAAGCACCCAATCAATGATGGAACAATGTCAAAGAAAGCCTACTTGTCAATGAACTTAATCGAAAGTGAACTTTGAGAATTGAAGAACCCACATGTCAAGAATAATGAGAGCCATCTTGAATCTGTTAGTTACATAATTTTACCTGATACGCCAAAAGTAAAAATAAATACACACCTTAATGTTGATGTAATACAAAACTTTACACCCATAACTGCTACTGATATTGAAGTCCATTGAAATGATAGGTAAATCATCATTCAATTTAGATTTTCGATATGAAACTTAGCCCAGAGAAATGAATTTGAGGAGAGAAGTCATTCCCAGCAGTAAAAGAAAAGAACATAACACATAAACAGAAGTGTAGTTTCCTCGGCAACTTCAGATTCCATTACTGAGCAAAGATATGTTATCTTATCAGCCGTTTCAAAATAAACAGAGCAGCATCTACCGACCAAGAGAGCATAACAGCTATACAGAAATGTATTTTCTAGCATAATATAATCATAATAATTAATAATCTCACATGCAGAGGAGGATAGGTAATGCAAGAAATAAATAAAAATACAAGTGAAAGGATAAGATATAAGTTAACCATTATTTTGGCCCATTAATACCAAATCAAGATAAAATATTGTGGTATAAATTTATTGACTTGTCTTCAGTCAATTGAAACATTTACCAAAAGAAACAAAGGGGATACAGTAAATAAGCAAGCAAAAGAAGAAAAACATGCTCTACTTGATATTTGATTCAGCCCTTTATTTCAACATATCATTTCTATGAACATAAATATACACAAATTTTAACACATGCAATGACCAACATTTCAGGCAAACAAATAAAAGAGACAGAACCTAAAAAAACTACTTAACATAAGCAATTTTTTTTTAAAAAAAAAGAAAAGAAAAAGGAAAACACCAGACATCCATTCAAAAAGTTTCTCATACCATGCACACATGCCTCACATACAAGCTCACATGCAAACCAAGCCCAGATATAATAAATCTGGCCATCAGATGATACCTTTATATGAGTCACATGAGAATTTTTTATTTTTTAATTTTTTAATTCCTATCTATTTAAAAACTTTAAATCAGCAGGTAACAGTAGCTTCACGCTGTAATGACTAGGTTATGACTATGGCAGTCGTGAGTGCAAGAGTGTTGCACATTTCAACATCACTGGAAACAAAGTCCAATGGAGAATGTTTCCCAGTTCTAGCATATAAGGACACAAAGAAAGGCAAACTACTAAGTAATTAACATAAATAGCCACAACTTGAGTAGACCCACCAAAAATTGAGCAGAAAGACTAGAGTATATTGTGCAATCATAGAAAATTTCTCTGATTACTAAAAGGACTACTACAGCTCTAACAGCACTTGACTTAAACCTCCTCAGTGCTTTCGATCTCATGCAGTAAAGAAAAAGATAGAAAAACAACCCAAACTATAGGGAGGCAAAGGTATACAAACATGTTGAGCCACACAAGACACCATTACCCACAAAACATACAGTGAGGAGATGAACTAATGGAAGGATATGGGAAATAGAGACAGTTTGAGAAGAACAAAAGAAAAAAAAAGAAGAAAAAAAGAGTGGAAAAAGAAAACAGTAACCATAAACATTAATGAAAATATGTGCATACAGTAAATCACAGTTGGTGTGAACCCCCTTAGACCAAATACCATGTTACAACTTAATTTTTTACAGTCACAACTGAGGCATATGCTTTAGCCTTTACTAGCTCACAGGGCTGCAGCAAGCAAACTCACTCTGACAGGTATTGACTGTGTATGAAAAGGGAGTACGGTTGGTGGATTTAAAATGTATTTCTACGAATACTCACAATGCTTAGTTCTGAAAGGTTGGACTTGCTACTCGAGACGGATGGGGCTCGATTATCTTCAATGTCACCCTCTTCACTTTCAACAGACCCTCCATGGCGAGCAGATGATTCTTTGAGGAAATGGTCCAGGTAGGACATCTGAGATGAAGGTCTTTCCAGGACTGAAAATAACAAAAAGATACTAAATCAAGAAAGGGCCTACAAGTGCTAAAGAAATCTGGGAAGAGCTGTGATAATCTTATTCTTATGAGGATGCCTTCAAATTGGAGGGCAGGAGGAAGGGTCATTCCAAAAGGTAACAAGCACAGGAGATGCTAAGGAAACTACAGATATGATATCATAAAAACACACAGAAACCGCTGCACACTTAACACAAGGAAATAAAAGGACCTCTTTTTACAATGCACTCTGAGTTTAAAACAGAGAAATAAGCAAAGCTTCTCTTAAAAACATAGTGAATTTTCTATTAAATTTAGATTGGTTTTGAAGCAACAATATTACTATTCCAGACACAAGATGTGATTTGATGGTTAAAAATGTTGATGACAGTCCGAAAAATTTCCCTTTTTTTAGGATAAGACTGTCCCAGATCCCTACATGGTACTGAACTGCAATGTGCAGTAGCAGCTGTAATCAGTACACTTTTTTGATGGAAATGGCAGTTGTAAGGAAGAGTTATGGGATAGCACAAAACCACGTTGAAATTCACACATCACCCAACTAGCATACACAACTGCATCTGAAGGATAACTTAGCCTAGGTTTGGAGCAGCCAAGTTCAATGGAATGCTTGCAGCGTGTAATGGGCATTTACAATTATATTTTTAAATGTCTTTTTAATAGGGATCGGAAGCAAGCAGAGTATTGGCAGAATGAGTCCAATCAGGTTAACCAATCTGCAAGGGGAGGGACAGAACTAAGTTAAATCAACTAACTGTTAAACTCCCAATATGTCCAGGTACATCCAAATATACTAAGAAATGAGTTGGAAAATTGATCAGCATTTAAAACTGAGAAAACTAGAAAAAAAAATCTATTTAATCCCAAAAATGGGATTTGGGAGAAACAGTTAAAATAAAAATAATTAAATTACGATTAGGGCCATAACAACAGTGTGAAATGTTGATCAATAGTATTGACAATTCTATAAAATTTTTATCCCAAAACACATTTAAGAAACAACTAAAGGGGATAGACCAACAACTCTGACCATATACTGCAAAAAACTTAAGCTTAATGAAGGTTGATATTTCAAATGTTGATTCAACCAAGCATTAATAAAAATAATCATTATAATAACAATTAAGACCCATAGTTTATCTCAAAACAAAAGCTATTCATGGTACATGTGTATGTGATGCACAAATAAAAAGAAGGAATATTAGCCTAGGTAATGCGAGCAGGTAATGCAGCAATGGGCATCGGACATTGGGCAGCGTACATTACCAGAAACCCTGGCGATGCAGAATGGAGAAAGAGGGGACATGGACCCCAACAGTCACAAATACATTCGCATAAGGAGCAGGATAATGCCCCAAATGCAAGTTGTCACACCGATAAACAGAGGAACTTTGTCTACACAGACACAATGAAAAAAAAAGAAAGAAAATATCACCACAACCTGCAGTTACCATAACTGCCTATTTTACAGCAGTCATTGCAAGTCATGGAAACTATTGAAGGCCTGTCCAAAACACTCCGGAGCCTTAATGACACAACACTTTTACACAAATATAAACTGCTACAAGCAGATAAGAGGATCCACAAAAGTAGAAAACACATAATTTCATTTTGGTATGACAGTGAGAAATTACTGTTGAAATTTTCCACAATTAATCAACAAGGAAGGCCTTCACAGTTTTATTTTAAAATCTGAAGCATTTATATCAGTTGGCCAATAATGTATTACCAATGTGACATTCAGGATATATGATTAGATAGGACCGAACGGGTTTCTACTCAGGAGTACAATTGTTTCCAAGCCCAAACACTTTGCACATACTCAATGTCAGTGTCCTTTTGAAAGCAAGCAAGAGAGCTGAGGGCTGAAAATATTTCTATTCCAAAAAGTGATACTTAAAACTTAAATCACACCAGACATTATTGAATTATGAAGGAATTAATGAGTTTAAGTTAAATGAATATAATGAGTTATGTGATTGACAACTAAATTGGTACTGCTATGAATGTTACGATTAATTTGACCGACATATGTGTCTGAAAGAGTATGTGAAAAAAGGAGCAGCTTATATTTGCATAAATGTGCAATGTTCGGAAGTAACTTGAGTTCAAAAGAGAAAAATAGAAGTTATGTATGCAACAGATAAGTATTTCCAACCAACTGAATGTAAAATGGAGTCCTGTACTGCATGCATTAACTTGCAATGGCATTCTACACTACGCACCACATAAAATGTGTGCTGACTGAGTGATGCAATTGTTCAAACCAAAACTAATTCTAATAATCATACTGCAGCATCTATGCTTTACAAAGTAGAGTTTTCAAATATTGATTTAATCCAAATAGAATTTCGAATGGACAGTCAACAATTATGAAGTATGATTTTGTTGACGCAAGTTGCACCATATCCCCATTTTATAAACAGCATTCCTAACCTGGTGGTGTTAAAATATAAGTGATAAGATATCACTCAATCCTACATCTAATTGCATCTACTTGGTTTCCTGCAATATCTTACATGGAAGATAAGCCCACCAGACAAAACAACAAAAACAAATACCAGATTTATTCCGTTCTAAGTCGCACTTGAATCTAAGTTGAGTCCCATTTTTCAAAGACAAAGGCTGAAAACTAAAATGAAGTTGATATGGGACTTCTAAGGCGCACCTGTTTGCTACTGCCATCAACAACCAGCTGCCATGCATCTAGCACAGCGTGCAAACAGTTGGGGGTGAAAGCAGAGCACTCCCTCAACCCTATTGCTGTGCCATGTGCCATGTCCTGCCTCCACTAAACGTCACGTTTTTCAATGAATTTTGATCTTTACACTAAATAATTCAATTGATTTAGTGATAAATTAAATGGATTATTTCCCTCATACGTGCGGGCCGCTATTCCGAAATAGAGAGTGTTTTGGTGTCAGAATACCAAAAATCTTTTGCGGCAACCCTTTACAAAATCAGCGAAAAGGGAAAAGGGTGCGGCTTGGAAGAGAATAAATATGACATTTCATAAAATCAAAAGAGATAATACATTAAACTACCAGGGAAGAGAAATGTACCAGAAAAGAATTAAGAGGGAGAAAAATGAAAGAAGATATATTAAAAGACAAGTTGCATCCAAAGTTGTTTAAACATGTAAAGCAAAACAAAATCTACATTTAATGAAGTTGCCTCAAAAATTAAAAACTGAGAGCTCTTAATAAGGAGTAATAACAAACAACTTTTAGAGTAGAAATGAAATAAAAAATCACCATGGTTTCCACTCCTAATAAATGCAGAATGTGCAGCTGCAAGCAAAGTGCATTAAAAAATGACATGAATGAAAAGAACTGATTGATTATAACTCCAGTTTT
This sequence comes from Frankliniella fusca, assembly GCA_029379305.1. Taxonomy (NCBI): domain Eukaryota; kingdom Metazoa; phylum Arthropoda; class Insecta; order Thysanoptera; family Thripidae; genus Frankliniella; species Frankliniella fusca. Next base: position 990,477 of record JAHWGI010001090.1, read on the forward strand.
CAGAAAAATGTCTCTGGCACTCAGCTGACTGTCCACTTTTTTCCTTAATACATTTTCTTACACTTTATGAATTTGAGAGTTCAACGAGGTGATACAGAGGAAAATAAAGTTTATAGTAATTAGAAACCTAAAACACGAAAGCAAATTGAATAAAGGGATTTTGATCTATGTTATTTTTTATGAATGCAAATTTTTAGAATGGTGCTAGATTAGTGTTTGTCACAAAATTGGGAGGAAAAAAAATCTTTAAGAACCAAGATTGGACTAGCAAAAGAAGTATCTTTTTTAAAGAATTCTCCTACCTCTTCTTTCAATTTAATATATACTATATAATGGAAGGCCTTCATGTTAAGATTAACACGAATAAAAATACCTTTGAGAAACATCTTAGAATATGAGTTCTTGTTATCTGAGAGGATTAAAATCTTGATAGGGCATTCTAAGCCTTAGGGCACAGCTATATGTAAACTCAATTTTTTCTTTTTTTTTTTAAATTGAGTGGAATTTTTTGCATACATACTAAGGGTGAAAGTCTTAGGTTATACTCACATCCTTCTCCAGAATCAAGTCGAGACTGTAATTCTTTTACTTGTGATTCTTTCCGTTTCACATCATGAGCAAGATTGTCCAATCGCTGCCGGACATCTCTCAATTCCCTAATAAATAGATTACATCATTATGCGGTAACTGTTCACAGCTATAAGAATGTGAAAGAATCAAATCTTACTTCTGTGCAGCTATTAATTCTGAGCGAGTTTTACTGAGTTCTTCACTAATTGCCTGCTTTGCCTGAATTTCAGACTGCAAACTACTCTGGAGATTTAGAAGCTCCATTTTGTCGAGTTTCTGACTGCGTCTGTTTCTCCAATTCTTGTCCTGCTTAAGGGGTGTGAAAAGTTGTACAATGTAAAAAGTGTAATTGCAAGAAGTAGTTGTAGTCGTTAAATGCCAGCTTGAAGAAGTTACACATACCGCAGCAGGAGTATTACCCACTCCTGTATGTTTCAAGTATTCTAGTTCTTCTGTCATTTTGGTGGCAAGAGCTTGTAGGTATCCTCTTGCATCTTTTTCATCGCTAACCCTGTGATACACCAAATGATTTAATTGTTTTAAAGGGGCCACTTCTCAGATTCAACCATAAGGTAAAAGTTGCAATACAGTTTAATAAATATTGAAAAAAGCAAAATGAGTACCATTGTATTATTTCTGTAATTTGAGCTTCCCATTGAGCTATGGCATCCTTTTTAGTTCTCAAATCTTCATAGTCACTTTCCAATTGTCTTCGTTCAGCTTGCATTCGTGCCAATGCATCCCGTGCCTAGAATAGAATGGATGCAGTGAGAATTCAAGATACAACAAAAAAAGTACCCTATCTGCATTAACTTCTTACCGATTCCATCTCAATCATGAGTTTTTTATTCTCGTCAAGTAGCATTGCCTTATCCCTATCATGCCTTCTACTTAACTCAGCAACTGCCTCTTCACTGTCTGCTACACTCTCAAGCCGAATTGAATCTAAGCGATCCTTGAATACAGCCACCTGTGATAGTTCAATTTATATAAACACAATTTAGTTGTGATGTGGGCTGTACTCTTCAGTGGCACATAGGTAAAATGATAGTTCACCAAATCCATCATTTTGCAGCTAGTCCTAGCCTCTGCATACTCTACAGTATCTATCAATCTATTTTCTCTACCACAAAATTTCTACCACTATTTTATTATTTTATATTGACACCTTGGAAAGATAGGCTAATTGATAAAGAAACAAAATTTACCTCTCTTTCAAGTACTTCACGAGTGTTGTCGGATTCTTGTAACTGCTCTCTAAGGCTGCAAATCTCCAAGTTATAGCGGGTTTGCTGCTGATTTAGATCCTCATTATATTGAACCTCTATCTTTTCAACTTCAGCTTTGAGGCTAAAACACAAAAATTAATACAAAAATTTAGATATTTGATTAACTTGTCAAGAGGATTTATGAAAGCGATTTACAATTCAAATTACCGGGCAATTTCTTGGCTAGCATGTACAGCAGCTGAGCTGCTTGTGCTATCTGCACGTGATCTCACTCTTTGTTCTGCCTCTGCTTCAACCTGACGACAGTACTCTTCACTTCTCTCACGGAGCTTCCGTTCTTTGGTTGCTTCAGCTATAGCCTCATCCACTCTTGCTTCAAGTTCCCGCCTTAATTTCTCTGCTTTTCTTATATCATTTCGTAATGCATCAACCTTTGACATCACCACTTCAAGCTCCTCTTCCTTGTCTCGTACCTGCCTAGAAAGCTTTTGTTTCTGCTGGCGTAACTCTGATAGTCTGTAGAAACAAGATAAAATAAAGGGTGTTTAAGACAGGCAAAGAAAAAAGGAGAGGTTGTTCACTGAAGTGTTCTGGCATTAAAGTTTAGCTCTGCATAGTTCTATTTTAATTTCTCCTCTTTTATTTCTATTCTTATTCTTTTCTTTTCACTGATGATTGGAATAAACATTTTCACTTTGAGATGGAAGTATGAGCACAATTAAGAAATATGATAAAACTGATCACTCACTTATCAGAAACCTCCGTATATTCATCCATGGCTAATTTCCTTTGAGTGAGAGCTTCTTTCAGTTCCTTTTCCTGAATCTTAATTTTTTCATAAACATCGGCTTTGTCCTGTAAAGGGATAGGTATTTCATCAATAACACACAGACAAAATGCTGTACACAAAAAAGAAATAAATAATAAGTAATGAAGCAAGAGGCAGATAGCTTTGCGCTTCAAAATCACCTTAAGTGCTTCATCCCGATCTTGTTGAAGCATGCGAACCATTTTCTCTAATTCTCTGATTCGTGTGCTAGATTCCCCTTCTATGGAGAGGATTTTCAGATCAGGTGACTGATTTTGAAGCTGCTCAAGAACTTTTAATTGATTTTCTAGTTCTGTAACCAGATGAAATAAAACGATATGTAACACAGTTTTACATTATCTGTAGCAGTGAAAGGTTTTAGGTCTAATTACCACAGTTCCGCTTAGTAAGGGTATTTATTTCATCTTGAAGGCGCCTTGTGCCATTCGCACTTTCTGTGGTAGGAGATAATCGCTTTGTTTCTTCATTTGGGGCAAAGTCATTGGGGTAATGCACAAGATTGTTTTCTTTAGCATCTGATCAAAAATATTTGAGTTATGAAATTTAATCTCAGCAACACAAATAGTCAGAAGATTTCAGAAAATTGAAATGACAGACATACCTAAGAGATTTCTTTTCAACATTTGGTTTTCCTCCTCTAATTGTTTGATGCGACGTGTTATCACAGTTGTGTTGCTGGGCACACTACCCAAATCTGAAATACAACTAAAAACCAAAAAAAAAAAAAATTAATCAAGCATCTTTCTCTTTGGCTGCCTTGAGAGTAAAACAATAAATACCTTCCAGAGGTAAATGTGAAACCAACAAATGGCAAATGCAGAGCTGAAAATGCAGGATTTGCTGCTGTTGGAGGCACAGCATCTGAGGTTCGAGTATCAGCCTCATCTACATCAAAATTTGATGTGTCAGTTGGACTGCTTACTTCAGGTATGTAGGGTGCAGTTGTGTCTCTCAGATTTGACCAGTCAACGCCCACAAACCAGGCATGGTTCTAATTAAGGAAGAAAAATCACAATTAAAGTCTGGGATCACATTATTTTTGAACAAAGACTACTTTGTAATATTAGTTAAGACATTATTGCTTACTTTGAAGTCATCTATTCCATTTTGTCCCAATCTTAGCTCTGAGCTGCAAATCAGTCTCTTCATTAGATCTTTGGCTTCAGCCGATACTTCATATCCAACATCACAAGGAAAGTCAAAGCAATTCTAGAACATGGAGAGACAACAGGTAAGTTTAACAAAAACTTTTGAGCGTTGGGCCAGGACAGCTTTCCAAAAAAATTAATAATTAAAAATAAATAAAAAAATTACCTTATGATTCATAATTTTTCCATAGGTTTCAACCAGAGACTCTGCATAAAATGGTGTTTCGCCGTACAGCATTTCATACATGCAAACGCCAAGGGACCACCAATCACACTCTGGTCCATACCTTCCCTGACCATCTTCCATTGCCTAAATAACATAGAGAGAGTTCATTAAAGGGCAAATATACTATTCCAATACAAGATCCTAATACGAGACGATTAGACATACTCTTAATATTTCAGGAGAAATATAGTCCGGGGTCCCCACGGCTACATTGCTTTGAACTGTACCATCTGGTGACAGTTTGAGACATGACCCAAAGTCAGCCAGACGGATATGACCATTAGCACACAACAAGACATTATCCGGTTTGATGTCTCGATGAACATAACGTAGATCATGGATTGAACCAATTGCCAAAATCATTTCTGCAATATAAAACCGTGCCATGTCTTCTGGGAGACGGTCTTCAAACTTACTCAGTAGTGTTAAGAGATCACCTCCACAATAGTAATCCATGACCAAGTACTGAAAAATGATGGTTAAATGCATTACAGATTACAAAAACCACCTGGTGTCAACTGTCACAGGTCCCGTGCAAGAATAACGTACCAAATTGTTTTCGTCTTGAAAAGCATAATGAAGATTTGTAATCCATCGGCGGTCACCATAAACTAAGACATCACGCTCTTCTTGAAAGCAGGCAGTTTCAGCTCTCTTCAACATTTCCCATTTGTTCAGTATTTTCATTGCATAAACTTTATCACTACCCTTCATTTTGACTACACATACTTCCCCAAATGCCCCTCGCCCAATTACTTTTACAATTTCAAAGTCTTCTCTTGAAAGCCGCAAAGATTTAATGTTGCTTGCAATTGGTTTAACTAAAGTATAAAAAGATTTTAAGAAATATAAAAATCAGATAATATTATTTTTTGAACAGATTAAGAATAACTCAAATGACTGACTAAAAACCATAAAATAAGAAAAGAAAAAAGCTCACCAAATTCAATAAATTCAGAGACTGTTTTCTCTCGCCGTAGAGAAGAATTGCAACACTCATCGTACAACACCAGAAGGATATCCAACAGCGTTTCAATGCTAAAACACTGCCCCTGTCCTTGAATAGGTCCACCAAGAAAAAGGGACTCCAGCTGACGCAAGCGTCGCTCTCCTATGAGTATGAGACAAATGGATTAGGGGTAGCCCTCCAAGAGCACTAAAACTGACATAATAGGGCACTGACCTGTGGTGCCATCTCCACCAGAATCCTGGAGAGCAGAAAGTTTAATGGCCGTCTCCGACATGGGGACGGTACTAAGGCACTACCGCATTCCAATTATCTCATCAATTGCTAGCATGTATGCTGATTCTACAGATTCCAGGAGTCATTGCTGCAGAAGTGACAAATTTTTGACATGATTACATTAGACTAAGCAGAATTTATGTAACTGTAAAGATCAGTTTGCAACTGTGGTGTGGGAGTGTCTGTGTGTTTGAAAGTAAAGTAATAAGAGAAATCAACATTACAGGAGGATTTTTGCATACAGAAATAACACAGTTACACTGGTTCATAAATGGCAAACAGAATTTTCACCTCTGACAAACACATTTTCTTGTAGAAGTGAATGTAAAGAGACAACAACATTGAGAGGTTCAATAAGACGAATAAACGAGTTTCAGAACATCTCAACATAGATGCAGCAGTTAAAAGGTCAATGGTACCTTAATCACAAAATTGACCCAAAATCTTACAAATGACAGTGTGTTCGGAAATTCAAGCAAATAACGTAGGTCGGGTTGGACATAAAGGTGATAAAACTGCAGATACTAAGCAACTATTGGGACAAGAATAATAAAGAAACGGAAACTAGGATATCTTATACACGAAAATTTAACCTTAGTGAACTACTGCAATCGTTCTCAATCACATTCCCTTTTGGCAAACTATCAATATGTTTCCCAGTTAATTGTGTAGTGACAGGAGTCCGTACCGGGATATGTTTATGTTTCAATTAGCTATTATCTTGTTTACTCTCGTTCCCATCACAGCAAAACGTTTGCCGATAATCTGACCCCTGAATCACTTCACAATATGGCTGCCACACCTATCTGGCATCCCACTGTTTCCACTGTTGTAGGTGTTGTAGCAGTAGTGACTGCATAGTACGCATCCAGTACGCATGCACTGTTGCCAAGTTGTAGGGAAAGACAAGCACCATTCATTCATGACACCCTTCGCAAAAGATTCCAAAGCAGTGATTGAAGAGACTAAGTCTCGCTTAGTTGTATTTCTACTCGTAGTGGGCCTGATCATAAATGAGCTGACGCTTTATGCAGATCGGCCTTCCTTAACCGCCCCCCTCTGGGTCCCTAAAGTCCCGCATGCCATTTGCGTCTGCTTTTTTGCATCTTTCATCCCCAGGATTCGCCATGTTTAAAAACGACAATTACCTGCGCACAACAAAAATGACGGAAATGTGAAAATGTGAAGAAAAGCGAATTGATTAAAAATCCCACTTCATAAGGCCCGCTTCGGGGCTTGCGGCCCTCGGGCCCTCGTCACCGCCGAAAGGGATCCCGCTCGGTTCGGCGTTCGGGAGGTTCGGGAGCGGGAGCGGAGGCCGGAGCCGGCTCCTAATGGGTCTTTATCTCATTCCGCGGAGGCGAGCGATCGACGAGGAACCCAACGGGTTGGTACCTTTGCTGCGACCTGGCAACACTGAACTGAAGTCTTAGGCGTTGTAAACCTCCGTCCCGAGCAATAACAATTTCTGTGTGTATACACTAAAAATAACATTCTAGTTCTGTCTGCTCACCGTTAAAACCATATCCTACTGTAGTTGTTTTCTCGGAAGCCAAGGAGAAGAGCATATATTGTGATAAGTTTCGATCTGGTGCACTACTCGTGATTTGTGGAAACATCCGTGCTCTGCGGCTATTTCATATTCGAGGAATAGTCTTTTCCCTTAGCTCAAGATGGACGATCGAAACTTTAGGATTATTGCATGATCCTGACTGCTCGTATCTCCATGAAGAGGCAAGAATATCAACAGTAGAAGCCGATGTACAGGTGATTTTCTAATCTCGTCCTCTCCGTCCTATGTACATGATCTTATTATGACATGAACACTTTAAGGCTATGTGTTCATCAAAATCTATCAATTTTACTATGCTGAGTGCTTGTCTCTGTGCATTATAAGTGTTATGTGTATCAAGCACACCTTTATCAATTTCCTATGCGACTGAGAGTTTAGTTTTTCTTTTTGTACCAGATGTTCCTCTCAGACGTAAACAAGAGCATTCTCATGTTATCCTCTAATTTACCTTCATTTTGCCTATACTTTTCAAAGCTACTCATGTAATATGTGAACAGTCTCTGTGAACTATTTTTGTTCATGCATACTTAAATATGCTCTCTTCAAGTATTAATGGAAGAAACAAACCACTGAGGACCGTCACCAACCTAACCTTTAGGCATTTGCTTTACATGTCAGGATAGTAACGTTTTGATATATTTATGTTTTCTTTCACAGGAATTACACAGTTTTTACAACTCCATGAATGGACACATCAACAAATAGACATGAAGAGGCTTGCATCTGAAATGTTCAATTCACATCACCGATGGCTGCATCAAAATTTCCGCAGTGTTTCTCTGGAGGCTGCTAACCAACAGATATTCCCATGGAAATGACAAGAGGATTTCCTTATATGCTGTCAGTGTCCTAATGGGATGGTTCTTGGAAAGGGAAAGGCGGTGTCTCCGCTTTTAAGTATGGCTGAACCAGTTAAAAAACGCCTGAGAGTAGCTGGCAATGATGAAGCAGATGAAGAAGACGCCGCTGCTCAAGACCTCATGGAGTTCCAACAAAATCTCCTGAATCAGTGTTTGTGCTGTATGTCAGAAAGTAGTCTAAGACGTCCATTTAGGGACAAACCCTCCGATACATCTTGGACACGTGATCGGATTTTGCAGTTTGTTGGTTCAATCCAACTTCTCTGTGAAATAGCTATGAAGCAAACAACTAGAGGATTTGTGTGTTCTAGAATAGGAGATGTCTGTGACGCTCTCACCAGAAATGAGCATGGTCTGATAGATAAGCTTGTTGAGCTCTCCTCACATTCTGATCGCTTTGTATGTTTCGCAGCAAGTCGTGCTCTATCAGCATTCCTTTTAGTGTCTAAAACAAATGTTGATCCATTTTGGCTGCAAAATTTGGCTGATAATGCTTTATCAACATCTCAACCTCGCCAAATGTGTTTTTCATTAGATGTCATAAGAAGAATTGTTGAGTACAAAGAATGTGATGGACATGTTCTTGAAGAAAGAGGTGGCTCAGATGATAAACCACCTTCATCCTGTAATATTTTAATGACAGACCCAGAGGCCGATTGTAGTCAAGTTAAGAGCTTGTGTGTAAAAGTTTTAGAAGCTAAATGGCCAGCTCTTGTCTCAAAATTTGATTCTCTTGTTTCTTCATATTCAACTGAACATGAGGCTACAGTTGTGACTTTTCTTGAGTTGTGGGAAGCGTTAATATCTGTCAAAGCAAATTTATCAGTTGCTGATACTAAGCCATTTTATGCACACTTAGATAATGTTGTAATGCTATTAGCTCCAACTGTCCCCCCAGTTGTTTGGAAATCAATATTAAATCTTCTGAACGAGGTCCTGTGTTATGGTAGCACCCTCGCATTGCAAGATGTGTTGGCAGAAGAGCCTTGTGCGCTTGCTCATCTTGTGGTGCGAGGGGTGAAAGATTCGCGCCTGCTGGACGGGTTGCCCTACAGAGGAGGATCAGGCCGTTTTGGCGGTGGTGTTGGGGATGGAGATAGACCGCTACTCAAGAAAATGGTGCTCCTTGTTTTGAAAGCTGTTGCTGTGACAGTGAAGGAAACTCGCTGTGATTCAAGTGACAGCTCATTGAGTTCTGATGCTGATGATGCTGATGCAGATATGGCTCTCATTGAACGCAGTATTAGAGAAGTTCTTCGAAAGTTGGATCAATGTGTCAAGGCCCTAGTTCCTTTTCATCCAGAAACTCCTGTTGCTCAGTGGGTAGTCCAGCTGTTTGCTGACCAAGATGATGCATTGGTGGAAAGCATGGTATGTATTTTATCTTCTTTAATACAGATTGTTTGTATGACAATATTCCTGTACTGGTTATAATCTGACACTCTTTTTCATTCTTTCATAGGTTTGCTGCCTGGACACTGCAGTTGGTCTTGTTTACCGAGATTCTGTTGGTCAATCTGATACAACTTTGAGACGTGTTCTAAGCCCAGCTGCTACATTTATTCAATTTGTTCGAGCTGTTTCTCATGAACCTGATGTCCTTCTTGACTTATTAGTTTCAAATGAAACCTGCTTCCTTTTGTACTTACTTCGGACCCTAAAATTTGTTCGGAGGAACTGGGAAGAGTTTATTCAAGAGTGTGGAGGTGAGTTGGACAACATTATGACAGTGCTCATACGTTTAAGGCTTGCTATTGACCGTCTTGTTTCAAAGGATTTGTTTCCGTACAACATTGGTCCTGTACTTAGGTTACTTGAGAAATGTGAAAGTATGTATGAAGGCAATACTCAATAATTTTACTAATTTTTCTCACCTAGCTATTTTCAGTGACAGAAAAAGATCGATTGTACGTAACTTTTGGCAAACAGCAGTGCAATTTACGTATTTCTATCTTTGAGTATGTCAATATTTAATTTTAATGCTGTGATCAATTGATTTGAAAATTTTGTTTGGTTAAACCCAATTTGGCTGTCATCTGTAAGATGCTTGACCCCATGTGCAGTTGTTTGTAATTTATAACCTGTTAAACTGATTCATAAATTCTTCCTCCAGAAGTTTCAAATGCATTCAATTTTTACAATTGTTGTTGGTCCTTGCACAAATATTTGTCATCTGCTCAAAATTTATGTAGGTATTCTCGTAACTTCAAAAGTTTTGTATTTTACTCAATGTTTTCATGATATCACTTTTCCCTCATGATATATTTTGACTGTGTCAACCATGTATGAAACCTTTGACTGATAAAAAAGTGGCTACTTTCATTCGTAGATTTTGGTTCAGAAATGGATTTTTGTTCAGTAGTTTTTTGTTTGTTTGCTTTTTAAAAAATAAAACCAAACGAAAGAAAGTTGTGGGTCTGAGGTTAAGTAATAGTGCTTCCATAATAGTAAATGTAAGAATGCTCAACCAATTTGTTTTAGGACCTGAACTGTTTTTTCAGTGTAATATAGATATTGTTTATGATAAAACCCTTTTTATTGTTAGTGTTATATATGTTTGATTGAAATGATATTGTGACATTTCATTGTAAAGAAATATTTATGTAAGTGCTATATGGAAAGAAATTTCTTATTTTTTGTATTGAAATAATGAAAGTTATTTATGTTTTGTACACTTTAGGAACTAAGGTGAATATTTATGACATGTTGTGCAGACTCTCCTGTAATTTTTGCAATACATCTGCACACTCAAAAGTTTGTGCATTGTGTACGAGTTACCCTATCACCTCACTACTACTACATTTTCCAGTGAGAATAAAATTGTTCAGAGCTTAGTCAAGCTGTAAAGCTTTTTGATATATTTCAACTCTGTCAAACATACCCCGTAATCCATTCCTGCATTGACTTGTGACAACTGCAAATTTTACTGTAGGCTATTTGTGATCAGACGTATCTGACGTTCACAAAAATTGAGGTCAGAATATTTGCTGGTGACTGAATTACATGACATGTAATTGAAAGCACCATGAAGACCAAGGACTAGACACTGACAACTACACCACCACAAAATTATGACAATGATAAAATTGATCTTAAAAAATTCAGTTCTTGTACTGTGCAACATTTAACAAATATTGTCAGCTTTTCACTAACATTCAATATCCATCAGCTAATGACATTTTGTTGACAAAGATAGGAGGGCCTACAGCTACCATGGCAATTGTGTGTTCTCAGCACACAGTATAATTTTCTAACCCTAAACAAGCTCAGTTTGGTTGTTGATTCTCAAATGATCTGACTTATTAGTTTCCATACTCAGCATCCCAAAGCCTCTGACCAAACAACTATCAAACAACTCTTCGGTTGGTCACATTATAATGGCAAACTGATATTCTTTGTAATGAACAAGATGAAGAAAGAGGAATTCATTTAATTGAGAATTGCTAATGGCTTCACTTAGGATGAAATGAAGCAACATTTACAGAAATATCTAGAAAACTAGGGCTGGGAAATTGGAATACAGAGTGAGTAAAAATGCATTCTGGAAAGGGATCTTTAAAAAAGAAAGAAAAAACCATGAATGCAAACAATATTGGTAAATAGATTTAAAAAACATAAAAATAGAAATAAACCATCACTTCCTTAAAACTAAATACACGACAGTGCATGAATGCTTACAACAAGATAACAAGAAATTAATTTGTTAAAATTCATAATATTTTGCAGTTTTTAAAAGAGAGAGAGGGTATAAGACTGCTAAACAGCTTTTTCCAAACAAAATGTCCGGCACTGATATTGCACTCTGGCTTTCATAAAATAGATAACTGAAACAGGATAATACAATAAAAATGAAACAACAGGTTTACAAAATCTATTCTTAACTGACATATAACTAAAATTTTTGATTGCAAAATTCTTAGTTCTGGAGAGCTTTCCTTCATTGTAAGAAGCACTCTTTCTCATCCGCTTATACAAATGTCTTTGAAATAACACAGAAAATGATAGGTACACAACCCCACTCATACACGAAGGGCAAGAGTAAAACTTATTTCTCGTCACTGATATTATCACTGGACGGCATATTTTCTTTGGGGCTGCTCAGCCACAAGCAGGGCGGCTGATCTTGTGTGTACAATAAAGGAAGCTGGGAAACAGACTGAGTATCATCATCATATGGAAGATTTAACTCATGATCCGTCCCAGCAGCTTCATGCTATGAAGAAGGTCCATCAGAGCTTTTGTCATGTTGTGCACTTAAGGTGTGCTGGAGGGCACTGGGTGTACTAAAAGATTGGAATGCGGCAGGAGTAAGCCACTCCCTTGGCAAACAGCGTTGGAGGAATGGAACACATGAACTAAAATATGCCAACCTATTAACCCATGATGGTATATCACGACCACAAAGTATCTGAGAACAAAAAAAAAAAGACACTAAATTATCATGAACAACAAGAGGAAATAGTATTTGGTAGTGAATTTAGCATATTACTTGGCTAAGAGCTCCTGAAAAATGGTTACAGTTTTTATTCATGAGGTGATAACGATCACCACGAAAATCTTTACCAAGTTCCTGAACAATCTTTTTCACTTCTTTCTCAGTAAAATCTGTGTAACCCACATGAACCGATTGCCTGCAAAACAAAACAAAAAATAAAAAATTTCAAAACAGAGAACAAGAGGGGTAGGTGTAGGGTTCTTTGCAAGCATACATCAAGTTCACAAAACTCAGAGAGGAAAATTGTGATAAATACCGATACCTGAACTGAAATTGTTCTCCGAGTTCCTCAGCATCCCGTGGAGCAATAGCAAATACCCCAGAAAAGGCATACGGATGCCCCCCATATGCATACTCTGAAAACAATTTTATATATAATCACAGATCCAAGCAAATTTTTTGAGTCAAATTAACACATACACAGTACATATCTTAATTTTAATGAAGGAATTGTTTATAATATGAGTTTCCAAGTCCACTGACTTACCCATGCCATATATTTGAATGCCAGAATGAAAAACACCTAATCCAATACGTGTTGTATAATCATTGGTCCAATACTGTAATAGAAAAAATTAACAATAATTTGATTGAAAAATACTTAGATAAGAAATAAACAAAACGCAAATTTACCATATCATATACATTGAGAATAACAGGCTCTGACGACATTTTTAGATGATGATTCCTATTGAAAGACAGAAAATTAAACATTTCAAAAAATCAAGTAACATTAATATTTATAAAAAGATAAATGTAAGGACAGTGTTTGAAGTTATCTAAGACAAACATGCCGTAGAGGCACAACATTTGCAAAACTCAAGGAGAAAATTAAAATAATTCCTGAGAGTAAGAAAGAAACTGAAGACTAATATATTGTTGCACATCAACCATGATACTGTTATGCGACATATAGAGTCATCAACCAAATCTGGAGGTTTTCACGGCTTATATCACGGAAGAGATCACAAAGACAAATATTGACTTGCCAAGTCACATAGGATGACTCGCGGCTGTCGATGATGACAGTTTAAAAGAAAATTGACATGAAAGGAAGAGGTTAAGCATTCAAAGATTTACGAACACGTTACCTTGTACCGCATGCGCTGCGATGAGGAAGAGGGTCTGATCACCTGTAGAAGAAGACCTGAGCATGCAAGCAAATTGAAGAAAAGGGCTACGCAGGAATGAGTAAAACTGCTGACTTAGAAAAGAAAGAACACAGGTCAACATTCATTCAACAACACGACCCCCTTCTTCTGCAGACAGAAAAGTGGGAGGCGAAAATGAAAAGGAGGTGGGGGGAGGGGGATTGGGTTGACCACTTCTTGCACACAAGAAAACAAAAACAAACGATACAAGCTTTTGTAAAAAAAAAAAAATAGAATTATTAAAAAATTAAACTTGACCTCAAAAATTGAGATCCCTGATTTTCTTTCTTTTTTAAAAAATAAAGCGTTTTCTAGAGGTGCTTGGAGGTGCTTCAATGTATCTTTCATTTGAAGCAGGTGCCCCAGCCTGCACAAAAAAGAGAGTGGGAAATATGAACACATGATCCATTTGCAGAAAATCTGTCAATGTTTCCGACAGTTTCCGAAAAGATCTAGCTTATTCATTCCAATATTGTGCTCTCGGTGAGTGATTGTGCTGGAGAACAGACAGAGGAAAACGGCGTACATAACAGATAATGAGTGACAAATAACAGTGGCAGATAAACGAGCGAACGAAACAAGATAGAGCTGCATACCGCATACCAAGTAGCCACATGCTGATTGGGTGAGAGGTAAGGCGGGAGACGGCAAGGACCAATCAGATCACAGAGCGAAAAATGGTGTAAGAGCTTAAAAAAGAATCCCGGGGCTTGCAACAGCTCTTCTCCCTTCAGCCGGCTGGTGAAACGCACGTTGCCTTCGCTCGTGGTTATCACTGCCGTATCCTCATCACAAGTCACCGCGACATACAACGTCAACCATGTCGAGTAAACCAGCTTATAAAGTCGGTAAGTCAATTTTACTCCAAATCTTATTCTTAAGCTTGAGTGTCTCTGTCGGGAACTCGGTTGCACAGCTCACATGGTAAAGTAACCTAAATCTTCATTTTGAGGATGATTTCAGTTTCCTTTTGCGGTGTTGGTGAACTAGTGCTCTTAAATACATTGTAACTGATTTAATTTAAACATCTTGTTTGAGATGGAATTTGTTTTGCTTTCGATAGTTATGACCACCCAGTGTTTACGACTGACTGTTTTATCTTCATAATTTATTTATTTTACTTGATTCATCTGGCCCTAATCATCTTGAATGTGTGCGAGTCTCATAAATTACCTTCTTTGTGCACAGCTGACATCAGCTTGGCTGATTGGGGCCGAAAGGAAATGATGTTGGCTGAGAATGAGATGCCTGGATTGATGTCATTGAGGCAAAAGTATAAGGACTCCAAGCCTCTTAAGGGAGCGCGTATCGCTGGCTGTCTGCATATGACTGTACAGACTGCTGTTCTCATTGAGACTCTTACTGCTCTTGGTGCAGAGGTAATGATGCCAAATTTTTGCCTATCTGTTATCCATTTTTATCTCCCCAAACTGGTTGCATTAACTTCATTGATAATGTTGTGACCTTGGGAACCATTCCTTTTGTGCTCTTATCTGTTGACTGCTTCCTGACACGCTACAGCTGGTGATCATATCTTTATTTATGCAACTCATGAAAGTTTCATACTGATTTTTATCTGTATTGTTGCTTAGGTCCAGTGGTCTAGCTGCAATATCTTTAGTACTCAGGACCATGCTGCTGCTGCTATTGCTAAGTCAGGGGTGCCTGTGTATGCATGGAAAGGAGAAACAGACGATGAATATATTTGGTGTATAGAGCAGACTCTAGTGTTTAAAGATGGACAGGTATGTACTCCAAAGTCAGTGTGCTTTACTTAATTTTACCATCTCTAAAGTGTATATTCTTTTACAGCCACTTAATATGATCCTTGATGATGGAGGAGACTTGACCAACTTGGTACATGAGAAATATCCACAATATTTAGCCAATATCAAAGGAATTTCAGAGGAAACTACAACTGGGGTGCATAACTTATATAAAATGCTGAGCAGTGGCAAATTGAAGGTTCCTGCAATTAATGTGAATGATTCTGTGACCAAGGTACTTCAATGACTTAAGTCTACTTGTGATTTAAGCCTTATAACTTATAAGTCTAAGTTACTTTTCTACCATTAATAAAATTTGTCCACAGAGCAAGTTTGACAATTTGTATGGTTGCCGTGAATCTCTCATTGATGGCATTAAGAGAGCAACTGATGTTATGTTGGCTGGAAAAGTTTGCGTTGTTGCTGGATATGGTGATGTGGGTAAAGGCTGTGCGCAGTCGTTGCGAGCTTTTGGTGGACGGGTCATTATTACTGAAATTGATCCAATTAATGCCTTGCAAGCATCTATGGAAGGATATGAAGTATGTTGTTTCATCCATCCATGACCATTTGTAAGCTTTAATTCTATGTTTAATTTATGTAATTATTATTATTATTTTCAGGTAACAACAATGGATGAAGCTTCCAAGGAGGGTCAAATTTTTGTCACAACTACTGGTTGTAAAGATATTATTACAGGACAACATTTCCTCAATATGAGAAATGATTCCATTATCTGCAATATTGGGCATTTCGATACTGAAATTGAAGTAACTTGGTTGGAAAAGAATGCAGTAGAGAAGATCAATATCAAACCTCAGGTAAGGGATGCTTTTGAAATGTTAACGTTCAAACCAGAAGAGAGGTTGATTAATCTTGTTTTGAATGTTTCAGGTTGACCGATACAAGTTGGCCAGTGGAAACCATGTCATACTTCTGGCTGAAGGTCGGTTAGTCAACCTTGGATGTGCTATGGGTCATCCATCATTTGTGATGAGCAATTCCTTTACCAATCAAACCCTAGCTCAAATTGAGCTGTGGACCAAACCTGGTCAATACAAAATTGGTGTACATATGCTACCGAAAAAGGTAAAATTTCCCAAACTCAGCTTGTTCACTTGCATTTAAGTTAAATTTTCTAATATGACCATTTCTTTTTTTAAAACCCAGCTTGATGAGGAAGTTGCTGCTCTTCACTTAGAACACTTGGGAGTTAAGCTTACCAAGCTGACTGCTGATCAAGCAGCTTACTTGGGCATTCCTGCTGAGGGTCCATACAAACCTGATCATTACAGATACTAAATTGTTGATAAGAATAAATGAATTTGTTAATGTCATTCATCAATCAAATTTTCAAAACATACAATCAATTAAATTTTAATCAAATACATACCTTTCTGTACAAGATACCTTTTTTGTGATACATGATATTTTTATTTGTGTTAATTTTATATCATTAAGTTGTTAGCACAATTAAGAATTCAATAAAATCATGTCTAATATATTTTATTTTCCTCAAATTTTCCAGTTCCAAGGAATACAAATATGCCCATCTGACATAATTGAATAATAATTTGTTATCCAAAGACATCTACCTTTCAAAATATCTATCAAATCAGCCTTTCTCTCTAGTAACTTTCTACAGCAAGCTATCATTAAATCTGGAGTAACATTATCTTCTTTACTCAAAGACAAGAGTTCAAACTCAGCAATACAGCGAGCATGAAGATCTCGCTCCACATGCTTATTCCTGAGGGAAAAAAATAAATTAACAAGCAGCACATCGGAAACAGTTAAAGTATTTGAAGAACACTTACGTTTGATAACTATTTAACAATCTCTGAGCCTCTGCCATATGTTCACTTATAAAGCTCACCAAAAGTGAAGCGGGACAAGAAGAGGGGACTATGAACTGCCCAGTTGGTGATAACATTAGAGGACCTGCCTCCCTAAACATTTGCAAGAAAACTTTTGAAATTACTCGACTTACAATTCAGCTTCAAAACATTTGGAACAAATACATACGGTTCCACAACAAGTTCAAATTTTTCAAGGCTGTGAGGCCATGTCTTTGGATACCCTTGGCAACCCTGATAATCACTAAGTGATGTTACAAGTCGTCGGAGTTGATTGGTGTAAGACTTTGCCATAATATTGGGTTGAAATTTCCTGCATAAAATTTGGACATTAAGCTAGATGAAATTTCCAAAGTAGCTATTGAAAACAATGTTTGCTCACCTATGAACTACTTTAATATCTCTAAGCACCCTAGAAACTGCCTTCTGCATAGCTGGTATGGCTAGAAGTGCAGCATCCTGTTGCCATACATGTTTCAAAAACTTCCGGCATCAAAAAGAACAAAATGGAAAAAGAAGTTCTTATGAAAATTAAGGTATACATTCACAGAACTCAAAATTAAATGACAAATACTTACATCAAGCCAATTGTGACGTACTTCTCCACTGCTTAGCAATACATTACCATTCAGGCTGACACCAGTATCACTCCCAAAGACCAGAGTCCTTCCTAAAATAGTTGTCCAGCTTCATAAGGTTTTAAGTTACAAAGGAAGACATATAGCGTTTTCTAGAATTCACAATGACTGCATGTAGTTATACCTTTAAGGACGTGTATGAGCTGAGGATGGTCACGGGCAAGTGCTTGAAAACTCTGCAAACATCCTCTGAAATGAGTTACATTCCAGCCACAGTCCCAAATAATTTCTTGCAAACCTAGATTTTGAGCAAGCTCTAACTGCAACCGTTTAACTTCTTCTTGAATAGGCAAACAAGCAGCTTGCTTCTCAGCAGCATCATTAATATTATTTTTCAGCCAGGATCTGAAAAGGAGGTACAAAGAAATAAGTTGGCTTTCTGCTCTTATTTTATGAATTAACAAAGATTTCCATGGACTTACAACAATGACTCTTCTTCTTTAGCTTTTTTCACCTTGTCCTTAATAACATGTGCTCCATACGCATCATCATTATCTTTGAACATTCTTTCATATTTTTGCCAAGCAGTTGATTTCTGTTCAGGACGAGGGTATGAATCCTGCTCTTTAAATGTCGTAGAAGGACTTATGTTATCAACATAAGTGGTGGGGAGATTGCAAGATTTTAAAACTCTTAAAACAGCGTTTCTTGTATCACGCTCATTGAGATTTAATGTCACTAGTTGAAAGGATCCTAAATATGACAAAGAATATGAAACAAAATAATTTTGACATAAAATCATGCAATTGTACAAATTATATTGGTGTCACCTTGAGAAGAAGTCTCTCGAGGACGCAAGTAAAACTTCAGGGTAACTGGCCTGACAGATCTCCTTTTTTGGAGAGTCTCTAGGTATGAACTCAACTGCATTAATGAGTTTTCATTTATTGACTACAAAAAGTAAAAAGTAAGCAAATAACAATTAAAAAGAACTTTGAAAAGTATCAGGATGCATAAATCTACATACTCTTTCATTTGGATGCTTCCCAAACAAATCTGGATGGACTGAGAAATAGAAAGGGCGCAACGCAGTTGAAACCTCTACGGAAGACAAGAGACGAATAGAGCCTGGCATTGCTGGTGAGCTCTTGGCAAATTGGGCACTACAAAAATAAATTAATAAGAAATTTGTGATTTTTTGAAAAGTTCTCACTTTTAGATTTGTGAAATATAATATGAGCAAACATTTACCTCACTTTCAGAAGACATGCTGACATTTTGAAAGAACTAGAAATGTTTAAGTATGAAACTACATTAAAATTCAGTGCCATAAAATATTTTTCTTGTTTCGATCTATTATTCAGAAAATGTTATTTTGAAGATAGTTGGATAAGGAGCAATGTTCATCTACTGAAGTGTACATAACCTTCACGAAGTGTCAAGGTCTCCCCAATACGAAAAACCTGATTAAGTAATGAGTTCTTAAACATGTCACACCTTGAGATGAATATAGATTGTCAGGTTTTAATAAAACAGGAGGCTGTACGGTATCATGACGTGTTATGTAATGTAATTACCACAACACAACACTAATCAGCTGTTCAACAGCAAAACAATAACAAACCCTAACAAAAACAAAAGTAAACAAGTAAACGCCTAGCCTATGGAAAATCGCACGTAAGCCAAACACAGTCACACACAAACAGAACCATTGATATATTCAGCTCTGCTCAGGTTCAATTCATCAAAATTTAGATGTTTGCTGACACAAAAGCAGTAATAGTGGTAATATACTTTTATTAAAATTATTATTAATTGCTTTGATCAGACATCAATGTTTTGCTAAAACAAAGACAACTATCTTTTTTAGTCAGTTATCATTCCAGTTCACAATGGGTCTATGTGGCTGGATTCATGTTTCAAAAGTATTACATCCCAAACTATTTTGGAAACAATGGCAATTGAAGTGTCTATATACAATGATGGCAGTACCGATAATACAAAAAAAATTATTGAGGAGTGGCAGTCTAAATTAAGAGGTTCTGAAATCTACATTACTGTGTCACACGGAGCAGGACAAGCTAAAGGAGGTCTGTTACAGCACTAAGACACTTAACATAATGTTCTGGAGGAGATAATCTTTTGAAAGCTGCTCTCGTTTTGATTTCTGTAGTTGGCTTTGCTAAAAACCAAGCAGTCCACCAGTCTTCAGGAGAATTTTTGTGTTTTCAGGATGTGGTAAGTGTGCCTTGACAGACGTTGTCAATCAATAAAATCACTTTCACTTCAAATTTTTAAAACTGCCATGTTAAAAAAAAAAAAAAATCCTCTATGTGGGCTCGAAGTCAAACTGACGTCACTTACTTTTACTTCTGCTTGCAGATCTGCCTCAAGACAATAAATTTAACTTGTTTCTACTAATATATTATTTGATTTCTTGTGTAGGATGATGAAATGCTTCCATGTCGCATCTCCTTTCAATTGGAAGAAGCAAGACAGCATCCTAGAGCTGTAAGTAAATGGCTTCATAAAAATAATTTCTCAATTTAATCTTTATTTACTTCCTTTTGAACAGATAATTGGATCAAAATTTATAAGAGATCCTCCGAAATCCACTCCAAGATTTTCCCGTTGGGCGAATGAACTTGACCATAAGAAACTTTCAGTTCAAATTTACACATCACACGGCCCGACAGTTATAATGCCCACGTGGTTTTGCAGTAGAGAAGTGTTTCATCGGTATTGTTTTCTATGTGAAAAGATTCTAATTGTCCTTAATGAGAATTGTTGACTACTGGCTGTTTAATGATTTTACAGGGTAGGCAAATTTTCTGAAGCAGGTAAAGGAACCCCAGAAGACCTAATTTTCTTCTACAAACATCTGGATGGAGGAGGAACAGTGAGACGAATAGATGAATGCTTACTGATATATCGCTACCATCAAAATGCCATGACATTTTCAATACATGAGTAAGAAAATATTTCCAAGTGTTACGTGGTTAGTGCCAAAAATTAAACACTCCACATAAATGTTTCTTATTTTAAAGGGACACAATTTGGAACATACGAATACAAAGACTAATAGACAATGAACTCCAGAAATGGCCTAGTTTCACTATTTGGAATGCGGGAAAGCAGGGGAGAAGATTTTACCGGTCCCTTCCTCCTTTACTTCAAGACAAAGTTGTAGCTATGTGCGATATAGATCAAAAGAAAATTGGTCGAAGGTATCAGCCATATTTTCCTGATGATCCAAAAAGAACCAAGACAACTAGACCAATTCCCATTATTGGTTTCCAGGAAGCATCGCCCCCTTTTGTCATTTGCATAAAACTTGTAAGTAATCTTCTTTTTAAGACTATAATTCCAGAATTTAAGTATATTCTTGTAACCAAGTCACAAATTTAATCCCCTTCAGGATTTGACAGATGGCGAATTTGAAAAAAATCTTGCATCATTAAGATTGATGGAGGGTGAAGATTATGTTTTATTCAGCTAATACAACCAAAACATGTCAAGTGTCAAGTAATGACAAAAAGAAAAAGAAAAGAAAATTCATTTCACATACAAAATTTGTAACCAAATGCAATAAAATATTGCCTCAGTGATATTGGACTGACTTGGGCTCAATTAAATCTGAAAAGTTCAAATAAATATATTCACTTGTCGCAGCAACACTATCTTCCATGTCATCCTCATCAAGGCTGAACTTGCCTTTTTCTGATTGGAATTCACTTAAACCTTCTGAAATTGAAGAGTGGGGATTAGAAAAGGTAAGGCCAGTTTGCAGATTAGGAAAATTAACCAAACATACCTAATATTTGAACAAACAGTTGATTTGATGTAAAATCTGGTGAAATAACTCTGGCTGTTATTTGTTCAGAGAGAACAGGTGAGTAGTTAACCATCTTTAACACCTGAAATAAACAGCTGCATTAAAACAATGGAAATGAAAGACAATCACAATAGAAGTATTTTCTGTATCAACAATTTTACCTTGAATTTTATTATGGTTTCTTTGACAGGCATTGAGTCTAATGTAACTAACTTTGGAGCAATGGATACAGGAGGTGCAGCAGTTCTATCAGCTAGGACTGGTTTCACAGTCTCTGGTGGGCATCCAGGGGCTTGATCTATTCTTTTTCTCTCAAACACAGCAGGACTTTTTTGGTTTCCTAGAGACATCAGTTTTGACAGATCTCCACCAATACAGTTGGAAGTTGGAGTTGCAGTTGGTATAGAATTCTCATTGACTTTAGCCAAGCTATCAGATAACTTCAAGTTGACATCTGACTTGTCTAGAACAATAATGGTGATAAATTTATAAGTAAGTGGTTAATCGAGTTAAGTTGTATAGCCAAAAGTGAGCTGAATCCTTAAAATTACCATGCTCATCTTGGAAGAAAATATGTTTTTTATTATGAGACACGGCTATTGATGTATTGAGTATATGACTTACACCTTGAATATATTTATTCAAGATGTAGGGACTTTGTCGAGGCTCCTTCGGTTTAGGTTCACTCTCCATATCTTGTGATGGTTTCTTCTTTCTTCTACGAATCCTTTTACGTTTCATACCAGAGTCTGTTTCACTGTTTGTATCTACATCATTGTCACCAAGTGTCTTGCTAACATTGCCATTAGATGCCGGCATGGATGGTGATAATTCTTTAGTTGATGTTTCAAGTGATGCCGACAGTTTTCCAACTAAATGCTGGTGAGATAATTGATCTTTCAAAGGTAGCTGTGTGGCTGGGGATCTCTCTTTAAGAGATTGTGCACTTTCTTGCACAGCTGCTCTTCCAGCATTTAAGGGATCAGTTCTAATATCTTCGAAAGGGCAATTCTTTGATTTCAACTGCACTAGTTCAGTGTTCTGAGCACTTGCAGGAGCATTTGGAACTTTATTTTTTTCTAGTGACCGAGAGGCTTCCATGTCAGTTTGTATGGAATCAGGGGGGCTCTTTCTTTGGATCTTTTCATTGAGAATTTCTAGTTCTGATTCCCGTATAATGCTGCAACATGGGAAAATGACATTACACCCCGTCACATTTTTTAATGAAATATCTGCTCTTGGGGTTCTTACCTTAGTGTATCATTGTCTCGTAACAGGAAGGAGCTTTCAGAGGGAGGGAGATAGTAACCATCATTTAAAAGATAAAATGGGCCATCAATGACAAACAACCGACGTATATGGTCTTCCACATCTCTCACAGTTTGCTGTTTGTCATGATTGACAAAGACACAACTTTGTTGGCGAGCACCAGAAAACAAAGCGGACATATCCAGCCACACACGTATTCCGTTCATATTTTAGAGAAAAAGTATTACAAAGTATAGTAAACTCAAACCGATTGAGACCATAAAGTCAATCAAATCATATTTTTCATTCACGTAAGAAACAAACACGAGCTAAGAAAGGTTAATCGCCGAGCGAGCCGGCGACGTTCAACAAAAACAAGAGAATAAACTTAGCGGAGTGTACGTGAAATTTGTTTCACGGTTTCAGGGATAATTTGAATTTTCAACCATACCGTAAAACACGACACACGTTTGAAGAATGTGCCAAAGCAAAATGCGACTTGCATAAATCACGCACTTCAAATGAATCCCTTCAAGAGCTCCGGGTGCAGTTGGCAGCCTTCTCTGTCCATCGCGGGCAAAAATTTAAAACAAAAGCTCGTCTGCACGGTTCACACTCTTCTGACATGGCTCCTAGAATCACTAACCCCGAAACCATCAAAAGATAAAACAATTATTATAAAGAATGTGAGAGAACATTTTATGTAGGCGAGCAGTCGGGATTAACAAAATCAGGAGAAGAATGAGAGAAAGCCCATCACAAATTCTCTGAATTTTATCGCTCTTGTCTTTCTCTCGCTCTAGCAAGCTCGCCCGTCGTAAGTAGGGGCGATAGGACACATCTGGCTCGGCGAATCTGTCACGTGCACGGGTCGGACAGGGAAGAGGGGGGGGGGGGAAGCTGCTAGGGTCGATGGTATCAAGCGTCGCTTGGAGCTTGGAAGCGCCCACAGCCAGAGTAGGACCGAGAGAGCCAACGGCTCTTTTTGGATCGGCCCCCGCTTGGTTTTGTCAGGGAGCCCAAAGAGGTACGACGCGCCCAGTGCCCGCGCTCCCGGCCGCCCTGAGCGACACAAGACACAGCTTACGTTTGCGTTAGTCTAGCCCCGCTTTTTGGAGTAGATTTATCGTGGTTAGAATCCCCCATTGCGCTTCAGAGGGGGGTAAAAACCCTCCTCCAATCGAGATGGTTGTAACCACTTCAGATGTGGCCCTGGCGGACGAGGAAGTGAGTCCCGAAGTGCTGGAGAGTTTCAGAAAACTGGTGCAAGGTGGGTCCAGTTCATGGATTTTACTCGTCCTCTCATATCCTCTGTTCCATCTCATGTGTATACTCGTTTGTTACGAAACCCTACCAGCTGACGCCGACCTGGTCTGCCCCTTGACGGACGACTTTCTTCTCAGATTTCTATGGGCAGCCGATCTGGACGTGAAAAAGTCGTACCACCTGGTGAGTAACTCGCCGCAGTCGGCACCGAATGGTCTCACAAATCAGCTGCGAGAGGTACCTGACCTCCAGCAAATGATGTCCACTGCAGCTGCAGGAGTACTTCGCGGCCCGGCGCGACTTCCCGGACGTGTTCCTCCTGAACAACCCCTACGACTACCTGCCCATCTTCAAGAGCAACGAGCTGGGCTTCGAGCTCAACGAGCGCGACCCCCTCGGCCGGAGGATCTTCGTAGCTAGAATAGGTGAGCACTGGACAAGCAACAAGTCCTGCGAGGGTGGGAGTGAAAATATTACAGGCCATCACGGGGTTGAGCACCACCATCATGGAGATTCCATAGATAATATTTGAGCCCGCACTGGAGATTCAAGAGTGCGAATGCCGCAGGCCACTTTGCTGGCAGCAGTGGGCCGCGGGCCGCGCCGCGGGCCGCCCGACCCGGTGCGGCTGGAGCGCCGTGCAGGTAGGCACGCTGCGCACTCCCATGCGCGGCACAACCCGCATAGCCTACCTGCTGGGCGCTCCCCACGGCCCGGCTGGCCCGCAGGCGGGAAATAAAATGAAACAAATTTGTGTAGCGGCAGGTATCCACGCCCTGCCTTTTAAGCAAACGCAATACAAGGGAGAACATGTTTCGCATACTAGGCAGGATACCACCAGCTCCAACAGGTGTGATTGTAAGATTTGTTTTACCCGCCAACTTTGCAGCACTGCCAGCACCTCCGCTCCTAAGAGGCGCACCCTGCGAGGCGCCGCTTCCCGAAGAGAAAATATTGTCAAAATGGGGTCCTTGACGGTCTTTGTGACGTGTTACTGTCTTGGAGGACCGGGGGGGGGAGACAACTCTGAAGTTTGGTGAATAAGTGTCGTGTTTTTTCCGCATTAAAACAAAAATTGCGATTTTTTTTTCCAGAAAATTCCTGATTTGTCTCAGGACTTTCCTGCTCTTTCTTTTTATTTTGAATTACGAAGTGTCCAAAAATTTCGTAATGTTTTCTCCCTGGGAAGAACTATATTTTGAAAAATAAAGTCAAAATTGCACCACTTTGCAGTAATTTTGCCTTCAAGCACTGATATTCAATTACCGTGTCGTCACATTCTTTTTCATGTGAAAACTGTCACATTCCTTTTGATATTAATGTCATATTCTTTTGAATGTGACATTAAAATTTAGCCCGCATTTTCTGGCCGATTCACATTGAAAAAAATGTGACATTACATTTTAAACAATAATGTGACACTTTTCACATGAAAAAGAACGTGACGTCACAGTAATTGTGTAACAGTGAGTGTTCTTCCTGAGTTGAGGGAAACTGCGACGGCTTGCGCTTTCTCCTGTCGCAGGCGACATGGACCCCTCCAGGCACAAGTTTGAGGACGTGCTGCAGACCTGCCTCATGACCATGGAGGCCCTGTCCGTGGACCCGGAGGTGCAGCGTCTCGGCATCGTCGTGCTCGTGGACATCACGCGCTTCTCCTACAAGCTGGTCAGGTGGCTCACCCCTTACAAGATCAAAGTGTCCCTCAAGTTTTTGCAGGTAATCACGAATTCCGACTGCCTACGTAATTTGTTTTCCACGCTGACTGTGTCGCACGGAATTTACATTCCGTATGAACAGAGATCCACGTGCTTTGACGAATCAGGAAAACTTCGTAGTTTTGCCTCGATTTTGTCTAACGGCTAACCGAACCCCGTGCTCTGCACAGGATTGCATTCCGGTGAAGATGCAGGCCCTGTATTGCGTCAACGCGCCAAGGGTGTTCAGCCTCACGTACAACGCGGTGAAGCCCCTGATGAAGGAGGAGTTCAAAAGGAAGGTGAGGGATTTACGGGGCCGTCGCAAGCACTGTGAAAAATACTCGTAAGGGTTACGGGAAAATTTTCCATGATAAAAGTCGTAAAATTACAATTTGAAATTGTAAATTTACAAGCACTCCCTATCGACTAGGAATTGACCGACGAGCAAGAATGGGCAGTCGTAAATTTACGACATATTTTGTAAATCAAAATTACAAAAAATGTCGTAAATTTACGAGGATATTTTTCACAGTGAGCGACCTCCCGTCTGTCTGTCAGAAAGGACCAACGTGACATTCAGTTTTTTCCCCTTCTGAGCAGATATCCTGGCACAACGGGGATCTCTCCTCCCTGCACAAGGTGCTGCCTCCTTGCGTCCTGCCCAAGGACTTCGGAGGCACGAAAACTAAGGACCCGGTTGACTGGGATAGCTGGTTCGGCCACGTCCTCGATAAAGCGCCCTTGTTCGAGGGTTAGTTTTTGACACCGTGGGGGGAAATGTCCTTTAACAAAATAAAAAAAATGAAAAATAGAAAAAATGCGACACGTGATTTTGTTTCTCTTTCTAAATGAAGAACATGTTCTAATCCAAATTCTTGACGTTGGTATGTTACAGAGCTGAGATCTTTCGGATACGTCTCCAAGCAAGAAAGCTAGGGAGAACCTTCTACAGTTAGAACATTGGAACACAAACTCGATTCCTACAAAACGCCTAGACTGTGCTTTATGTTTCAAGAATACTCATAACCATCGGCTACTGCTGAAACACTATGTGATATAGTCTCATTTCATTTGTGTTGAATCCATGTTAGTTTTAGAACACGCTGTTCTTGATTATGATTACAAGACGTTGTGATAATTAGCAAGGCTCGTGTGCGACTGAACAGTGACTAGTAATCATGAAACCATTGTAATTAATTTGTCAATACTCTTCATCGTATTACGCTAATAAAAAATATTAAAAATTACTGAAGTATTTTTCTTGAATTCACCCTATATTCGATGCTAGTCCATAAAACACACTGTGTCAAAGAATTAAGCCTCGTGAACACGACAGACGCAGAATCTTTACGATAAAAAGACGATAACGGTCGTACAATACACCCATCTGATGTCAACGCGCTCGCGGGCAGATGTATGTGTTTGGAGAGAAAGTTAAAGGGGAGACTATAAGAACCTGGGAGTCTACTGGTCGAGGCGGGAGGGTCAGTTCAGCTGCTGCGATAAAGACGACTTCCGCCCGTTATCGCATCGGGAAGCGGTTTTTCGACCCGCGTGGTAATCATGACATAGATATTTCAGGAAAGAAAGTAGGCCATCTCGTTTTGTTTCCGACAGGAAGACTTCCCCAAAAGCATTCGTGTCGCAAGACGGCGCGCTCTGTCATTCCCAGGCTAGTGAGTCGAAGAAGGAAGCGGGGGTGGGGGAAGCCCTACTAGTGACCATGCTCATTTCCGGCTGGCGCTTTTGACTAGTCGAAACACAAACTTCGCGCTGTCATTTTTCAAAGATGTTTGTCTTGGTGAAAACCAGGTCGCACAATGTGGGTTGTTGGTTATTATGTAATTATTGAGAAAGGGGCAGTCTATAGATATAAAGCGGAGGGGTGAGCGACCCGGTTAAAGCTAAGCCATACGAGAATCTAATAACACTATTACTTCTTTGATATTCTTGGTAATACCTAATCTGTGACAACACTACCACAACAACTCACTAAATACCTCCAACAGAGTCATAGACACAAAAATCCGATACTGTACTGTTACACACTGAACTTTTTAGAAGATCCTGCAGCAATGTTGATTATTGCAAGTACACCGGCTACAATAAAAAGACACCCTCGCAGATTTACAATATTTTTCGGAATAAATGATGTTTGTATACATATAAGATCGGTATCGTAACTTTAAGAAGCCTGTTTGACAAGTGTCACTACAATTTTGTTATTTTACAATTCGAAATCGTAACTTTATACGACATTTTTCATGGAAAACTTCCCAGGAGCTCTAGCAAACACAGCTTTTTTTAAACTTTTCAAGAAACTCAAATAATTTCGATCAAAGAAGTGAAAACTTTTCAAGTATAAGTAAAAGGATTGCCTGCGCCCTTTTTTCTTTTCTTCTTTTCTTTTTGTTGTACGAGACGAAATGGAGAGAGGTAAGGGTAAAGCGCGCA
The DNA here is from genome assembly GCA_029379305.1 of Frankliniella fusca. Lineage (NCBI taxonomy): Eukaryota > Metazoa > Arthropoda > Insecta > Thysanoptera > Thripidae > Frankliniella > Frankliniella fusca. The sequence continues at coordinate 1,018,504 of JAHWGI010001090.1, forward strand.
GGAATTGGGGGTTGGGGGGTAGGGGTAGGGGTCGGGTGGGGGGTGGGGGGGTAATGGAGCCGCTGGCGCGGCGTGGCGCGGCTAGTCCCCCCAGATGCATTAGGGATGAAGATGTCCAGCCCGCAGACAGCACGGCAAGCAGCACCCCGCTACGGCTGCGCTACGGCTGCGCTACGGCCAGCCTGTCAGATTCAGATTGCGTTTCAGGCCAGCGCGGCGGGGTGGCTCTTCGCAAAGCAGCTATGAGCCGGAGGGGAACGGCGGGAACGGCTCATGGCAAGCACTTGCAGGGTTCGATTCAGATTTGGCACTTAGGAGTGGAATGATAGGGGCTCTGCTCGCGTTATAGTTATCCTACCATAGACACCCACGAGTTCAAAATTTACTAGAATGTGGAGGTTTTTTTTGGAATAACAAGGGCGTGACTACACGCCAACTTTTAAAGGCGTTCTATGCCTCTGCAAAGGCTTAAAAACTGCACAAAGGCTTTGGGGCTTTTTGGCGCCGATTGCAGATAATTATTAACCACCCCTGTAAAGATGTAGAGTGTCACCTTTCTTTTTCTAGTGATTGAGTTTGCATGACGCACGCTTGTGAACGCGCATATTCAAAAGCGGCAATATCCCCACATAATGCGGCATCTGTCATCTTTTATGACCATTTTCATTATCAAATCGTTATTTTATGGTAGATTGAGGGTGAAAACATGTGTCTGTAGAGTTCGTACCCTGTGTGGTGCGGAACAATCGGCAAACACTCGGCCCGTTGCCAGCCGACATCCAAAATAATAATAATAATAATAATAATAATAATAATAATAATAATAATAATAATAATAATAAAAATGGTGATGTCGGTTTGAAAGTCCAGCTCTCCATACGCACTGCAGCTCACACGAACACCCAGGCCCCCGGGTCAGGCGGGGATGGGGTTGGCGGGGGTAAGGGGGTGATTGGCGGCAGCTCCTCTCCGTAGCAATTAGCGGGTCGCCGACCAGGAAGCCGCACACTCTCACCAGAACACTACGGCCTCTATCAAACCACGACGTCTGTCTCCACCCCCCCCCCCCTCTCCCTCTAGCTGACCCCCTTGATAAGCCGTTGGGGCCGCACTCGGAAGTCCGGAAACTAACAGAGGCCGGGCCGGGCCGGGCCGGGCCGGGCCGGGCCGAGCGGGGCTGGACGCTCTAGCTCCCCGAACGCTGTGCGACTGCCCAAGTTGCGAACTGAACTTTAAACCCGAAAAGAACCAGGGGAAATCCTAACCGAAATTACTCGCAACCAAAAGATGTACTTAATTCAAAATAGCTGCGCTTCAATTTTGGAGAACATCATGATATTTCAACTCTTATTTGACCCTCAAAACAAGTTGTTCTCGCAAATTTACGGACAGCCCTTGAATATAGAACACACCTATTTGGGTGTGGAAGTACACATAGAAAAAAAATTCGCTGAAAGCCTATAGCTTTGTTACGTATTCACTGTCCGTTATTTCAACTTTCTTCCATTATTTAAGTTGCACATCGCGCGCAGTCGGTACTTGCTTCAATTTCGAAAATAAATAAGAATATAAGAATAAGAATAAGAATAAGAATAAGAATAAGAATAAGAATAAGAATAAGAATAAGAATAAGAATAAGAATAAGAATAAGAATAAATAATAATCTGAAATGTTGTCAATTAGGGATATGAAGCCCAAATTACGCTGAAAAAACTCAATCTTACCGGTGATACCGGGCTTCACAAACCTAATGCCGATTCTGAGTCAAACGGGGCCCTGCTCCCATCTCCTTCCTCGAGAGTGTAATTGTCTTCACTTTGCCCGGAGCTGCCCTCTGGCCTTCGGAGCGGCTGCGCGGCCCGCGCGCCCTAAGAGTATTTAGAGAGGTAAGGAGAGGCAGGCAGAGCTAGGGGAGGCTGGGCTCAGGGCTCTTCCAGTTTCAGAGGAAAAGTCGGCGCCTCTTTGGCAATACACTCACGCCTCACTCATCACTTGATGAAGAGGCGAGGACGGCCGGCAACTCGGCACCCAGACGCCATCAGTTACGGTGATCTACTTTGCGAGGACCGCGGGAGGAGGGCGGATGGGGGAGGAAGAGCGAGAGAGAAAGAAGAGGCGGGGAGTGGGTTACTGAGATAGGAGAGGCGGGAGCGAGCGGGAGAGAGAGAGAGACGAGGCGGGAGTGAGCGAGAGAGAGAGAAGAGGCGGGAGGGAGCGAGAGAGAGAGAGGAGGCGGGAGAGAGCGAGAGAGAGAGAGAAGAGGCGGGAGGGAGCGAGAGAGAGAGAGGAGGCGGGAGAGAGCGAGAGAGAGAGAGAGAGAGAGAGAGAGAGAGAGAGAGAGAGAAGAGGCGGGAGGGAGCGAGAGAGAGAGAGAAGAGGCGGGAGGGAGCGAGAGAGATGACCGGTCCGACCCTCCACGCCGTCGAGTCATAACAGACCAGGGCGGCCGCACGGCGAGGCTGGGCAGCTGAGAGTCGCGCCTCGGGGCCGAGCACGGATCTCAGGGCGGCCTGAGACCATCCGGGAGCGTGAGGCGGAAACGCAACTCGTTAGGTAAGACTCCGTGAGCATACACTCTCAGGTCTACACTGTTGTGTTTAGGCAGTTGATGTAGATCGACTTTAGCTAAGCACACCCAATCACTTATCAACCCATTGATCCATTCTCTGTCTCGGCAAATGTCTACTTTTTATGCAGCAGGATTACATTTGCATGTCATTCTGCTGTTCACTATCGCAGTCCACCAGAAGAGCCGACGCCGAGCTCTCGGCCCGCACCGCACCGCCACCAGGACGCCGTCGGCGATGCACCTGAGCGCGATGCACCCGCTGCCGCCGGAGTGGGCCGAGAAAGCGCGCCATGAGCTGGGCGAGGAGCCGGGCCGCACGCCCCTCTGCCTCGAGGAGCTGCGAGAGCGACTCAGGGGTAAGCGGCTGCCGACCCGACATCACGAGATTTACCTGTCATTTTTATTTTTGCCAGTTCGAGGAATATTTACAGAAATTGTGCGCCATTGGCAAATACCTACTCTTATTGACAATAGCACCTTCTACAAGAACTTAGAATAGTTTTACGCACTATAGTATTTTTGGGTGATTTAGCGACGCTTCACTGTTAAAAAAAAACATTTCCTAAACAGGATTGTCGCCACAAATTTAAAATTTTAACTTTCCCTGAGTTTTTCCAGATTTCCAGGCATTTTAAAAAAATGAAATTTTTCTGATTTGAAAGTAATTGCATGTCGATTGCTTCAATGAAACGCGAGCGAAGCGAGCGGAAATCTTTTCAACCGTACGGTAGCAAACACTGACTTATTTTCGATAAACTTCTGACTTTAGTCACGCAAATTCGCTGAGTTTTTTCGCATTTTCCCTGAGTTTTCCCTGATTTTCCTGATTGTTTTCAAATTCCCTAAGTTTTCCAGGATTTCAAGGTTTTTCAGAGTTGTGGCAACTCTGGAAATTAACAAGAAATATCTGTGAATATTGTTAAACGACCTGACTGTGAATTCACTTTTTTTCGTGTTCATTTACAGAACAATTCTGTAACTTCACGCACACGCGCGCACACACACACACATACACATATTTAAAAAAAAATTCCTACCAACTTCTCTGTTGTTTCACGATTTTTCTTGTTAATCTACTTGATTTTTCATCCAACTAAACAGCGACACCTATAAATTTGTTTCTCTTTTTTTTTAAAAAAAGAAAAAACAAAACATAGTAATTTAATTGAAAATTAGAAATAGATGGTCGTCAAGAATCCACTCTCTTCCATCAACCTAATGATACCTCAGTGTTGGAGACAAACGCGTTCAACAAAATTTAATCAAAATGTGAAGAAATTCTTTCTCGGAACACCCGAGCGCCAATCCCGCCGTCACTTATATCACTGACGGATATAAAGGTATAGATTCTCAACTATACACTGTTCCTCCAAAGGCAATGAAAGTACTACCTTTTGTGGCAGTGCCCCTGCAAAGGCAATAAGACAAAAGTAAGACCTTTCCAGCGGCAATGAATCGCTCATTGCCGCTTCAAAGGCAGTATTCATTGCCAATTTTGGCAATGAGCGGAAGTCAGTTTTTAAATTTTCTCTAAGTTATTGGCGTTTCAGTCATTGCCACATTGTGGCATTGAAGTTTCATTGCCAAATATTCGGCATTTAAGGTTCATTGCCTAAATATCGGCAGTGAAGGTTCATTGCCATTATGTCGGCAGTGACGGTTCACTGCCAACCAGCCGGCAATGATCGTTCACTGCCAAAAGGTCGGCAATAATGTATTGAGAAAATGCAGCAATGAATGAAAAAGTGAATTAATTTTAAGTTACTTTCAGAACATTGCCGATGGGCTGGTATTGAACACTGCCATTGGGTTGGCAATGATCGGTTCATTGCCGCTGCAAAGGTCTTACTTTTGTCTTATTGCCTTTGCGCCGGTCATTGCCAAAAGGGGCTTCATTGCCACGAAAGGTAGTACCTCAATGCCAATAATGGCAATGATCACTACCTTTGAAAAAACAGTGTAGAGGACTTGTCTAGTGTACATAGAAGAACAAAGAACTCCGGAAGTGCCCTTATATTTTCGACAAAAAGGGCATATTTCTTTTCGCTGTCTGTGGTTTTTGGAACATTAGTAAGGAATATAGCTAGAAATCACAAATTTGCTCGTAAATTCGCCCGAAGCAAGTATTCTAATACCACTTCTGGAGTTCTTGTTCTTCTAATTTGTACGGGACAGGTTGTGTATTGAGGGGTTGTTAGAGATGCTGTCTCTAAGGCCTGATGCAATCCCATTTCGAAAGAAATTCCAAATCCTTGCGAATATAGGTAGCCACGCTTCTTATAAACTGGAATCAGGCAAAATTTGCGTTAGGCTGAGAACGTACTAGATTTCCGGCTACGATAACATACTCTGGACACTCAGGTGTGAGACAGTCTCACACCAAATGGTGTGAGGCAAAATACCTCACACCAAACGGTGTGAGGCAAACATACCTCACACCAAATGGTGTGAGACTCGTTGTGCCTCACACCAAATGGTGTGAGACCCTCTGTGCCTCACACCATTTGGTATAGGGAAGTATCACTCCATTTGGTGTGAGCACAACGAGTCTCACACCATTTGGTGTGAGGCACAACGAGTCTCACACCATTTGGTGTGAGGCACAACGAGTCTCACACCATTTGGTGTGAGGCACAACGAGTCTCACACCATTTGGTGTGAGGCACAACGAGTCTCACACCATTTGGTGTGAGGCACAACGAGTCTCACACCATTTGGTGTGAGGTATGTTTGCCTCACACCGTTTGGTGTGAGGTATTTTGCCTCACACCATTTGGTGTGAGACTGTCTCACACCTGAGTTTCCAGAGTAGTTTTACACTGCGAAACACACAACACTCGTATTCTTAATATTGAAGTGATTTCGTCCGTTCGAGAGCCACCCCACCTGAAGTCCAGCTAGCCCGACCCTGACCCGACCCGACTTGAGCTGAACCGACCCTTGTGCTTCTCGAGAAACTCCGTAAAGCTCCGCGTGAAAAGCCAACGCCGACACTAACTTTTAATTGCGTCGCCCAGCGCCGCCGCCGTGCCCACCGTGCCGACGTCTTCCGCGGCTTTGGCTTGAGGTGGCAGAGCGCGGTGTGGCGGGGCGGGGCGGGGCGGGGCGGGGCGGGGCGGGGCGGGGCGGGGCGGGGCGGGGCGGGGCGGGGCGGGGCGGGGCGGGGCGGGGCGGGGCGGAGCGGGGCGGGGCGGGGCGGGGTGGGGGGCGCACTTGGGGCTGCTTGGGGCGGGGCCCGGGCGCTCTGCAGGCAGGCCAGATGGAGCAGAGACAGTTATTAGTGGGTGTGCTGCCGCCCGGCCCCGCCCCGCCCCGCCCCGCCCGGCCCCGCCCCGCCCGGCCCCGCCCCGCCCCGCCCCGCCCCGCCCCGCCCCGCCCCGCCCCGCCCCGCCCCGCCCCGCCCCACCCCGCCACGCCACGCCGCCCTGGGACGCCTTGCTTCCCGTGCCTTGGCGTGTCGGCGCGGGTAATTCAATTCTCCACTGCTTCACGGACACGCGGCTCACGGGAGGCCCCGGCCCCGGAGGCGCCTCTCTCTCTCTCTCTCTCTCTCTCTCTCTCTCTCTCTCTCTCTCTCTCTCTCTCTCTCTCTCTCTCTCTCTCTCTCTCTCTCTCTCTCTCTGTAAATGTAAACCTGTACTGAACTATCTGTGGTCCAATAATGATGTACAAAAACAAGACTTCCAGTCTTATGTACTAGCTCAATAAATATCAATCAATCAATCAATCTCTCTCTCTCTCTCCTACTTTGTCTCCTCACGCTTCGCACTGCTTCTGTATGCCGATCGCAGACGGAGACGCAGGCGACAAAAGAGGCCACCAGCCCCGCCCCTCTCTCACTCTAACACTCAAGAGCACACGCACTGGCTGCGAAGGCGTTGAGCAGATGGGGTGGAAACATGTGGCAGCAGTGGTGGTGGTCGCGTGTATAAGCGGAGAGAGGAAGGGAAAGGGAGAGAAGAGCCAGGGAAGGAGGGGGAGGGAGAAAGGGGGTAACGAATGACGCTGTGATAAGGCTCAGGCCGTGAGGGGGCTGTAAGCTCACCGGCTCAGTCTCTTAAACGATTGTTTGTGAGCCGCGATGATCACTCACTATACAATACACTTGCAGTGAAACGATAGGCGGTCGAGGGGTAGGAATCACTTTTGATAATGCCCATGCGGCGTTATTTCCCGAAATACGCGAAGTACAGCTAAAAGTACAGGAAAACATATCTGAATTTTTTGATAAGAAAAAGCAGAGGAAAACTTGAAGAAAAAACAAAAAACAAAGGACAACTATAAAAAATATTCGTAGGGGTTATACGGGAAAATGTTCCATTACAAATGTCGTTAAGCTACAACTTCCAGTTGTATTGTTACGGTGAGTTTTTTTTACCCCAAGTGTCGACTTAGTTTTCTTTGACGAGTACGAATTTGCTGTCGTAAAACGACGACTGCGTTCGTAAATTTACAACTCTGTCGCTCTAATCGCAAATTACGAAAAAAGTCGTAATTTTACTAAACTTTTTTCAAAGTGACATTGCTGTTATACCGTTCAATGGAGAAATCAGTCGAATCGAAATAACCAAAAGAGCAGGGAATACCGCAAATCCGCTCATACGCTGTTTGGAGTTGTTTCGCCAATTATTTTTTCGTCTTTTCTTTCTTCTTCTCTTTTTCCCTACTTTGTACAATCCCCCCTTTCAGAGACAGACCCGGGGCATGCGGACCTGTTCGAGGACGAGTCCTTCTACCTCACGTTTCTGCGGGCGCGCAAGTTTAACGTGGAGAAGACGGTGAAGCTGGTGAGGCGCTACTGGGAGATGCGGCGCCGCTACCCCGACGTGTGTCGCTTCGCCGCCGCCTCCAAGCACCGCCGCTTCCACGACACCAAGGCCATCACCGTCCTGCAGGACCGGAACCACTTCGAGGCGCCCGTCATCGTCGTCAAGATAGGTCGGTCGTCAGCAGAGACACAACCCGGTCTTACCTGGAAAAGAGGAACAAAAGAGCTTGAATTACACTCGCTGGAAAAAAAGTGTGTTGACTTGGTACCTTTAAAAGGTGCCACACTCTAAATGTCAATGGACATTTTTTGTAACGAACTATGAACGATTTTGTACGTCACTAGACAAGATGCAATATTGTGTGCCGATAGTTACAATTTGTAACATACTCCACACAATTTGTAACATACTCCACACAATTTGTAACTAACTGCACACAATTAAAAGGTGAAAATTGTCAAGTTAGTGACGTGCGGAATCGTTCAGTGCTAGTTACAAAAATGTTTATGGTCATTTAGAGTGCACAGTTTTCATGCCTGTGCATAGCAGGAGAGCAGAAAAACTTTTGGCAAAGAAGACACACTCGCAAGTGTGTAAATATCTTTAACTCATCTGCAAATGAGCGAATAAATTTACTCATCTGCAAGCGACATTCATTCATTCGGAATCACTGTCAAAAATACTGTACCAAAGCACAGGACTGTGTTCGGAAAACTGTGGTGGGCAAGGTACAGCATCACCGTACCTCATTCATTATAGCCCCCGATAAAGGCGTCCCCACAGTGGTAACGGACCTCATTTCCGAGGTAAATAGCGCCTGCGAGACACTGGGTAGGCCGACCCGCCAAACACGTGTGTGAAGGTGGTGGCCTACCCAGAGACCGCAAGAGCACAGGGTGCGGAAATAAAAGTCTTGTTACGCACATTTTCGTTGCGTTGTCGTTTCTCGAAGAGTTCATTGTGGGTCCACCCGAAGACACTATGTTAAAAATTATCGTGAACTTCAAAGACCGTACTCGATCAGGTACCGGCTGATTAGGCAAATTGTTGACCATACTTTACCATACCAGACCCTGGGTTTTTCTGGCAGTGATCCCACACGGTAAAAACAATGTCTGGTTTTTGGAGGAAAAAGGGAAAACTTCGAGGAACTTCCATAATTTGAGGGAAACCCCTCAGATTTTGAGGAAGGCTCCTCAAAAAATAAGGGAAATCTTCTCAAAGTTTGAGGAGACTTCCTCAAAATCTAAGGAGTTTTCCTCAAAGTATCCAAGGTCCTCAAAGTTTTCCCTTTTTCCTCAAAAAATCAGACATTGTTTTTACCGTGCACTGTAACTTCATGGAAAAATTATTTTCCGTGTTGCAGACTACTTCGACCTGAGCCACATCACGCCCATGTACGTGGTGCGGCAGTACTACACCCTGCTCGAGGCGTGCGCGCTGGACCCGCTCACCCAGGTGTCGGGCGTGCACCTGCTCATCGACCTGCAGGGCGTCAACCTCAAGCACATCCGCATGATGACCCCCACCTTCGTGTCCACGGCCGTCAGCCTCACACAGGTCAGTGCAGCGCCACACACTGTGTCAATTCCTTTTCACACACTTGAACACTGTGAAAAATAGTCGTAAGGGTTACGGGAAAATTTTCCACGATAAAAGTCGTAAAATTACAATTTGAAATTGTAAATTTACAAGCACTCCCTATCGACTTCGAATTGACTGACGATCAAAAATAGGCAGTCGTAAATTTACGACATATTTTGTAAATCAAAATTACAAAAAATGTCGTAAATTTACGAGGATATTTTTAACAGTGAAGAATAACGAGTGTAGGTGTGAATATTTCGAGGGGACAAAAACTGATGGTGAGTGATGTGGTGTACAAATGACATAAATTTTCCTAAATTATGCAGATTTTTTGTTCGTTTTTTAACGATGTGAACAAAAATTTCAGTTTTTCCTCCCTTGCAGAATTTTTTTGCTGGCGACACGTGTGCGCATAAAAATTCCCATTCCTACAAGTATGACAGTGATACATCTTGACGTGTGTGATTAATGAACACCCGTGTGTGTCATGGAAACACTTTGAGTTCGCAGTGCGGGCTCAAGCATAACAAGCGACCCCCCACCCCCAACCCCCCAAAAAAAGAAAAAAAAAGGTTATGATAAACGATACAATTATTGTAATAAAAATTAAATAAAAAACATGAACGACGTACATTTCTTGCAGCGCTAGCCGACGCCAGCTGAAACCTCTGCTGCTTGTATTCCTGCAGGAGAGCTTCCCGATGAGGTGCCGCGGGGTGCACGTCGTCAACCAGCCGTTTGGCTTCGAGGCCATCTATGCCTTATTCAAGCCGTTCCTCTCCGAGAAGCTGCGGAGGAGGGTAAATATTGCAGCGGGCCTTCATTATTCGCAGTGCAGCAGTACCGTTAATCGCAGCGCCTGCGGGCCGACAGGCGCGCTGGCCACGGTCCACGGGACGCCATTCATTCACACACATTAAAAAAGAAGTACGGAACAGTACGCGCGGGTTAGCCTTTGCGCGCACTGCAAAATTGGTTTGCCTTTAAAAAAAAAAAAATTAAAAAAAGACATATTTGCTTTTACCGTGTTGTCACAAAATTCGAAGACTTGTAAAAAGAAAGTACATCTTACTGCAGCATTCTATTTCTAACTCCAGTTCCAAACGGTCCAAGCTTAACTTTTCTTTTTGTTCATTTTTTTCAGATCCGTGTGTTCGGCAGCAACTGGCGCGCGCTGCACGAGCACGTGCCCCCCGCGCTGCTCCCACACCTGTACGGCGGCCGCCGCCAGGGCATCGACAACGCGGCCTGGCTGCAGCGGCTGGCCGACGTGGAGGAGGCCATGAAGGCCGTGCGGGCTGAGCTCACCTGAGCGCCACGCTCCAGACTAAAACTGGTGCGGCTCAGTACCGGCAGTCAACAGAATGCACTCAAACTAGCATCATTTGATGTCATTATCAAGATTTAGTCATTTTTGTGTCCATCTTTGATGTGATTTTGACATCAAATGATCAATATGGTGGCCGTCACCAAAATGACTAAATTTTGACATAAAATTATGTAAATTTGACAACATTCTGTTGACAGGGTAAGGTGACAAAGGTTAAATGCCTTTGCAAAAAGCGTTAAAATTGACGCATCAAAGTTTTGAAATATTTGCGGTCTTTTCTCCTTTCAACGCTTTTGTGAAGGCACTACGTTCTAAACTTTGTAAACATCATTGTAGAGGTGTTAACTTTGTTTTATTTTGTTTTTCGAAAGCAGAGCGGACCAGTATACAACGGGGATGAGCGAAGACCGAGAGAGAAGGCAGAGGGATGATTTTTGCATATCCCCGCTACAGCGCAAAAAAGGAAAACTGAAAAGCTATGCCAAGTTAATGGACATTTTTCTGAAGTTCTCATGGCAAGAACGGTGCACTCACCGTTAAATAAATACTGTTCAAAACTTAACATTTTAAAGCATTATTTTGCACATGACTGCGCTTGAGCCGTTAGTGGGTGACCATGAAGAAGGTTTAAGGGGACGGCGCGAACTGAGCTATTATTGTACCTCCTATTTGATAGTTTCATGAAGTATGCATTTACTGTCATGCTTATTCGAGCAGCGCCTGAGCTGAGAAAATAGAAATTTCCTATGACCGCATCTAGCGCACCGTTTTTTTATATCAATAGGTATCTATAGAGTTTTGTAATCTACGGACTAATTATAATGTCGTCAGATTTTTAGAGTTCAATCGTACATATTGACGACCGGTATCTGTGTAAATGGATTTAGTACCAAAGTATAATGTAACATTTTTTTCAAATAAAAGAGAGAAGGTCGACGCTGTTGTGCGCATGAATGAACATATCCACGACTCAGTGCCAAAGCAAAACGAGGAAAGGAAAAAAGGGGGGAAAAAAAGGAGAGACTTTTTGGATGGGTCGGCGATGGTCCACTGACACACCATCCCACCTGCGAAAACGAATTTGTCATTGGCGCCTGGCGCCTCTGACACATGTTGCCCGGTCAGCTAGCGTTACGACGCGGATCGACAGAGAGAGAGAGAGAGAGAGAGAGAGAGAGAGAGAGAGAGAGAGAGAGAGAGAGAGAGATAGGGTGGACTGGCGACGTAGGGAGAGCGCGGGAGCACCTACACAGCAAAAGCACACTTTGGGAAAAAAATTATGCACGAGCCAAACAAACCAACAACAAAAAATTGAAAAGAGGAGAAACCTCGCAATAACTACTGTGTTGTGACGGTACCTCATCACGCTCCGCCACGCCACGTCGCGCGCCATCCGGTACTGGGAGGCGCAGGGCGCAGGGCATGGCAGGGCAGGGTCAGGCGATGGCGACGCCAATCAACATCAAAATAAATATTTCAAGTCATTTCCCCCATTGGCGCTCTAGGTGGCGGCGCCCCGGCCCCCTGTAAGAGTGAGTGAGTGAGGAGAAGGCTGTGCAGTGCGTGCTATAATTTCATCTCTCGCTTTCTCTTTCTCTCTCTCACTCCCTTGGCTACGCCGCTGGCGGCCGGCTTGGCGCGAGGCTAGGGCCGCCGGGTCGGCTCGGGTCGGGCACGCCAACCTGTTGGGCGGCGCAGTTCGCGCCGTGCTGGCCCGACGAGCAGCGCCCAGAGCGGAGCAGAGCGGAGAGCGACAGGTGTAAGACCTTCGGCAGGATCAAGTTCAACGAAAACGCCTCGTATCAGGTACGCGCAAACACAAAAGTGCACCGCACACGCAAACCACCCGTGACATCTCAAAATTACTGTAAAATTCCACTGCAAAGCTACATCGAACGTTGCGAAAATGCCACTCGCTGCAGTTCTCAGAGGTGTGAACGTAACGTGCACGTGCAGTGGCATGGTTCATTATCACCGTAAATCGATTAAGAGCTGCCGCAAGCCAGGCTTGAGGTAATTTACTGACGTAGAAATTTACCAAACGCTCGAGGAATTCCAAGAGAACGATTGTCGCTCACCTGCAGAAAAGTTGATTTTATTGCTCACTAGCAGGTGAGTGAAAACTATTTGCACACCTGCAGAAGTAAATACAGATTCCCTCATTTGCAGGTGTGCGAATGAGTATTGGCGCACTTCAATTCCCTTACCTGCATGTGTGCAAGTTTTCCGTATTTGCTCATCTACAAGTGAGCGAAATTTCGTTCGCACACCTACAAGTGAGTGAATCCATTTTTCAATCAATCACCTGCAAGTGAGCGAATAAATTTACACATCTGTAAGTGAGCGACATTCGTACAATCGGATTTCCAGTGATGACAATTTTAATGTTTTTTCCTTTTTCTATTTTCCCGTTTTCCAGCGCAGCGTTGCTGTTCTCGCAGCGCGCCGGGGCGGACGACGCGACGCCATGGGCCTGGGCAAGAAGCTGTCCCTGTCGCGTGGTGGCAGCAAGAAGTCGACCTCCGCCGCCAGGAGCAGGAGCCCTGGAGGCCCCGGCGCCCAGCCCGGCGGCCAGACCAAGCAGGATGCGGCCGCGGTGGCCTCAGTGGACCAGGCAAGGACACGGACAAAAAAAAAAAATAAAAAAAAAAAATTGTTCTCTGGACGAAAATTTTGGTTAACGTTAAGACAACAAATATATAGTTACAAATGCCGATGCTTTAATTTGGTCCCTGAAATTAACGCGTTGGTTAACTTACAAGTAAAAAATTATAACTAATTATAAAATATAAATAAATAAATTAATAAAAATAAATAAATTAATAAATATAAATAAATAAATTATAACTAAAAGTTTAGTCCGAGGGACTATCTTTTTTTCTCCGTGGACGTGAACAGAGAGACACAACATTTTGCACTGCGACCAGGAAACAAATAAAGAACATGAATTCGGAAAGTGGAAATTAAAAGGTAGTCGTGTGACGAAATCAGGTCAGAAAAAAAACCTAATTTTTGAACGACTCACGTGTAACGGAGTCAACGTACTTAAAATATGAATGTCAACTTCGATTGACAGAGGTTCACGACCTCAAAAATTTAAAACAATACATGACTTGAGATTCATCGACTGATAAACGAGAATGGGCTGCCTGTACATTTTCATCCTATTTCGTAAATATAGTAAATGACAAAATACATATTGAAAATTCCCGAGGCTAGTTCCTCTAGTGAGTTCCAGTGTGACTGCCGGCAGGCCCCTGGCGAGCTGGAGCAGAAGGGCGGCGGGGGCGGCGGCGCGCCGGTGCCGGACGTGGTCCGGGGCGCGGCTCTGGCCTCGGCCCTGGCGGCGCACCACCTGGCCGTCGAGGACGTGGCGGACGCTGTCCAGGACGTGCTCCCGGATGCTGCAGAGGGCGCGGCGGGCGGTGTCCAGGACCCTCCCTGGCAGCTGACGGGCGCCTGGCTGCAGCGCGCCCGGGACGAGCTCCACGAGGACCCCGACAAGACCCCCGGCCTGCTCGACCGGCTGCGCGGGCTCGTGCAGGGTGAGCGAGCGAGCGAGCGAGCGAAAGAGTGAGTGAGTGAGTGAGTGAGCGAGCTCCACGAGGACCCCGACAAGACCCCCGGCCTGCTCGACCGGCTGCGCGGGCTCGTGCAGGGTGAGCGAGCGAGCGAGCGAGTGACAGAGTGAGTGAGTGAGTGAGTGAGTGCGTGCGTGCGTGCGTGCGTGCGTGCGTGCGTGCGTGAGTGAGTGAGTGAGTGAGTGAGTGAGTGAGTGAGTGAGTGAGTGAGTGAGTGAGTGAGTGAGTGAGTGAGTGCAGGGTACAGCTGCTTTCAAAGGCACATCACTGAAAATCTAGAAGTCATAATTCTCGCCCCCTCACGAGTGAGAATTTGAGGGCAATTTTATTACTCTCTGCGGAGAGTAAGAATTTTTTTCCTCGCCCTTTATGAGAAAGAATTTTGAGACCTCGCCCAAATTAAGTGAGAATTCATGCTCAAATTAAGTGAGGTTAAAAAATCCTTACTCAAATAGAGCGAGGCTAAAAAATATCTCGCTCGAAAAGAGTGAGGTTAAAAATTCTCACTCCAATTTAGCATGGAAAAGTGTCCTCTCCTATTTTGGGTGAGAAATTGGATTCCAGGGTTTGCAGTGATCATTTAAACCAAGTGTGCAAAAATGTTAAACGCCAGTAAATGTGCCACTGCAACTGCGAGTTTGAAACGCAGAGTTAAACTCAAAAGTTGTTCACTTGCAAGTGTTCAACTCGCTAGTTTTTCACTGGTAAGTGTTGAACTGGATAGTTGCACGCCTACAACACACGACAAGTGTTTAACAGTACGAGAGCGTTGCACGGTGCAGGTGAACTTTTGCAAAACTACTTCGTTAAACACTTAAAAAGTGCACAACCGTTTACGTTGAATAGGTGCAAAAGCACGACTAAGGAGTTGAGCTGCACACTTTCAAGTGTTGAATAGCTGCATTCTTTGTTTAACAGAGTGCACTCGCGAAAAATTTTCGACAATCTGCTCATTTCACATTTTAGCCTTTCACAATTCTAGCCTTATTACTGAAAGAAGACTATAGAGTGCACGAGGGGATATGATAAGAATGTTAGTATCGAACGACTTTCACCGGGCATCATACTTCAATGCAATATCGTTGTCAGTGCGTGTTGGGGAGTCGCAAGTGCATCATGAGGGTCACTGTCACGACCACACAGCAAGGCCGACTGATCCAAATGTTCGATATCTCTAATATCTCTCTCTCTCTCTCTTTCTCTCTCTCTCTCTCTCTCTCTCTCTCTCTCGCTCACTCGTTTTCGCCCTCTGTTCATGAACTTGTGATTCACCGCGACCGGCTCACGGCCCCACATATATACATCAAACCCTAACGGTAATGAAGTAAAATCACGGCAGGAAAAAAAAATTCCGCGCGTGACCGCGTCAAACCGGAAGCTGGAGCTGCTGGAGCGCGCATCGCTGACGGCCTTGACAAGGGCACGTGGGCGTCGGCTGCAGCGCACAGCGGCGCACAGCGGCCCGAGCCCGGGCGGACCGACCCGACCCCACGCTGCGGATATTAGTCCTGGAGACACACTGAGACGGACTTGCTACAGGGGCGTCTCTGTTTACTGGGGGACATTTAGAACAACTCTTGACAACGCAAGTTGTCAAACGTCGCTGATTTTTGATTTTCCTGGTTTTTCCCCAGACAAAAACCTGACATATATCTTATCCTGACTTTTGCAAAGATGCAAAGACATGAGAAAAATAACCAGGAAAAACTATAAAATGGAAAATTGTGCAAATTTTTGTCACTTTTTTTCCCCTTACAAATTTCTGAATTTTTTCACGATTATACTTTAAAACTATCACATTGCCCTGATTTCTTCGGCGCGAGCGGCGCGTTCACCGAGTAAAGACGCAACTGTCATGACTCCATCGACCTTATTCTGACCGCCAGAGGAGCCGGACCTGCGGGCGCGGTGTGACGACGCCTTCCTCATCCGGTTCCTGCGCGCCCGGAAGTTCAACGTCGCGAAGGCCCACAAGACGGTGAGCATGGCCGCTCGGGAGCAGTCTGGCCGGCCGGCCGGCCTTACGAGTGTTTCCCTTTTTTGCTGCACCGGCACTTAACACGGCAGCGGTTGTTCGTAATTATGAACATTTTCTTTTTTGCACAAGCGTACTAAAAAAAAATAAAAAAATCGGAAGTCCATGAAAAAAAAATTGTTAGAAATGTTTGTAGGAGCTATGAGAAAATGAGAAATGTTTAATAGTTATGATACATCAAATTGTAAATTGCCGCCCTGAACGACCACGGTGAATCCACGGGTGACAATGGTGTCATCATCGTCTCAAGCATGGATTTGTATGGTTGTTTGATACCCTATGGAATTTTTATCGGTTGATGGATATATACACACAGGTGCCGGATGCCCCGGCACCGGGAGCACCACAGGCTGCCCCTCGGCCCCACGGCCCCTCAACCCCGGCTCTCCCCGGACCGCAGCCTAAGCTGCGCCCCGCCCCGCCCAGTCCGGCCCCGTCCCACCTGTGCCTCTATCGGTTTCCAATGGAGACCCCGCCCTCCCAGCCTGCGCTCCTTGTTCGAATCTTTCGCCACTTTCACCTCGCAGCAGAACAAAAACAAAAGTTCGCCAATACGAGAAGCCGCCTCAAATCCGCACATTGGGCGTAGCAATTCTTTTTTTTTTTTTCAATTTTTTTTTAAAATATAAAAGTGGGAAGTGTAATTTTTTATTTTACTAAAGAGAGTCTGTGCGCACTTTAACAGCGCACTCACAATAGATTTCCTTGTATTACAGAGAAAATGTGGCTTTGAATTACCGTTGCACAAAATTCTTTGTAATACAAGAATTTCCTCCGGAGGAATTTTCGAGTGTGTGTGTGCGCAGGTGCAGCGCTACTACCAGATGAAGCGGAAGCACCCCAACCTGTGCCGGGCCTCCAGCGTGGAGCGCCTGGGCGGCATCATGGCTGCCGAGCTGCACGGCGTGCTCCAGGGCCGCGACCAGGCCGGCTGCCGCGTCCTGGCCGTCAAGATCGGTGAGCGTTGCTAAAGCAATTCATCTGTATAAAACTTATACAATTTTCTTTAACTTTTATCACAAATATGTTTCAGTGGCACGTACTGCACCGTGAGTTTGTTTTGTCTGTGTGTCAGTTTGATTCTGTGTGTGTGTGTGTGTGTGTGTGTGCGCGCGCACACGACGTCACATAAAACCTGCCACTGCACACTGATCGAATGTCAATAAGACTTGAAGATTGGACAGCACGGGTTTCGATCTCAAACGGAAAAGCGTGTTTCTTCACAAAGTCTTGCTCTGTGGGCGAAATGGAAAAGAAAAGGGGGGGGGGACTTCTGATTTTCCTGATGTAATTTTTACCAAAGGAAGTATAAAAAAATACTGCTTTTGTTATTCTCCACGACACATAACACCCAAAACGGCCCAAAACAAAAAGATCACGCGCACAAAAATTAAATTAAATAAATGAATAAAATTTTAAATAATGACAAGAAATACAAATCTTGAAAGAAACGTATCCCTAAATTTCCATGTGTACACGAAAAAGGGAGGAGACAGAAGAGACCAGAAGGGCCGCACTAAGGGTACGCCAATTGCACCCGGATTCAATATCTCTGCGATGACGACGCGAAAATGCCAAACGCACAAATAAATCTCTTTTGATGGGCCTTCCCCCGATTCCACGTCAGCCCTGCGGGCTGCTCCCTGCTCGCGGCGGTCTCGGGTTGCCCTGCCTACTTGAAGGACGCTGCGTAAAAAGTAAAATATGGAACGGCCCTCCAGCAAAGCATGCGGAAACGCTGGGAATAATCTTAAAACGACGATATTCACGAAATATCACGCGATGCATGATGATCATTTAAGTAACTTATAAGAAAAACAATTGAAAAAAAAATCCGGTTCGCCACATTTTTTTTTACTTTCAATATTCTATGACTTTTCCCTGATTTCCCACCTGATCGGTTCCAAATTTCCTGAGTTTTCCAGGATTTCAAAGTCTTCCAGAGTTGTGGCAACACTGGAAAAAAAACAAATGAACGTTATATACGTCCGCTCCGCACGCACGTGCCGCTTTCCAGATAACTACGACGGCTCGCTGCACACGGTAGACGACTTCTTCCGCCTGAACGTGATCGCCCTGGAGCAGATGGTGCGGGACCCGGAGACGCAGGTGTCGGGCATCAACGTCATCGTCGACTTGGGCGGCTTCGGGATTCAGCACACGTCGTTCCTCGCCCCCTACTACGTCAAGAACACCACCGAGGTCATTCAGGTGGGCCAGGGCCAGGGTCCAGGCCCCGGGGCGACACAAGTTAAAAAGCCCGCGTGCATTTTGCGTCGGGTGTACAAAAGCGTCCAACCCGTTTGGTTGGTGGCTAGCATGTCAGCTCAAAACTTGATGCCCCGAATGAAAAACGAAGGATTATAAACAACACTTTAAATACAAGCGTACAAATCTCGCTCATTTACAGATGAGCGAATTTATTCGCTCACTTGAAGGTGTGTGACAATTATTAGCTTACTTTCAAGTGTGCGGATGCAATTTCGCTCGGTTATGGATGGGAGAGTGAAAATTCGCACACGCACACAAGTACACAAATTCAAGTGCACTAATACTCGTTTTGCAAACCTGCAAATGAGATAATTATTCTTATTCACACACCTGCGAATAAATTCAATCGTCTGCAGGTGAGCGACATCCGTACACTAATGGGATTCCAGAGTAAGATTCTTGCAAATTTTACCGCTACGTCTAATTTTGTCAAAAAGAAAGTCAGCTGATTAGTTGACCACAGAGCGTCCACTCGGGTCCTGGGACGTCTGGTTTGGTCCGACACAACCCCCCCCCCCCTCCCCTCCCCTGGCACAGCCGCTGGACCGTTCGGCCATTCTTCTCCCTTCACCCTCCTCCCTCTCACTCTCCCGACCCCTCGCGTTCCCCAATTCGATTGCGGAGAGTGAAGCCCTGCTCCAATTTATCTCTGCAGGAGTCGTTCCCGCTGCGCTTCAAGGGATTCCACGTGGTGAACCAGCCGTTCTACTTCGGGGCCTTGTTCGCCATCATCAAGCCCTTCCTCAAGGAGAAGATGAAGCGGCGGGTGAGCGCGGGGGGTGCGAGTGCGAGCGAGACGGAGCGAGTCTTGAACGTGATCCGTCTCTCTCCAGACCGAAACCAGCATAAAGTTACAAAAAGGTGCACGCCAAAATTTCTGTGCACAATTTTGTACGAAAAGTGTATAAGATTACGCACAAAGTCTGTATGTAGCCATTATTACATAATTACGGAAAAATCATGCGTAATTATGTGAAGCTACGTATGAGGAACACTGTAAAAAATATCCTCGTTAATTTACAGCATTTGTTGTAATTTTGATTTACGAAAAATGTAGATCTACGACTGCCCATTCCTGATGGTCGATCAGTTCCAAGTCGATAGGAAGTGCTTGTAAATTAACAATTTAGGATTGTTTCTCAACGACTCACGTCATGGAAATTTTTTTACGTAAACCCACGACTATTTTTCACAGAGGAAGAATAATGTTTTCTTCACAGAGAGAGAGAGAGAGAGAGAGAGAGAGAGAGAGAGAGAGAGAGAGAGAGAGAGAGAGAGAGAGAGAGAGAGAGAGAGAGAGAGAGAGAGAGAGAGAGAGAGAGAGAGAGAGAGAGAGAGAGAGAGAGAATTTTTTCCAACAGTGCACGCTGCACCGCACGCTGCACTTGGATCAAGAAACGTTTTTTTTTCCTTTTTTCTTTTTTTCTTTTTTTTTGCGAGTATAGGAGAGCGGTACGTTACAGGGCGAGGCGGCCCGGCGAGCTGCGAGGCTCAGACTCCGCCACTCGCGCTGCGGGAAAGCAATTACACCCTTTGCGGGTGAAAGCGCTACCACTCCCCCCCCCCATCCCCTCACCACCTCTGTCCCGCCCCTCCCGCGTTAAAACGATTCCGTCCCGACATTGAAAGGACCGATACTATCTGCGACCGGCTGGGACTCGCCCCGCCGGCAGCCACAAGGAAGGAAAGACAGACGCGAACAGACGCGCGGTAAACAAAAATCTCTGATTCCGAGAGCGTATCTCGATTTTGTATAGCGCTGCCTTCTTCTCTCGCATAGAGGTAGAAAAGGACAGCGCATACAAAACCGAGGAGAGCTTTTGGATGCCGAGATTTTCGTTTACCGAGCACGGACTACACACACACATGGACTGACAGGCTCACTGACAGACTCGGACTAACGGACGCAGACAGACTGATTCGGGCTGACAGACACATTGACAGATACGGACTGACAGACACACTGACACGGGCTGACAGACACGCAAACACGGGACAGACACGCAGACACGGAACGACAGACACACAGACGTGGCGTGACGTGGCCGAGGGGTCGCCAACTACCCCTAGCCGTGTACGAGGGAATATATATTACTAGTAATATAAGTAATATGGAGGAATATATGGTAATATAGAGTAATATAGAGGAATATATGGTAATATACAGTAATATAAGGTAATATAGAGGTAATATATGATAAGTGAGCCAGTAATATATAAAAAAATTAAGGCAAAATATTTGTGGTAAACTTGGGAAAAGGCTGAAACAACTTAATTGGACTAGAAGTACCGTTTAAAGCAACCGAGCGACAGTAGAATTCTGTACAAAAGTCACTGTGTTTTAATTTTTAAAACATGTCAGTTAATATTGTACAACTTGAGAAAAATGCAGCCTCAAATATAGACTAATTCGAACACACAGAAACATATTTTGCTAGTACTGTAATTACCACTTTTAAAATGTCTTAAAACAGACAAATTAAATAACCCAATACTTAAACAGAGATATTATAAACACCATTTTTTTTTTTAAATACAGCTAGAAGCACGAGACCACCTTTAAAAAAAGATATCGGATCCCCGACGAACGCTTATTAGGGGCCATCCCTAAAGTACGTACTTGGCCGAAGGGAAGGGGGGAGGTCATCGAAAACGGATGTTGACGTCCGTGGGACGGAGGGGTCGCAGCAGTTCGGACGTCCGTTTTTAATCTGTAGGAAAACCGGAATGCGCACACAAATTGAAAGAAATTGAGTAAGTTTTGGGGAGAAATAGGCCAAAAAGGAAGTTCGAAAAGGGGGGAGGGGGGGGGGGGGTAATTGCAGACGGACGGTGACGTACATGGGGGTGGGGGGTGGGGTGGGGGTTATTTTGGGCCCAAAAACAGCGGACGTACTTTGTGGATGGCCCCTTACCTCAAATCCATTGCAATATCGCTGTGTGAAGTATGACAATTTCTGCGCCCACATTGTCGACCAGGCTTTGCGCATGCGCAGGCAGCAGATGGTCCTTCCGGTCCTTCCCCGTGCCCGTGATGTCACTTATCTCATTACGAAGCAAACCTTTCAATTTGATTCTAGGAAATCCTTTTGTAACGTTACACGACGTTACAGTATGGGAAATGATGAAGCAAGTTGTTGGTAATATAAAAGTAATATACGGTGTAACATACAGTAATATGCGGTAATATACAGTAATATACGGTAATATACAGTAATATACAGTAATATACGGTAATATAAGGTATTATGGGGTAATATAAAGTAATATATGGTAATATAGAGGTAATATAGTCCCGTGTACGAGGTAATATGGGAGTTGGCGACCCCTCGGACGTGGCGGCACGAGGCGTGGCGAGGCTTCCCGCGATATGACCGCCGGAGCCAAAAGAGGCAGTCAGCCATTCCGCCGGGTTATGGGGGTAATAATGCGAATAGTGGCGCCCCGCCCCGCCCCGCCCCGCCCCGCCCCGCCCCGCCCCGCCCCGCCCCGCCCCGCCCCACCCCGCACGGGGAATGACCTCGCGAGCATCAAGGGGCCGCTCGCAAATTACGTCGTCGTTCTCAGGAAGAAGAAATGGCATTTTGGACTTTTAATCGCAGCGAAGGTGAAAATCGGACGTAACACGGCAGGTCCCTTAAAGTGGTAGGCAAGGCATCCGCATGTCATGAAAAAAACAAAAACAGGATACAATAAGACACGTCTAAAGGGCTTGCGACAAACGACTGAGGCAAAAAAGGGGAACGCGGCGGACGAACTAACGCTGGAGAGCCATTCTTTTTGGTGTTGTGCAGATACAATGTTCTTGACTAAGGCAAAGGAAATAAAAAATGATAATAACCAAAATAAAAACTCTTAGTGCGCCCCCAAAACATAATCGGATCAGTGGGAAAACGATGAAGTGCCCCCTGAATGCGAAGGGGCAATACAGTTTCGTACATTGCAGGAGCGTTAACGCACGCAGAGAAAAAAATAGCTGCGTAGCTAAATATTAGCTATATATGGATAGCTAATTTTTTAGCTGTGCGGCTAAAATTTAGCTGTACAACTAAAATTTGTCGTTGCACAGCAAGACGTTTAGCTTTATAGCTAATCTCAGCTAATCTTTAGCTAAATAGCTCCGAAAGTTAGCTGTCCATATACAGCTAATCTTTTTTCTCCGTGCGTTTCTGTGCACGTAGAAATTTGTTCCTAAAATTAGACATACTGTAAAACCCGCCCGGTTTTTGCAAAAAATTTGCATCCAGTCAGAATGTGCACAGAAGCGTTCATATTATGGAACAAAATTGTTTCCTCCCATTTAGACAGTGTGAGAAAAACCGTACATCATACAACAAAACAACGGTTTTGAATTAACAGTTTACGGTTTCTGTTACCGTACCTCACTAACTTACCCTACACCGGGTACCATTTTTGAACAGGTTTTTAAACTGTACTTCGAAAAAAGGGTTGAAAACTGTTGTTAAATTGTAGTTGTTTTCCCTCACAGTGGAATGTGACGTGTTAAAGGTGTTAAAGGTTTAACGCCTTTGCAAATACCTTTGTTTTCGTTAAAACACTCCTTTGCCTCCAGGTGACGCTGTACGGCACGCGGTTCGCCGACCTGCAGAAGACCATCCCCGCCAGCATGCTGCCGGCGCAGTACGGCGGCGAGCCGGGAGGCTTCGAGTACAAGCGCTGGGCGGGGGAGCTGCACGCGCTGGAGGGCTATTTCTCCAGTCAGTATCACCAGTCGAATAGACTTTAAACAAAAATACATCAGACAATGCCGAAGGGGTCCTTCAGTTTTCATATTTGAAAAATTGCACAACTTGGTTAAAAATTAGAAAAAATGGGGGAAAATCAAGACAAAATCGTGAAAAACTCTGCCATGTATCAGAAAAAAAAACACAGAGCAAAAATAAATGGAAAATCAGCATAAAGAAAGAAAATTAACTATTTTTCAGTTGTTTTTTCCCTCTATTTGTAAATTTCCTTCCTGTACATTGATTTTTCAGAATTTTTCCCTGATGCATTGCAGAGTTATTTTGATTTTTGTCTTGATTTTTCCTGATTTTTTCGAAATTATTTATTTATTTAATGGAGAACACCTTGACTTAGCGGCCCTGTCTTTAATTGGCGTGGTTCATTATCGTCAAAGATATGAAACTTACGTCGGTTTCGGCCAGCGCGGCTGGGTCTTTAACGCTATGGCCGAGTGTCGGCCGAGGCGCCGAGCTAGTAGGCAACACCCTGCGCGCGGCAGCGCTCGGTCTGTTGGGTTGCCTACCCGCCGGGCGCTTACTCACTCTCTCCCCGCACCGCTCTGGCCTCGACCGACCCGTCACAAGAGCTGCTGCCAAAGTTGAAGTTGTTGTTTTCTCTCAGACTTGGAGAGTTTCGGATACCCGGACGAGGTCGAGAACAGCGAGGGCGCCGGCGGCGGCAGGAGACGCCTGTCGCTCTTCGCGTTGGGCCGGCGACTGTCTCAGGTGTCCACGGACGGCAAGTGAGACTCGAGTGAGACTCTGGATGAGAGAGAGACTACGGCACGGCGGTGTAACCTGCGACCACCCACACCGCCCAGGGCGCCGCCAGTGTATCCCCAAAGTACACCTGTGAGAAGGCAGACGGGTGCATCGCCTGCCTAATAGGAAAAGCAGTCTCCACACAGGAGACTACTTTTTGCCTCTTCGGCAGTCGTAGATACCCACTTACCTCACATAGGAGTATTTGTAGGATTTTTACTTTTTTACCTGGTAAAACTGGGCGCTGCCAGGACAAGAAAGCGGGCCGTCTCGTCCCCGGCTGACACGCAGCCCGACAAGTTCCTACAGTGCTACTGCCTTCCGCTATGTATTGTGTAATTAAGTTTGTTTCGCACACCTTGAAGAAATAGAAAGTTAAGACAGTCATGATATATGATATCGTTACTCCAGACATGACAATAATTCCCATGAGTCTAAGGTATGAGTCCATCTAAGAGAACGTGTGCTTTTTACGAACTTTTGTGGTCATCCCTGTAACGTTTTCCCAGTTGTTAGCACAAACCAATTATATTTTGTCGGTAAGGAGAGAACGGTATGACTTTGTTGGCAGCTATAGATTTTTTTAAAATAAAAAATTGTATATTTGAAAAACAAATCTCAATTACGATCGTTATTGGAAGAAGTTGAGACTGGAAGTGACATCGTAATATCATCAGTGAGTTTTGCGTGACAGCGTGGGTGTTTGAAGTGATTAAAGGTATATTGTCAGCCAAAAGTTAGGCCCTCCTAACCTGAAGCTATCAAATCAACGCCCATCAAGTGTAGTTTCATCCCGGCCTCGAGGTACTTACATCCCGGTACATCAAGACAAGGAAACAGTGCGGCTGAAACCGCACGGAATTAGTTAACCGGGCTAAAATTTTATTTAATTTTACGACAGCAGTTTTTGTTTTGTTCCGCTCGTTACTGGTAAAACTAAAGCGCTTGTCCACCTTTTTAAAGCATACCACACCTCAAGCCCTTTTAGAAGCGTACAACTACGCTCAAAGGCGATTCTTCTCATGCATTTAGAGGAGAAGAGGAGCGCATGCGAGCTCTTGTACGCTTGAATACGGACTCGCACGCTTCAAGAAAGGCGTACAACTACGCTTTAGTTTTACCAGTGGTTGATGCTTCAGTGGTTGGAACCAATTTTTTTCCACCAAAACTATAATTTCGTCGCTGAAATTAACGTGTTGGTTTCAAGGATGAAAACAGATCAAAAATGTTTTTGTTGTTGGTTTCACTCTTGTAACTAGCTCGTTAATTTCAGCGACCGAATAGTTCTGGAAACAAGAATTTGTTTCTGATAACTAAAGCGTCGCCTTATGGAACCAAATAAGATTTGCTGACGTAAAATTAACTACAATTTTGGTCTGAGAAACTAATTTGTTTCTCTGTGCGGCGGGGCGTTTAGCCGAGTATAGTGCGCGCAGGAACGCAACGCAAGCCCGCAGCACGGCGTCATAATCCCTCTGAATAACATTCTGCCATACACTCGCTGCTCGCTGTCACACAGCACAAGCTAGCTCATACATTCGGACACGTTGTCGTATGATGTTTCTTTTTATCTCGCTTATATACACGTTAAAAGTATCGTCCCGCTAAAAATAAGCGAGCAAACGCCAACTCCCCCGCGTCTCGTGCCGAGGGACAGCCGCGCGGAGGTTCTGCTGGTGTGAGGACCAGCCCCGCGCCCAGCCCCGCGCCCAGCCCCGCGCTGTCACAAGGAATCAGAGCGCAGCCCGGCGCAGCCCCGACCGGCGGCACCCACACGGCCCGGGGCGTTGGTTTGTTTTATACGGAGGCTCTCCAGCCCAGCCCAGGCGGCCCAGGCCCCCGTCCTTCCAACGCCAATACGGAAGGGAGTCCAGGTGGGAGAGAGACAGAGAGAGAGACAGAGAGAGAGACATAGAGAGACATAGAGAGAGACAGAGAGACACAGAGAGAGCCAGAGAGAGAGAGAGAGAGAGAGAGAGAGACAGAGAGAGAGAGAGAGAGAGAGAGAGAGAGAGAGAGAGAGAGAGAGAGAGAGAGAGAGAGAGAGAGAGAGGTGCTAAACAGAAAGAGTGAGGGGAAGGCGGCGAGAGAGAAGGGGGGGGGGCGAATAAAGGGTGGAGGATAGGGCGGGGAGGGATTTAGGGCCCGGATTGGACACTGTGATGATAACCACGTGGCAGTAACACCAGGCGACACTTTCAGCCCCGCTCCTCGTGACACGTGGGCCCTGCTGCGCCCAGCTGGGCCGCGCCTTTAACATCAGCCCCACCCCGCCCCGCCCCGCCCCGCCCCGCCCCGCCCCGCCCCGCCCCGCCCCGCCCCGCCCCGCCCCGTCAGTACAAACGCAGCCCGACACACGGCTCTTAGGCCCCAGGACCCACAGCTCTAGAGGCTTTCTGGCGTTCTCCTTTCCAAGTTCCCGCCGTCCTGCTCTCCACAGTGCACCGCGCTCGAGGGAAAACAAATCTGAATTAAAGAGTGCAAATTCTTGTGAATTCTTTTTCATTTATCATAGAACTTGAAGAATTTTTGCTTGAATTTTCTCTTACATTGTGAATTTTTGAGAATTTTCCTACTTTTTTCGAGATTTTTCCATTTTTTTTTCTTTCAAGTTGATGTACATTTATTTCTGAATTTTGTTGAATTTATCTGAATATTTCTGAATTACTATAGGACTACAAAAAATCATAGTTGTTTCCCCCTCGACCGTGCTTTTATTCCCGCCACTTGCGCCTCGAAGGAATAGTTAATCCTCGCAGTAATGACTTGAAAGGAACGACGAGTTCTCGACACGAGCAACGCCTCGGCAAGTGAGCAAGCCTGGTGGGTAACACCGTGGCACAGGAGCGTGTATATTGCGAGGGATCCATCATTCGGTTTAGGAGAGTCCACACGATTGCCGATTGCCAGTGATATCTTACAGTTCTCGGTAAGTTTTTTTTAAAAAAAAACGTTGAAATTTATGTAAATTTTTGCATATTTCAATGAGGGACAACCCAAAACAGCACGAAAAACGACGAAAAGAGGAGTTTCGGGAACAATAAGATTTCCAGTAGTTATCGGACGAGTACCCAGGACAGGATTACCAGAGTGGTGGACCCCTGGTTCCCTCGGTATTGCCCAGTCGGCAGGCGCAGACATTTTCAGTCGAAACCACTGTGGAAAATATATCCGTAGATGTACAATATATTTTGTAATTCACTATGTACAAGATATCTCGTACATGTACGACTTGACACTTTTCGACTTTGTTGGCTCACCAATCGATTCCAAGTTGATACTTATAGTTATAAAAAATTTACAATATGAATCGTAATTGCAGACGACCTCTCATGGAAAATTTTCCCGTACCGGTACAAGAATTTCTCACAGTGACATCTCCACTTCCCGTGGTACGAATTTCCCCCCGAATTGCCCCGCCCGGCCCGCGTTGGACTTCACTCGGTGGCAGGGTGTGCCGGGCGGGGGGGGTCCCGCTCCCAGTGCCACTGGTTCACTAACCTTGAGGGCGGCTAGACGGCAAAGGGCGCGGGAATTTAAACACTCCGGCTAATTGGACCAAAGAGAGGCAATACACCTCCCCCCCACCTGCACCCCTTCCTCTCCTCTTGGGCGTCCACAGGCCGGCCGGGTAGGATCCCAACCTCCCCCCTACCCCAACCCCTACTACCCCTCTTGCTCCACAACCCCAGCCCCGCACCGGCTAGCTCTCAGTGCAAGCTATCGATTGAGGCTCGGGCTGGGCCGGGCAGAACGTCCTCGCTGAGGGCCGCGCCCCGCCCCGCCCCGCCCCGCCACGCCGGGCCATGCCTAGCGGAGCGAGAACGGGCCCAACCCCCTCCGTGGCGGCGCGGGAGGCACCCACCCACCCCGGGCGCAGCCACCCCCTCCCCCACCTGGCCGCCGCCCCTCCCCTCCGCGCGGCGCTCGCCACCAGTGCTCGGCAGGCTGGCGTCGAGTCGAAGCCTGGCCCCCCGCCGCACCGCGCCGCACCGCGCCGCACCGCCCGGGCCGACGCCGACGCCGCCTCCCCGCCGCGCCCCACAGCGCCGCGACGCCCGCCGCCGCCCAGCCGCTCGAGAGCGAGGCGAGCGAGGCGAGGCGGGGCTCAGTCGGTCTCTCACGGCCTCACCGGGACCAAGGCGACGTCACTGCGAGAGCGAGCGAGAGCGCGCGATCGAGGGCCGACACAGCGGCGGCGTCGGGGCGCCCGGTCCGCCACGCCGCGCCACGCCGCGCCACGCCGCGCCACGCCGCGCCACGCCGCGACGCTCAACGCGACGCGAGTCGCCCGCGCGACGATCC
Organism: Frankliniella fusca; assembly: GCA_029379305.1. Lineage (NCBI taxonomy): Eukaryota > Metazoa > Arthropoda > Insecta > Thysanoptera > Thripidae > Frankliniella > Frankliniella fusca. The sequence continues at coordinate 1,046,458 of JAHWGI010001090.1, forward strand.
GCGCGCCGAACCGGGCGGGGCCGAGCCGGTGTGGGGTCCTGCGGGGCACTGCGGGGCACTGCGGGGCACTGCGGGGCACTGCGGGGCACTGCGGGGCACTGCGGGGCTGCCGGGGGGGAAGGCCGAGTAGCGACCCGGCGTGAATGAGTGCCGGTGCGTATGAGGACCAGGAGCACCGGGAGCGGGCGGCGCGCCGTCCACCCCTCCACCGAGCACCCCGTCTCCTCGACCCGCCCCGCCATCGTGTGTTGACACGGTGTCAGCAGAGCTGTCCTACCGGGTAGCCAGTCAAGTGCCCTACCCTGCGCGCCCTGCCCTGCGCGGCCCGGGTCCGCTGCTGTGTGCCCACCACCCCCTTCCTCTCCAAACACCCCCTGTCCCCGACCCTACACCCGCCGCGGGCCCGCCGCCGCACGGGCTGCGGTGAGCAGCGGCTGTTGCAGGAGCGCCCCCCCCCAACCCCCTCATCTTTCCCGCCGACAGACAACCTCGGCCTGAAAAATTCGCCCTCTCGACTGCCGCGTTTTCTGTGCTATATTTCTTCCCCCGCGCGCGGCGCGCCGCCGTCCATCACGCGTGGCTCACCCCGCCCCGCCCCGCCCCACCCCGCCTCCACTTACACCCCGCTCGCCCTTGACAGATCCAGCAGGTGCAGCCGCACGCGACATGGCCGGGTCCCAGGCGCACCCCGGCGCCGAGCCCGCCGCCGCCGCCGCCGACGCCCAGGCCCCGGCCAACAGGTGCGCCGCCACCCGGGCGCGCTGCTGACGGAGACAGCACCTCCCCGACGACGGCAGCCGCCATGGCCGCGGACGACGCCGCGAGCGTGAGCGGCCCCGGCGAGGCGGCCAAGCCGTTCCTCGACCCCTCGCTGGAGCGGCTGTACCAGAGCTACTCCGTCAAGCAGAAGCGCGCCGGCGTGCAGTGCTTCCTGGCCGCCGCCGTGCTCTACGACGTCTTCATGCTGGTGCTGCCCGGGCCCGGCCCCGTGCAGGACTCGCTCACCATCGGGCTGATGGCCGCCTTCCTCGGCCTCAACCTGGCGCTGCTCGCGTGGACGCTGCGCCCGTACCGCCTGGACGCGCTGTGGGCCGCCGTGCCCTACGTGGCCTGGTTCCTCGCCATCACGCAGCTGCTCGCGCACTTCTTCCTGCGGAACTACAACGGCACGGGGCGGGACGCGCTGGGCTGGGCGCTCCTGCTGGACTACCTGCTGTACGTGACGCTGCCCCTGCGGCTGCGCTACTGCGTCCTGCTGTCCATCGCCACCTGCGGCCTGTACGGCGTCACGCTCTACGGCCTGGCCTACAAGGGCGACGCCACGCTGCCCGCCCAGGTGAGTGCAGCTGCCTGTCCTCGTCAAACTCATGGAGCTCTACCATGGCCAGCGTAGGGCACCGCTGCAGGTGCAACAAGGACGGAGGGAGGAGAGCAGAGCGATCTTCTGAATCAGTCGGCTGGGAAAGGGTACCGGCCAGGGCTTTGGCCACAAGGACCGGCTCGAGGACCCGTGTGGGGTACGCCCTATAGGGACCGGCGAGGGGGGGGGGGGGACCTCCCGGGGGCGGTCCGGGGAGGACTAAGCACAATCAGCCAAACCTTAAAGAGATTATTTCACGCGGGGAGAAAACTGTTCGAAGTTTATTTTGGTGAAAAAAATTCTCAAGATTTTTGGCCGGAACAATTCCCTCATTGTCGTAACTTCTTGCCCCCCTCGTCTCTCCTCCCCCTCTCCCGTCCGAGCGCGCCTACACAGCAACACTTTGCCACGCCCGCCTCTACCAACCCCACCCCACCCCAACCAAACCCCAGGTAAAAAAAAGTTTCGCCACTGGCGTGCGCGTTAAGGCTCTTTTTGTTCAGCCCCCGCCGGCCGGCTCTGGACAATGGACGGCAGGCAGGACGGGACTGGAGGCGGGGAAAGGTGGGGCTGGGGGTGGGGCAAAGTGGGGCTGGGGGTGGGGAAGAGTGTGCCGGGGCGCGCAGAAAAGTTTGAATGGACAATAAGGTGAGGGGAGAGGAACCATATCGGACTGCGGCGCCGAAATAGGAGCCGTCGGGCCGAATAAACGAACCAGGCAGAGGCCACCAGATCTGCGCTTACCAGATGCTATCTGTGTCTCCACAGCGTGTAATAGACCTAGCCCACAACTGAGTCCCAATCCCAATCCGATTCCATGTGTAACTTCGAAGAAAAGAAAAGAAAAGAAAAGAAAAGAAAAGAAAAGAAAAGAAAAGAAAAGAAAAGAAAAGAAAAGAAAAAAAAGAAAAAGAAAAGAAAAGGGGGGAGAGAGAGAGAGAGAGAGAGAGAGAGAGAGAGAGAGAGAGAGAGAGAGAGAGAGAGAGAGAGAGGGGGGGGGCACTTTAAAATAAAAAAATAAAAGCTCAGATCCCAGACAAACTGTAAGGCTACTTGATGCCTAAACAACCCTTGGAGCCAGTGTCCTCGGTTGTTGTTGCATTGTACGAGGACCAGCGTCATTGACCGGTTCGTGGCCGACACGAGTGATGGCGATCGTACGGATACAGCGGCGCCGCTGGCACAGGTCCCGGCTGCGGTGGGGCTGCTACCTGACGGTGGCTAAGCCATGCCAGGAGGTTACAGCCCTCCGACTTTAGGGCAGAAAGCCGAACTGTAACACGAAGCCTTCTACGACGAAGAGGGGGAGGGGAGTCACTCATTAAAATGTGTACAGCATTTTTTTTTTTACTTGTTTTAAATTTTGTGTCTTGATTTTTCTTTTTCAAGGAAAATTTCTGTCACTTTTTGATAAATTTTGATCAATTACCCCCATTTCTGAATATTTTCATTTTTAATTCGGTTTTTGGTACATTTTTTCTCGATTTTTCGGATTTTTCCGTATCTTTCCTCTTGATTTTATATTGAATTTTTTTTTAGAAAAATTTCTTAATTAATTTTTTTTTGTTGGGGGGGGGGGGGCGTACAATGATTTTTTGAAGTGACCCCCTTCCCACTTCCCCCTCTCTCGGCCTTGTACCCTCCCCACTCGGGGAAAAATAGCTTCATCCAGATTTTCAAGGAACCAGGATTTTTTGGGGGTATATGGCGATGGAGATCATACATTGAAGCGCCTTGCTTTTTATTACAAAACTGCTTAAAAACCTTGACGAAGTTTTTACCGTGGCAAGGTTGTTCGGTTGGACGCCTGTTGCCCAACGCCACCGCCGGTTTGGACGCCTGCAAGCCGCAACCCTACGTCGTCGGGTCGGACGGCCGTAAACGCTCCAACCTTACGTCGTCGGTTCGGACGCTTCGTCGTCGGGTCGGCTGCCTTGCCTGCGGAGGACTTTGAGGCTTCTCAGGCCTAGCGGAGGCCGGGCCGCAGGGCCGCAGGTGCGGCTGCGATCGTAAAGCCTCTCCTCTCTAACCACCTGCTCGGCTCGGCGCGGCTCCTTTACAGCCTCCCGCCTCACACCACACGCGACAGGACCACGGCGGCAGGCAGGGCCGCAGGGCCTCAAGCAGCAGAGGCGGGGTGGGGTGGGGCGGGGCGGGGCGGGGAACCACCAGCCCGAGCACAATAGCGGTGACGAGCAGCATTTTTCACCTCCAGAGGTAGAGAGGAAGTGTGGCAGAAAAGAGGAAAGAATAAGGAAGAAGAAAAAAGGGGAAAAAACCATGTATGAAAAATTAACGTGTACGCGTCCGGCCGGGATGAGCGGAAAGAATACGCGGTCCTGCGCGAGCCCAGGGGGAAGTGTGGAGCGTGTGCGTGAGCGGGCATCACGGGGTAGAGAGCGGGGGAGAGGAGGAGGAGGGGCAGGAGGGTGCGGATGTCGAGAGACGGGATGTGGACTTGGGGCCGAAGAGCAGAGAGAGAGAGAGGGAGGGGAGGGGAGGGGGGGGGGCTACCAAAGCACTGGCCGCATCTCTCGACGCCGGCCGCCTCCCCTCTCCTAGCCACGTGTACTCGCGCCAGCCTTCGATCTGCGTTCGATCCCATCTTTCGTCCTGGCATCCCTATCTCATTTTTCGGTGTTATACATGAAGCGGAGGGGGAAAGAAGCCCGGGATGAAATGGGAGAAAGGGTGAGAGGAGAGGAAAACAGAGATAAAGGGGGAACGGAGGGGAGAAAGAGAGAAAGTGTGTGTGAGAGGGGGAGGGAGGGAGGGAGGGAGGGAGGAAGAGGGGAGGAGAGAGAGAGAGAGAGAGAGAGAGAGAGAGAGAGAGGGAGAGAGAGAGAGAGAGAGAGAGAGAGAGAGAGAGAGAGAGAGAGAGAGAGAGAGAGAGAGAGAGAGAGAGAGAGAGAAAGGGAAAACGCAAGAGATACTACGGGAAGCGGTGGATCGGAGGAACGGCGAAGATTCAATCGTAAAAATCGTGTGGGAAAAATCTGAGAGGAGAAAAAGATAGGTTGCTCATAAACTAGGTTTCTTCTCCAACCCCTCCCCCTTCCCGTTGGAAGGGGTTGCTTCCGAACATCGCGCATCCTTCCCGCGAGGATCACATTGAGGTGCGCGGGAATGACCAGGGATGACGTGTGAAGCGCGAGAGATAGGATGACGAAGCGCTGAGTGGGAAGAAAGGCGAAAGAGGGGGAGGCGGGTGGGGGGGGGGGTCCTGGGGAGTGTTACAGGCAAGCGCTTCCATCTACCTCCCGTTATCGGTTATTCAGAGGCAGCGTCCCGGAGAGCCTGCGAACCGAGCATAGCACAAGTGCGCGCGTGAAGCGACGCGGGGACGTGCGAGGGGGAGGGGAAGAGAGACACAGAGAGAGAGAGAGAGAGAGAGAGAGAGAGAGAGAGAGAGAGAGAGAGAGAGAGAGAGAGAGAGAGAGAGAGAGAGAGAGAGAAATAGACAAAAGGTCTTCGAACGCAGAGGTTCGAGCTGAAAGCATTCCGCCAGGCATGAATATATAAGCTCCTCCTCGCAGTGCTCGCAGGGACGGTAGCGACGGTAGCCTGCCGCCGCGCCGGGCAGGGCCGGGCGGCGCGAGGCTAGACTGTACGCGGCGCGGCCCCCGGCGCCCCCGGCCCGGCAGACTGATTCAGAAGCGCGCGCTCTCCTCGCCCTGTCTCTCTCGCACTCATTGGGTGCGCAGCTCACGAGAGAGAGAGACAGGGCTAGAGGAACGCTCTTCTGAATCAGACTACAGCCCGCGCGGCACAGAGGCAGGGCCCTTAAATCACGTCTTGCTTCTCGCCGCGCTGAGCGCCCGCTCCGCTCGCAGCCTATAGCTTCGCCCCGCCCCGCCCGGCCCCGCCCCGCCCCGCCCCGCCCCGCCCCGCCCCGCCCCGCCCCGCCCCGCCCCGCCGTCGCCTCGTCACCTGATGATGCGATTGATGCTACGCCGGCGAGGAGGCACCGCACACCACGCATACATTAAATATAGCGCCAGGCGAAAACTTCGGCGCGCGCGTGTCGGGTGCTCGACATTTGCCCTCGCTGCTCACCTGAACCTCGCGGCGGTATATTACCTCTAAGCTATATAGTGAACGCATGGCAATATCCAAGGGGCGGCCGCAACTCATCTATTTCTGTGTACACTTGCCTTGTATTTCTAATATAATTTTCGGTATTTTTCTCGTATTTTTGTTGAGTATTTCTATATATTTCTGTGTATTGTAGAGTATTTCCTTGTATGTGTATCTAGAAATACACAGGTATTTCTGTGTACAAGTTTTTTTTCGAGTTTGCCGCCCCTCGGCAATATCATAGCAAAAACTTGAAATACGTATAATTTGGAAAAATAAAATTAGTCTAATACGCACTTAAATACGCATGTATTGATTGATCGTTGTGAGAATAATATGCAGTAAAAATGCTCATGACCAACTAGATCCTCGCGATTTAAAATTATTTTGAGAGTGCATGGCAGAATGCAGTGCAAGCGTGCGGAATGCTCTCCCTACCGGATCCGCGGTCCTGCGCGCCACGCCACGCTACGCCACGCCACGCCACGCGAGTGCGCAGGGTTTGGTTGGGTTTGGTTTTCGCTATATCCCCGCTCGAGAGCCACGCCAAGTGTAGCGGCGCCCCTCTGAGTCGGGCTGAGCAGAGCCAATCTCGCCCGTACTCGAAGGGCTTATCTGCAACTCTTGTCTCTGCCTAGGTGCGGCGGGGCGGGGCGGGGCGGGGCGGGGCGGGGCGGGGCGGGGCGGGGCGGGGGAGCCGCTACTGGGCCGGCCGCGAGTGCCGCATCAGAGTGACAGCAGCGCCTCGATGTCCGCCGCGCTCGACCCCGCCCCGCCCCGCCCCGCCCCGCCCCGCCCCGCCCCGCCCCGCCCCGCCCCGCCCCGCCCCGCCCCGCCCCGCCATCCCCTGTCACTCTCCAAGAATAAATACCTCAGGGAAGGACCATACTTCTTATATCTCACAACCGTGCGAAAACAGGATGTGATGTCCATACACGATATACACGTCTTAAGAAACTAAATGATAAAAAAGAAAAATACTTCATGTTACGAATTAACAAAGAAAAAGAAAACTTGCACTACTGACCAGCTCACATTTCTTCAAAAACTAATTTTCAGTTTATAAGGCGAAGAGTTCCTCCGCTTTCAAGTTTCAGCCGAGCGGCCTTGCCTGTCTACGCGTCCATCATCACCACCAGCCCTCCTAAGCCTCGCACGGCCCACCCGGCCCGTGCGGCGGGCTGAAAAATGCAGGCTTTCAAACAGGCCTTCGGGCTCCGGTCACAACATGATCAACACGTAAAGCAGGGCGTCGTAACGTAAAGAAAATGGTTTTTGGCATTTTCACACTTATTTTTCGTAAAAATCTCATGAACAGTACGGGATATCTTTAAGAGCGATGGTTCATAGAGAGCTAAGACTGCTCTTAAATTTTGTTACCGTATGACGTATGAAATTGTGCCCTAAAATAATTTTCGTTTTTTTTGGGGGGGGGAGGGGGACGGGAAATAACGTTATTTTCTGTACCAGAAAAACGAAAATTATTTTAGAGGACAAGGACTATTTTGATCACTTTGAGTCATAAAGTAACGAAATTAAAGAGCAATCTCAGCTCCCCAATGAACCGTCGCTTGTCAAAATACCCCTCGCCGTTCATGAGATCTAGACGAAAAAGTATGAAAAAGGCCAAAACTATTTTCTTTACGTTACGACGCCCCGCCCAGGCCTACAGCCCAGCGCGCGGCCCGCGCCTGCAGGGTAGGCGGTGCCGCGCGGCAGCCGAGCAGTCTGGAGGCCTAACCGCCACTGCGAAAAATAGAGGGAGGTTTGCGGGAAAACTTTTCACCTAGTGCAATATTGTCCAATTACAATTACAAATCGTAAGACTGTAAGCATTGCGTATCGACTTGAAATTCAATTACGATCAAGAAAAGATATTACCGTGACTTAACAAAACATTTCGATATTTTGTAAATCGTAATTTACGAAATAAATCGTTAATCTACAACCTTCAGGGTGGCAAGAGGCTTAAGGCTAGGTGAAGTCAAGCGCCGTGAAAGGCAGGCAGTAAGTGGCCCAAGCCCATAAGCACAGAGCAGCGGAGAGGGTGTCAGCTGCGCCCGTCTGGTAGGCATCATGCAGTGCAGAGGGGTGCAAGTCGCCTAGGAGGCAGGTGGAGCAGGCAGATGCAAAGCCCGCCTCATTCACTCCACTTCTTTTCACCCGCTTATTGCTGCTTACTCCTCAGGCAACACTAGAGGCAGGTAGGCTACACTGGCAAGGCGTTACTCTTGCCAAAGAGCCGAAGAAAAACAAAACAATGCCAGGCGGGTGAAAAACGAACTTGTCGGACGTAGCGCACCTCCACAGGATGCCACGGCGTAATTAGCCGACCGGATGCCTCAGTTAAGCGAGCTCTCGCCCCAGCCCCGCCCCGCCCCTGCGCCCGCAGAATATGACTTGAGCAAACTGGGGGGTTTGTTTTCGTAATCACCTTCTCTCCTTCCAGAAGGCGCTGCAGTCTGCGCTGCTTCCACCCTGGCGGCGGGGTGAGCTCGCCAATGAGCTCCGCCCCACCCCGCCCAACCCCACCCCGCCCCGCCCCGCCCCGCCCCGCCCCGCCCCGCCCCGCCCCGCCCCGCCCCGCCCCGCCCCAGCCCGCGCGGGCCAGCACGTCAGGACATCATAAACCGAGGGAAAGAGTAGCAAGAATGGTAAACAATGGCGGGTGCACGCGGCCGCCGCCAGTGGCAGTGAGCACGGGGGCAGCCCTGGGCCAGCCGGCACGGCTAGCGGCGCCGAGTGTTGGCATTCCCCACGCACACTGTCGACAGTCACACTTTCTAAATCTTCTACAAAGAGTTTTAGCAGATGATACCTTCACACCTTTACTAACACAAACAACAACAAAGTACAAGACACAACAAAGTGTCAGCTACTGGCTTTTCCATATAATACAAAGAACTCTGAGCAACCGTATTGCATGAAATTTCCTTGTATTTCAAAAACTTTTCCTTGAATTACGAAAGATTTTTCTTTGTTTTCCAAAAGATTTTTCTTTGTTTTCCAAAAGATTTTTCTTTGTTTTACAAAAGATTTTTCTTTGTCTTACAAAAGATTTTTCTTTGTTTTACAAAAGATTTTTCTTTGTATTACGATTGTAGGCCTACAGAATTCATTCTAGTACAAGAATTTTCTTTGTAAGGATTTAAGAGTAATTAGAAATTCAACTCTATTTTCTCACTGAAAAGTAATTTTCTTTTAAAGCCAGATTGTTGATCCAATCATGAAGGAAAAAAGTGAGGGATAGAGCAATGAACGCGTTTCCACGCCACGTGCCGTTACTCGACAGCACGCTATTCTCAAGTTTTACAAGACGCCCGTACCTGATCAACTCCTCTGAGCTCTGCCTCTCCCCCCCCCCACCAATCCCAACCCCCTCTCTCATTTCCAGCCCTCGCCTCGCGGTGGCCCGCTGGCCCAAAGATGAGGCGCCAGCAGACATTCGCGAAGGGGAAAAAAAGGAGAAGATGAAACAAAATGAGTGGGAGTCTAAACTTTGTTCCCGCTTGCCTCCCGCGCCCAGCAGTCCTTCCCGCCACGGTTTCGCTTGAGAAAACAAGCCACCAGGCGGCTTAATAATACACCACGCCCTTCGAGGGTCCGCCGCGGGGACCAGGAGGGACCAGGAGGAGGTGGTGGGAGAAGCTGCTGAAATTAAGAAATGTTGAGGGAGCAGAAATCTTATCCGGAACCTTCCCGGAGGCGGACGGGACGGGGGGGGGGGGACATGGGACCCGAGGTGAGAGTCTGGTTGCTTTGAAGGGATGGGGAGGAGGGGAGGGCCCCTGGGCGCCCCTGGGCCCCTTATTATGAACAGCCGCGTGACGCTTAATCGACTTGTGATAAAGTACGCCGGGGCGGGGTGTCAGCGCGGCGGCCAGGAGTAGCTGCCCATGACCAATCGCACGGCCTCCGCGGGCCGGGCAGCCGGGCACCCTCAATCAACTCCGGGACTCCGAGAACCTCCGCGGGCTACACCAGGAGGCGAGCGCGCGAGCGCCCAGCCCAGCCGCCGGCCAGCTCGGCTGGAAGACGGTCGTGACTCACTTTTGGCGTGATGCTAATGTTCTCGAGCGCACGACCACTCTGTCCACACTCTAAATCTTCTACAAAGAATTTTTTCGTATGATACAAAGAACTTTGAGCAACCGTTATACAAGAATTTTCTTTGGCACTCAAATTTTGGCACTTTCACAGCGCGGTTTGATGACACCGAAATTCCCATTGTAAGCCGAATGCGGTGTCAGATCCAACACTTATTGACGTTTATTGGTGTTAGTAAGTAAGTAAGTAAGTAAGTTAGTAAGTTAGTTAGTTAGTTAGTTAGTTAGTTAGTTAGTTAGTTAGTTAGTTAGTTAGTTAGTTAGTTAGTTATCTTTTATTTTTTTTAAAAAAAGTTGTGATGTTTAGCAACGGTCATGCTAGTTTTGAATACCTTCATTTTTACGTGAGAAAAATTCAACTGCAATCAGCGAATTCGCTTAAGCAGCAGCATTTTTTTATTCCCCCCCCCCCCACTTAACCTATTTTGGCAGGACGATTTAATTTTAGCCGCACAAAGTACCAAAGAATTCATCTGTCTCACGACTTTGAAGCCGATTGACTGGGCGTACACGGCGGGGCTGAGGGCCGTAGCGGGGCCAGCCGAACCAGGGTAAGGGCCTCGGAATAAAAGTACACGGCCACGACCTTCACCCAGATCATGCTCTACGCTTGGCGGGGGCGGGGGCGGCGCGGGGGCGGCGCGGGGGCGGGGCGGCCGGCGGGGATATATTTCTGTAGCGGCCGTACAAAACGTGCTGGGGCAGAAGAGCGAGGGTGGCGGGCGGGGAGAAGCGAGCGAGTCGCACGGCAGGGCAGAGCAGCGCGTGTGCAGAGACAAGAGAGAGGGAGAAAGAGAAAGCGAGAGAGAGAGAGAGGGAGAGGGAGGGAGGGAGGGGGGGGCGGGGAGGGAGGGAGGGAGAGAGGTGCAAGCAGACAGGAGAGTATAAGAGAGAGACGGCCAATCGTTTGAAATACATCTGGGTATGTTTGGCCACCCCGCCCCACCCCCGCCCCACCCCGCCCCGCCCCGCCCCGCCCCGCCCCGCCCCGCCCCACCCCACCGCGCCCCGGGCCGGGCGGCGTGGCTCCGCCCCGCTCCTCTTTCTGCTGCTCTGCGGTGCTCCGTCGCGACCAAAGCGAAGATCACACAGACCCGCGACTGCTATCCGAATGTGTACCCGGTGCGGGGGCGTCGCCGCACGCGCTGTCAATGCAAATGTGTACGGTGTCCAGTGCGTTCATTACACAAAGTATAATGCATACATACACATACCATATGTGTGGATTTATTTCACATGTGTACATATAAGCAGCAAAACTGACATTGCTTTGGTTTTCTGGGGGGATAAAAAACACTTGAGTTGTCAAAATTACAGTTTACAACTCGTGAAATTACAAGCACGAAGTATCGGCTTGAGTTTCAAATCACAAATCACTCCTAAATCCTTCCAAAGAAAATTCTTTTATCACAATGAATTCTGTGCAACCGTAATACAAAGCCAAATTTCCTTAGTAATATAAAGAAAAATCGAGGGGTCGACCACTTGGATATTCCATGTACACATTAAAAAATATTCCAAACATTCCAAAAATATTCCAGATATTCCAACATATTCCAGATATTCTAAAATATTCCAAATATTCAAAAAATATTCCAAATTTTCCAAATATTCCGAATATTCCAGACATATTCTAGTAATATTCCACATATTCCTGCTCCGCACATACTCCTGATTTTCCGGATTCTATTTAATCCAACCGTAAGTTATTCCCGGTATTCCAACATAATCTACGGTGGTTACATCATATAGATGTAGTAGTCAGAGTAACCCCCCTAGACCCCCGGGTAAGGCCTACGCTATGCGTATGGACATGAACGCATCTTTCTATAAAAGCATCTTCTGTCGAGGCACTGCCAGAGAATACCATTAGTTCTGGTCTCCGAACTCCGCCGCAGCCGGAGGAGCGGCCCTCAAAAACTCGAATTTACCTTAGTTGACGCGCGCTATCTTGCAAGGATCAAACCGTTAAAATATGGGCTTACACCAATAAAAAGGGTCACAAACAATACTTTACAGATTTAATCGATTTTTTTTTCATTTTTCTGTGCAATGGAAAGGGTGGCGTGAAAACATAGAAAATTTTTGCGGCAGTAAACCTCCCGAAGGAGGTTGCGGTTCCCGCCAGGCACAGGGCTTTTACCCCCTGTGGCAGCCAACTGCTTCGGTGTTCCATGGGAACCGGCGCTTTGCTGACTGCGATCCTATCGCGCAATTCGACAGATTTGATCCCCGTACCACCATTGGCCTACCCCTAGAGGTACGAGCGGTGTCAAGAGCGTTAGACTTCCTGATCCCAGTTTCAGAGGCCTTACCTCAGAGGGGTACGCGGGATTCGAACCCACAACCCCGAGTGCCGACACGTAGCCAGAACAGGAAGCGACCCAACGCCCAGAGCCACCGAGCCAACGGCGGTGAGACGTGTTTAACTTCTATTTGACCTGCCATCCAGCTGCGGCCAAAGGGAATGTCAAGCGCGAAAAAACACTTTTCCGAGTGGTAGTCGAACTTCGGACCACTCAGTTCGGTGTTGCGCGCTCTACCAACTGAGCCACGACGCCACGATGACTGTACAGTGCGACGGGTTCGAGCCGTATTTGCCCTGTCCTCCTGGCTGGAGGCTGCAGGATACGCGGCAAATACGGCTCGAAATACTGGATTAAATATTTCCAAAAAATATTCCACATATTCCAAAAAAATATTCCAGATATTCCAAAAATATTCCAGATATTCCAAGTGGAATATATTCCATGTACACAAAAATTTCAAGTGGTCGACCCCTCGAGAAAAATCTTCTGCACAAAGAAATTTCCAGAATAGTACGGTTGTCACGACAGTTGTAAAGAATTCTCTACGTATTATACGAACAATTTCTTTGTGAAAGATTTTGAGTGTACGCGTGCAAGACCCAACCATCGTAAATCTATACAACATTTTTCACACCGGGGCCCGGCTCAGCCCGGCTCAGCCGCTGCAGCTGGCGGCGCAGAGAGCAGCGAGTACACGCAAGGCTTACTGGAGGGGGAGGGGGGGGGGCTCAGCCAAGCGTCATGCGTCGTGGAACCGTGGCGAACAGCGGGGTGCGCGCGCGGGGTTTAGGGCGCGAACCGCGGGAGGGAGAGCTCTACGGAAAAACCAATGTCTGATTTTTTTGAGGAAAAAGGGAAAACTTTGAGGAACTACCGGAATTTGAGGGAAACCCCTCAGATTTTGAAGAAGGCTCCTCAAAAAATAAGGGAAATCTCCAGAAATTTTAAGGAGACTTCCTCAAAAAATCAGACATTGTTTTTACCGTGTGTGCGGCCGTGCGCGAGCAGTTCTACCTCAACCGATACCTCTCTATAACTGTCTCACTCCTCTCTCTCTCTCTCTCTCTCTCTCTCTCTCTCTCTCTCTCTCTCTCTCTCTCTCTCTCTCTCACCCTCTCTCTCCCTATCTCACCCTCTATCTCCCTCTCTCGCCCTTTCTCTGCGGCTATGTCAATGCTAATATGCTAAGCGTTGGGCGGACACGGGCCGACGGCGCGTGGCTGTCAGGCGACACGGGAAACACATTTGGCGCAAGTGTAGAGAGTAGTTTACACTCTGCCCTGTCCTGCCCTGCCCGGGGCGGGGCGGGGCAGGCCACAATGTGGGTGCCACAGTCATTGAACCTTAGCCGCGAGGCAAGTCGACTAGCCCATACACTTCAAACTCTCGAAATTTTTAAGGCAGCGGAATTGCCCTCTAAAAGTGATGGAAAACGAGATTGATTTGTTTCAAAAGGCCTTTTACCGCAGAAAATGAGCTGACCGTTGAAATTTGATAATATTAAGCATAAGTTACTTGTAGAATTTAACATTGTAGGTACATTCGATTCTAAAGCCTAGTTAAAATGGGAAAGGCCCGTTACCCCTACCAAAATTACCTCTGCCTAAATTTAATTATATTTTTATTCGATAGACGAATGGAAAGTACCTCTACCTAAAAATATAAAAATATTCAATAAAAATATTGAATGAAAATACCCTTGAGGTAATAAAGTCGTTGATTCTTATTGTTTTTTTTTTTCGGCCACAGCTTCGTTGTTGCCAGGGTGTCGTGGGCGCTGGGCGCCTTGCGCAGGCAGCGCGGAGTTTGTCGCTAGATAGAAAGTTAGTTGGGAGTAGGCGACTTTCAGTTTGAGGGACTGCCTCTCTGCCACCACAACTGCTGCTGCGCGGGGAGACAAAAACTGCAGGCGTGGGGAGGGGGAGAAAGAGAGCAGGGAGAGAGCGTAGGAGAGAGAGAGGGGAAGGGGCGAGGGCAGGGGAAGGGACGGCGCGCAGTCACAGCGGAGGACGAAAAGAAAAACAGCGCTCTACCCTGGCGTACTACTAACTAGCCACCTAACTGAACCACCCCACCGTTCCTAACCCTGCGCTGCGGTGGGGGCGGTTAAAACAGAAACACCGCCTTGTGTCTCTAGAGCTGCGCTTATTTTGATAGGGCTGGTGAGGCCGAGGGTGAGGCGTGAGGCCGGCTCGGCTAGTCCAGTTAGAAGAAGGGTGTTACAGGTACACCTCGGTGTGAAATAGATCAGCGACTTTCTGATGCTCGCGCGCACCTTTACAAAGGTGTTGGTGATACTTATTCGCACTTTCAAATGCCTGATTTGTCGCACAAGATGGGTAAACACTTTAATAAAAAATTGTTGGGAGATAATTTATAAAGGAATTTTGCTCACTCTAATGAGAGACGCGGGGCGCGACCAAGGTGCTACTCCTGATTAGTTCGTTACCGCCAGCAGCTCCTGCCTAACCCCACCCCGCCTCGCTATCCACCCAGCCGAACCCTGCGCCCCGCCATGCTTTCGCATTAATTTCGCCAACACGAGCCGAGCCAAACTCGCTTCGCCGAGGACACGTAGCCCGCGGCCGCATGACCAGCCACACTAAGAAAAGCTTTCGTAGGATTTGGCTGAGTGAGCTCACCCTGCGGCATACTCGAGATTATCGTCAATTTTCACCAGAAACTACGGTCCATGTCACGGCAAGTTACAGTGATGCACCGCCATTTTCCGTACCTTACAGATAAAAATTCCGAAAAAATTCAACCTAAGTTGGAGCGCTGCAGGGTTGACAGTAAAACTTACGGAGAAATTCACCGCACACTGAAAAAACCCGTATTAGCTGGATACACACTCCCGGATAGATAGATAGATAGATAGATAGATAGATAGATAGATAGATGGATAGAGAGAGAGAGAGAGAGAGAGAGAGAGAGAGAGAGAGAGAGAGAGAGAGAGAGAGAGAGAGAGAGAGCGAGCGATGAACAGAGGAGAGTGGGCGGAATGCGAGACAGGCGAGGTAAAGTGAACAAGCCAGCTATCTCATATTAACGCCCCTAGGGTTCACAGGTGTTGTGAAAAATTTCTGACCCGTCAAAGTGAACAACTCGACGCGGCGCCCGCCCCCGCAGAGCGAGTGCGGGCGGGGTGGGGCGGGGGTTCACTCACAGCCGTGACACATTACTAGTGCAAGAGCTAGCCTCACCCTCCCCTCAAACCCCTGGCCCCCGACCAATCCCTCGACCAACCCCCGCACCTTATCTGACAGCAGAGTCGCTCGCCCCGGGGCGGGGCAGGACGGGGCCCTGTGCACAGAGGCTATACGGCCCCCACCAATCACACTAATGGTAATTTTCGGAACACACACATATACACACACTTACACACGCGGGCGCACAAACACGCGCGCGCACACACACACACGCACGCACACACACACGTACACACACACACACACGAGTAAGCGCGGGAGCATGTCGCGGACAGCGGTAGGCGAGCATTGCATGTCCACGTGTTATATCCGCGAGTGACAGGAGGAGGACGTCTGACGACATTATTGACCCTGTTTCCAGAGACACCCCTCCACGTCCTGCGCACTGTGGAACCCTATGCGCCGCGCCCTCGCCACTCGCACCCCTTCTCCTTCCTCTCCATCCTGTCTCCTTCTGCTCTTCTTCTCCACTTCTTCTCTTTCCTCCTCCCGCTCACTGTGAGGGGTGACGGGATAAATTTCCATGAGAAATGTCATAAATTTACAATAATATCAAATTGTAAAATAAAAAAAAAACTTGTAAGGACACTTTGAATCGACTTGTTCTTCTCACGCGAGCAGAAAAAGGCTACCGTAGGAATACAAATTTTACAGTGCTCAGGAAAGTCTTAGAATGGGGGTATTTACTGTTTTAAAAAACATGCTGTAAATTCGCCTCTTCTTCCCTGTTTTCTCCCTTTTCGTGTTCGTTCTCCTCGTATTTCAACCTTACTTCTTCTTTTCGTCCTTCTTATTCTCCGTCTCCTCTCTCTTTCTCTCTCTCTCTCGCTCCCCTCCAGGAACTTTTTTCATTGTAGCCCACTCCCTGACGCAGCCACAGCTCGCTGCCTGCTCTCTCCATTTCTGTATATTTCTCCTCGCCCGCGCCCCGCCCCGCCCCTCCCCGCCGGGGTTCACCTGGCTGTATTCCATTTTCGCGGCCGGAGCACTCGGCGGGGGCTCGCTGCTGTACCCCACGGGGGGCTCGGCGCGGGGGCCCCCTGATGCCAGCGATATGATACTCAGAGCCCCAGGGCGGGGCGGGGCGGGGACCTGTTTCGGGGCCTGGATGCCGGCCAATACCCGCCGCCCCAGCCTCGCTCCGCACGGCGGCGGAGCACCTGCTCGGGACATCCCCTCCTCCCAGTGTAGCCAACTGTGCAGGGTCCGTTATCAAACGGCGAGAGCTGCCAACGCAACCGCGGCCACGGGAGTGAGAAAGGGATACAGGTTGGCCCACCTGACACAACAACCGGATAGAGACGGGGAGAGGTGGGGGGGGGGTGCAGCGGTCAGCGGGGGCCAAGAGAAGTGGGGAGGCATTATTCAAATAACCACCTCACGGATCTGAAACGCGTTTCCATTTTTCGCCGCGAGACGGCGTGCGAGGGGCGGGGCGGAGGCGGGGCGGAGGCGGCCGGGCTGGGGGCGAGGCGGGGGCGAGGCGGGGGCGGAACACGGGCGGGGTGGACCCCTTGCAGCACTGCCCTGAGGCTGAGGCCTCAGCGCCCGGCCGCAGACCCTACCCTACCCTACCCTACCCTAGCCGACCTACCCTACAGGATAGAGAAGTGGGTAACATCTCTATGCTGCCCTGTCGGAAGAAACAAGTGGTTTTTTTAAATTTTTATTATAGTATTTTTTAAAGGTGTTGCATCTTGTTTGGTGCGTTAAAAACGTCAGGGCAGGCTAGCATTTTAACATCTGGAATGTCGCCTTGGTCTTGGGTTTAGCAAGCAGAAATCTGCGAATAGCACAACTTTTCCTCATTTATGGTGCACAAAATAGTGTTGTGTTTTTTTCTTCCCCTAAATGTGAACAGATTGAAATTATCAAGTTTGTAAGCGGAGAGCTTGCTTTGCCACGGGCTGAATCCGTTTATCGTTGCAGAGCGCAGAGGATGGCGTAATTAAATTCGCCCCAATGGATGGCTTATGTGTCGGAACAGAGGGGATACAACACTCCCGCCTCCCCGCGGGGCACGGTTGGGGGGGGGCAAGCCGGGCGGGGTAGGGGCGGGTGGGGTAGAGGCGGGTGGGGTAGAGGCGGGTGGGGTAGTGGGGTGCGCCGCGCGGCCCGGTCCGTCCGACCGACCAAGCTACTACAAGTGAAACTGCCCCGTCAGAAATAACTACCACCCTCCATGACTAGTTGGCCACCGCGCGCGGCCGCCCCCTATCAGCTCGATTGGTCTGCCGGACACGGCGCGAGCAGCGCGTGTGCGTGTGAGAGAGAGAGAGAGAGAGAGAGAGAGAGAGAGAGAGAGAGAGAGAGAGAGAGAGAGAGAGAGAGGGAGGGAGGGAGGGAGGGGGAGGCAGAGAGAGTGCGTGCACGAGGGGAGCGGTGGGAGAGGGGGGGGGGGGGGCTCTGGCGTGACCCACGGCACGGATCACAGCGTGCGTTTATTTATACCCACAGTAAGACCCCCGCTCCTCTCCCCCGCACAGTTTCCCGCCTCTCTGCCACCGCCAAATTTCCCCCGCCCCCGATAAAGCTACTATTTTCCCGTATAGTAAATGTACTGGCATGTTATCATAGTTTTAAAAGGCAGCCACATCAAAGTCGTGGCCGTCGTGTGCCCGGTGCTCCACGCTCGAGCGCATATTCAAGCAAAAGCAGCTTTGCCGGAAACTAAAAACGCGAAAATCTACACTGTGAAATTATTTGCAGCATGGCGAAGAATTCCCCATGTCAGTTTTGCGAAGAGTCGTCACAAAGAAATAGTTTGCAGACTTACAAAGATCTAGTTCGTACTTTGCTGGATTTACAGAGCAAAAAATCGAACTAGAGAACGGCCACGTAAAATCAAATCCTCACTTTAATAGATTTATACATCAGATGATTAAGCTGAATAATCCAGCTTGCACCCGCTTGTGCGCTAACGTTCATAAAATGTTTTGTAGAATTTTATGAAGCTTTTTAGCTTGGTTATGCATATATCCTTTATCTCAACCGTGATCATCTGGAAACCATTTACACAAAGAAAATGGAAATAGGTGGAAACTAGCTGGAACAAAATTCTCGCATCATCTGGCAAAACCAAAGCTCTGCACTCTAACTGGCAATGTACTTTATTGTACATGTGAAATGTAACTTTATAAACGAGCAGATTTATGAACAAAATTGTTCCGAAGTACGTAGAATATTGTGCATGGATCTGCATAAATTATAACATGCAGAAAAAAATGCACAAAATTAAACAGATTTATGAACAATATCCTACATAATACAGCACAATATTTTACATAAATCTGCATGTTCATATAATTACATTTCATATGTACGAAAAAGGACATTGCCAGTTAGTGTGAGGATGTGGAAACAGCAGGTAAATAATGTTGGCTAAACTGCTGAAGTCACACAAGGCTTGTTAAAGCTTTTGTGTGTGAATTGTTATGACATGAAGCAGCCTTTATTATCACTCAAGCTGCCCGCCCTGCCGCCGGTAGCAGCGCTGCCCCAACCCCTATTTTGCTGCGGAGGAGCTTAAATAAACTGTGTGGGGCCGCTCGTCCCGGAGCCGAGCACAGAGTGACTGAAAAGCTATGGAGATGCAAAAGCGGCTTCCCCCGTGAATCTTTTATTCATGATCGCCTCTGTTTCTTTTCGCATTTCAAGCAACCTTCTGCTCGGCAGGGGGTGCAACCCCTACCCCCTCCCCTTCTCCCACCGGTCCGGCTTCCGTCACTGCACGAGGGGGTGTATGGAGAGAGAGAGAGAGAGAGAGAGAGAGAGAGAGAGAGAGAGAGAGAGAGAGAGAGAGAGAGAGAGAGAGAGAGAGAGGAGGGGGTACGGACCGCAACCCATCCCAACTCAAAGAAGCTTTTGCCCGTCCCCCGCGGCGCTCAGTGTAGCGGAAGGGCGTAACTTTTAATTAGGATAATGTTTGCAGTGTTTTCCCTCTACGTCCGCTCAGCCCGTCGTTAATAATTGAAGTATCTAAATCGACTTGATCGGGACCCCCACAAACCCCCACCCCCCGCGAGTTCCTTCCCCCTGCACATTTGAAACTTCCGACGAAGTCGGCGCCGCAGCCCCGCGGGGGAAACTACATCTAATAACCACGGATGGATCCGACGTCCGGTCCCCGTGACTCTGAGCAAAAATACTCGTCCTTATATTCCACGTATTTTTCACTTGTTTCAAGAGCGTTAAGTCGACGTCGACTCCTTCCTCATGTAGATTTGGGGAAAGCCCAAAGGAGGTAACAACTCTAAATATTTTGAACACCTTTTAGTATATCAGAATAAATCAAAAATTCAAAGTAGCCTCTCAAAATTAAAAAAAAATAAAAAATACAATACTGCAAAAAACGTCAGAATTTTTTTTTTAATATACGGGAGAAATCAGAAAAAATTAAAATAATTCAAAGCTTTTGAAGAGAAATATTCAGTAAAAAAATCTCAAAAATTAAGAAAATTTACAAAATGTACAACAACAAAAAATCATGAAAACCAAGAAAATTTTACAACACTCTTACTCTAAAGCTGAAAGTTGTTTCCCCGGCGGGAGAGCAGAGCATGCAGGATCAGGATCTAGACCGTCGAGCGCAAGCAGCATCGCATAGGGTCTGAAAGGGGTAAAGTGAGCCTCTAGACAAGCTCATTAGGAGTACAGACCGCGCGTACACACACACACACATGCGCATACACACATACACACACATGCATAAGGATGCACACACACACACACATACATAACGAGACAGATGGGCCCTGGCCCCGGATCGTGTCAAGATCTGCGGCGGTTACGTTTGCGAACGAATTTAATATGCGGAGCGCGCGCAGCGACGTAGTGTCGCAGGGCAGAACGAATTTGCGTGAGGAGAGAGGGAGAGAGAGAGAGAGAGTTAGAAGGAGGGGGGGGGGAAGTAAGGAGGGGGTCACAGTGGGATTATTTCGGGCCTGTGTCGCCACGGCGAGATTTAATCCCTCTCTCTAATGGAGGTACAGTCTAAGAAGAGAGGAGGTCTCGGCCAATGTTAATGAGCTACGGGAAATAGCGGGGCGGGCAGGGCGCTTATTTACAATGCCTAGGCGATTCAGCAACCTATGGAAAATTCAGCTGTGCGCGGCTTCTTTCGCGACCAGCCGTTTTGGAAGACGAACGTTCAGTGAGGTGAGGTTAGGTTAGAGCAGCTGCTCTGTCTGCAGAGGCCTAGGCCTTTTAGGATTGGACCACCCCAACCTAACCTAACGCACAGCTGAATTTTCCGTAGGGTGCTGAATCGCCTAGGGATTGTAAATAAGCGGGCGGCTTGGCCGGGGTGAGGCAGGGCACAGCTCGCTACTACTGTCTCGGTCGAAGACCGCGCGATGCTGGGGGAAAAAAACATAAGTCGGCGTGAACTCTTGTACTCTGTGGGCGCAGTTCATGATGATCTTGGCGCTGGTGCGTCTCGTACTTGAGTAACCTGCGTACATTAGGAAAAATTACGCCACGGTGAAAGTTCTTCCTAGTTTACGACGAAAACGCTTGAGTAGTTGGCGTAAAGTGTTCACTGTCACATTGAAATTGATCATTTCTTATTCGTGTGAAGAATCGATGACTCTAGTACCGCGCGATACTGTCTAATTTTTCTTCCCCCGCATGTCCGCGCGGCCCGCAATAAGCTTCCCGGGGGCCCAGCCCAGCAGACTGATGCAGGAGAGCGCTCTCCTTGACCTGTCTCTCTCGCACTCATGGGATGGGCGTGCGCCGAGGGGGGGATCAGTCAAACGAAATGTGTACAAGGACTTTTTTGATTTTTAATGATTTTTTATTTTTTTGATTTCTTTGATTTTTGATTTTGATTTTTCAAGAGAGGAAAGAAATTGTCTGTAACTTTTTTCGCAAAAATTGCTTTGTTTCTCGTTTTGTTTCTCAGTTTTAGGGTCATTTTTTCTCGATTTTTCGGATTTTCTGTAACTTTCTACTTGATTTTATTTTGATTTTTTTTTGATTTTTTAAATGATTTTTTTGGGTTTGAACAATGATTTTTCGAAGTGATCCACGGCGTGCGCCGCCGTATGGGTGCGAGGGAGACAGAGCGCGCTCTCCTGCATCAGCCTGCTGACCTGAGTGGGCAGGTCTGCTCCTCGTCCCGGAGCGCTTACCCTCCTCCAGGGCCATAAAACGGAACGCCGTACGGCCGGCGGTGGTCAGCCCCTGATAGGGGCGCAGGTCGGCCCGCCACGCGCACTGCACACAAACTGAAGCAGTAATACTGCAGGGTCAAGACGCGCGGACCAACTGTCAGAGAGACACGTCTGAGTCGCGAACTGTTAACTTACCAGCAATGGTCCGTTACATCTCTTTACTAAATGACTCGTAAATTTACCAACATGGTAAATAAATCAACACACTTCTTCTTTACTTGTAAAAAGATTTGCCCCATCTTGTAAAATTGAGCAAGTTTTAGGGATATGCAAACCCACCCAGTGTCAGGTACTTTACATTTACAGTTCATGCGAATACCAACTCTACAAAATCACCAACTTTGCTATACACTGAAAATGGAGGGTACCAGCCTGTTCTGGCAGGTACTCGTCTGGTACTATGAAATAAATGAGACCATAGGACACTGATCTTTCAGAAAATACCCTGGTACCAGCCAAAATATACCTGGAACCCTCTTGTACCAGCACCTTCCCCATAAGCAGGGCTGGAGTACCCCTATTCTTCTCGGCCTGGTACCAGCCTGTTCTGGCAGGTACTTGTCTGGTTCTATGAAATAAATGAGACCATAGGACACTAATCTTTCAGACCAAACTATACCTGGAACCCTCTGGTACCAGCACCTTCCCCATAAGCAGGGCTGGACTTCCCCTATCCTTCTCGGCCTGGTACCAGCCTGTTCTGGCAGGTACTTGTCTGGTTCTATGAGATAAATGAGACCATCGGACACTAATCTATCAGAAAATAGCCTGGTACCAGCCAAAATATACCTGGATCCCTCTTGTACCAGCACCTTCCCCATAAGCAGAGCTGGACTTCCCCTATCCTTCTCGGCCTAGTACCAGCCTGTTCTGGCAGGTACTTGTCTGGTTCTATGAAATAAATGAGACCATAGGACACTAATCTTTCAGAAAATACCCTAGTACCAGCCAAAATATACCTGGAACCCTCTGGTACCAGCACCAAACTGATAAGCAGGGCTAGACTTCCCCAATCCTTCTCGTCCTGGTACCAGCCTGTTCTGGCAGGTACTTGTCTGGTTCTATAAAATAAATGAGACCATAGGACACTAATCTTTCAGAAAATAACCTGGTACCAGCCAAAATATACCTGGAACCCTCTGGTACCAGCACCTTCCCCATAAGCAGGGCTGGACTTCCCCTATCCTTCTCGGCCTGGTACCAGCCTGTTCTGGCAGGTACTTGTCTGGTTCTATGAAATAAATGAGACCATAGGACACTAATCTTTCAGAAAATACCCTAGTACCAGCCAAAATATACCCGGAAGCCACTGGTACCAGCACCTTCCCCATAAGCAGGGCTGGACTTCCCCTATCCTTCTCGGCCTAGTACCAGCCTGTTCTGGCAGGTACTTGTCTGGTTCTATAAAATAAATGAGACCATAGGACACTAATCTTTCAGAAAATACCCTAGTACCAGCCAAAATATACCCGGAACCCACTGGTACCAGCACCTTCCCCATAAGCAGGGCTGGACTTCCCCTATCCTTCTCGTCCTGGTACCAGCCTGTTCTGGCAGGTACTTGTCTGGTTCTATGAAATAAATGAGACCATAGGACACTAAACTTTCAGAAAATAACCTGGTACCAGCCAAAATATACCTGGAACCCTCTGGTACCAGCACCTTCCCCATAAGCAGGGCTGGACTTCCCCTATCCTTCTCGGCCTGGTACCAGCCTGTTCTGGCAGGTACTTGTCTGGTTCTATGAAATAAATGAGACCATAGGACACTAATCTTACAGAAAATACCCTAGTACCAGCCAAAATATACCCGGAACCCGCTGGTACCAGCACCAAACTGATAAGCAGGGCTGGACTTCCCCTATCCTTCTCGGCCTGGTACCAGCCTGTTCTGGCAGGTACTTGTCTGGTTCTATGAAATAAATGAGACCATAGGACACAAATCTTTCAGAAAATACCCTAGTACCAGCCAAAATATACCTGGAACCCTCTTGTACCAGCACCTTCCCCATAAGCAGGGCTGGACTTCCCCTATTCTTCTCGGCCTGGTACCAGCCTGTTCTGGCAGGTACTTGTCTGGTTCTATGAAATAAATGAGACCATAGGACACTAATCTTTCAGAAAATACCCTAGTACCAGCCAAAATATACCCGGAACCCGCTGGTACCAGCACCAAACTGATAAGCAGGGCTGGACTTCCCCTATCCTTCTCGGCCTGGTACCAGCCTGTTCTGGCAGGTACTTGTCTGGTTCTATGAAATAAATGAGACCATAGGACACTAATCTTTCAGAAAATACCCTAGTACCAGCCAAAATATACCTGGAACCCTCTTGTACCAGCACCTTCCCCATAAGCAGGGCTGGACTTCCCCTATCCTTCTCGGCCTGGTACCAGCCTGTTCTGGCAGGTACTTGTCTGGTTCTATGCAATAAATGAGACCATCGGACACTAATCTTACAGAAAATACCCTGGTACCAGCCAAAATATACCCGGAACCCGCTGGTACCAGCACCAAACTGATAAGCAGGGCTGGAGAACCCCTATTCTTCTCGGCCTGGTACCAGCCTGTTCTGGCAGGTACTTGTCTGGTTCTATGAAATAAATGAGACCATAGGACACTAATCTTTCAGAAAATAACCTGGTACCAGCCAAAATATACCTGGAACCCTCTGGTACCAGCACCTTCCCCATAAGCAGGGCTGGACTTCCCCTATCCTTCTCGGCCTGGTACCAGCCTGTTCTGGCAGGTACTCGTCTGGTTCTATGAAATAAATGAGACCATAGGACACTAATCTTTCAGAAAATACCCTGGTACCAGCCAAAATATACCTGGAACCCTCTGGTACCAGCACCTTCCCCATAAGCAGGGCTGGACTTCCCCTATCCTTCTCGGCCTGGTACCAGCCTTTTCTGGCAGGTACTCGTCTGGTACTATGAAATAAATGAGACCATAGGACACTAATCTTTCAGAAAATACCCTAGTACCAGCCAAAATATACCCGGAACCCGCTGGTACCAGCACCAAACTGATAAGCAGGGCTGGACTTCCCCTATCCTTTTTGGCCTGGTATGGAGGAGTCGCCTCTTTCGATCTTGGAAGAGCGACTTTTCTGCACCAAATTTTCATGCTCCTGGCAGAGCGACATTGATTAACATCGCTCTATTAGAGTCACTTTGATGACTCTTTTTGAGTCAAATCATCAAACGTCACTTTATTGGAGCGGTTTTGAAATACCAGAAAAGACTCGATTAGTGTCGTTTTCGCGAACGTCACTTTTAGTGAGCGATGAAAAAATGCTTCGCTCATTACAAGCAAGAAATGTGACTGAAACATTTCCAGTGTATTTTTGAATTTTCAAGACAGTTCGGTTCGCAACTGGCACAACATTCCGTGCACTAGTTGCTCGGTGTTGATTGCACACTTTTTTCTTCCACAGTAAAAGAAAAAAAATTGGAGATGCTTAACAGAAAACGTCTTGGCATCAGTGAGTGCAAATACTTTTACCTGTGAAAGTACCATAGACTGTAAACTTATAAACAGTCGCTATTGACGCTAGCATGTGTAAAGCTCTGGGATAGCGGCGGGCGGAAAACGTCCTAGCCACACAAAACGCTTACAGCACAGAAGAAGCCTTATCGGTAAACAAGGGATGACTTCCCTCCAGCAGCCGTCATTGTTAGTGATTCCTGACGCAGGGCGATCTGATGTGAAGCGCGCAGGGCCGCCGCCTCCCGTTCCCAAACGCGTCGTTATTCAGAGGAGCGCAGCGGGAGGGGCAGGGCCAGGGCCGCGGTGTAGTATAGCAGCAACGTATCGCATCGCAGGGTTGTGGAGCACGAGCACGCCCCACCCCGCCCCGCCCCGCCCCGCCCCACCCCATCCCGCGCGGTAATGATGAATGTTTGATGGCAATAACGAGATGCCTGCAACAAAGCACAAGGAAATAGTTTGGCACTACTTTCTCCTCCTCCACCGCCCCCGCCTCCTCCTCCTCCTCCTCCTCCTCCTCCTCCTCCTCCTCTACCTCCTCCTCCTTCTCTTCCTTCCTACTTTCCCTCGTACTCCTCTTTCCTCACCTCATCCTCGCCCTCTTCCTTCTCCTGCTCCCCACCCTATTCCTTGTCTTCCTCCTCCCCATTCTCCTCCTCCTACTCTGCCCCCGCAGCTCCTCCTCCTCCTCCTCCTCCTCCTCCTCCTCCTCCTCCTCCTCCTCCTCCTCCTCCTCCTCTTGAACGGAGGGCGTGAGAGGTGGTTCGTCTGTTCGCCTCCGGCCCGGCTCCGGCCCGGCTCCGGCTCGCCTTGACTGGCTCCGCGGCCGCTCTGCCCCGCCCTGCGACCGGAGGAGACTGTTAGTTGTTATCAGTTCCGACCACGCCTGCCTCGCTGCCGGGGCGGCTCGAGGGGCACTATAAGGTGCCGTGTTGGACCGCCTATTCTCGCGACACCTGTCGGGCCGCCCGAGGGGGAAGTCACGTCGAAAAATCATTGGACGCAAATTAAACAAATAAAACAATCAAAATACATCAAAATACGTCAAGAAGAGAGATACAGAAAAATCCGAAAAATCGTGGACAGATTAACAAAAAGTGCAAAATAAAATGAAAAGCTGTCAGAAATGGAGGAAAAAGATCAAAATACATCAAAAAGAGACAGAATTTTCTTTGAGAATACGACGAAGCCCGTGAGTGCGAGAGGAACAGGGCGAGGAGGAGAGCGCCACGGGGAGCGCCCGGGAGGCAGGGCAGGCGACCCACTGCGCAGCGCCGCGCAGCGGGGAGGCATCCCCCACCAGACAGGCGCTCGCCCAGAGCGAGAGGGGAGTCACTTCCAAGAATCATTGGACGACCACAAAAAATCATTTTAAAAAGTCAAGGAGAAAGATAAAGAAAATTACGAAAAATCAGGAAAAAATACACAGAAAAGAGAAGAAAAAACAGGAAAAAAATCGAAAAAGGCGGAGATAGGGTGAAGTGAAAAAAATTAAAATTTTTCTAAAAGCGACAGCAATTTTTCTTGAAAAATCAAAAGGAAAATTAAAACAATAAATAAATAAATACAATAAAAAAATCACTGTGCACATTTTGTATGGGAGATCCTCCCCTCGACGGAGAGAGGAGCGGGGCGCTGTTGAGGGTACAGGGGAGAGCGCGCTGACGAGCGGCTGCGGGGGAAGGAAAAAGAGAACATAAAGACGTGAGTGGAAGTGTGTGAGTGTGTGTGTGGGCCGCGCTCCCCGCTGCTGGGTCAGGGCCTTGGGGGAAGGGGGGGGGGATCCGGGTGAGGCGGGGGCGGGATGAGGAGGGTGGTGCACGGGTATCGGCAGGGACAGCCCGACAAGGGCAGATGCGGCACAGTGATAACAGATCCGCGATACGGCGCACACCCTTATTCGCGCTGCACCCCCTTCGCTCCCTGCCCCTCCATGACCCCCACCGCCGCGGCCACAACCGAACAGCCAATTTCCGTCTTTAACGGGGAAAAAGAAATGAAATAATTCCTCTCCGCGAGAACGCGCCTTCGACAGTTCGCGGGCCGCGGTTTGAAAGCGGCGACTCGATGCGCGCTGACTATGGGGAATGGTACGGTAGGGGGGAGGGGGGGGGGCAGATAGGGTGCTCTTGACTCTGAATGGAGGCATGGGAGCTCCGGGGCAAACAACGCCATCGCGCTGAATTACTCTGCAGCGGTGGTCGGGACGGGGAGAGGGAGGGGGGGGGGGGCTAGAGCCTCACATAGTGGCCCCTCCGACATATGCAGGTGTGTGCCAGATGCAAAAGCAGCTGGCACTACCGGCTGCCACAGGTGCGCGCCGGTGCACCACCAGCCCCGGAGACCACATGTCTCAGTCATGCAGCCTCCCTGCCATCTGCAGGTGTGAGGCAGATGCATGAGCAGCTGCCGCTGCCCGCTGCCAACAGGCACGCGTCGATGTACCGCCAGCCCTGGAGACCACATATCGCAATCACGCAGCCTCCCAGAGCCTCCCTGCCATCTGCAGGTGAGAGGCAGATGCGATAGCAGCTGGTGCTGCCCGCTGCCACAGGTGCGCCGGTGCACCACCTGCTCCGCAATCACGCAGCCTCCCCGTGCCTCCCTGCCATCTGCAGGTGTGAGGCAGATGCGATAGCAGCTGCCGCTGCCCGCTGCCACAGGCACGCGTCGATGCACCGCCAGCACTGGAGACCACATATCGCAATCACGCAGCCTCCCAGAGCCTCCCTGCCGCATGCCGCATCTGCAGGTGTGAGGCAGATGCGATAGCAGCTTGGTGCTGCCGGCTGCCACAGGTGCGCCGGTGCACCGCCTGCCCCGGAGCTGCCATACATCACAGTGATGCAGCCCCCGCGTCCGACCCCACCCTCAACGGCTGGGTCTGCAGGATGGCTCACCCCACCCCGCCCATATGGGGTGTTCCCGGGGGGTCGCGCCAGAGGCGTTCCAACTAGGCTCCGACGCAGCACATCTCTAAATTGAAGCAGTCCCGGCCGGGCCGGGCCGGCCGTCGGGCAACCACAAGGAACCACCACGAGGCGGGTCGGGTCGGGCACCAGACGAGGCCAGACGTAGAGGGGAAAATAAAAAATAAAAAAAATGAGATACGGCAATCATCTCTCGGAAGACGGAGCGCGATGAACGGGGAGGCAAAAGGGGAAAAAGAGAGAGGGACTGGATGAGGCAGCCAGTCACACACGGACTCTTACATCCCGAATGACAGAGAGAGAGAGAGAGCACTGAAAATGGAAGAGTCGCCTTTTTCGATCTCTGGAGAGCGACTTTTCTGTACCAAATTTGGATTCTCCTGGGAGAGTGACATGGATGAACATCACTCTATTAGAGTCACTTTGATGACTCTTTTTGAGTCAAATCATCAAATGTCACTCTTTTGGAGCGATTTAAAAAATTCCAGAAAAGACTCGATTTGAGTCGTTTTAGCGAAAGTCACTTTTACTGAGCGATGAAAAAATACTCCGCTCATTACGGGCGAGAAATGTGACTAGTACATTTTCAGTGAGAGAGAGAGAGAGAGAGAGAGAGAGAGAGAGAGAGAGAGAGAGAGAGAGAGAGAGAGAGAGAGAGAGAGAGAGAGAGAGAAAGAGAGAGAGAGAGAGAGAGAGAGAGAGAGAGAGAGAGAGAGAGACAGAGAGAGAGAGAGAGAGAGAGAGAGAGAGAGAGAGAGAGAGAGAGAGAGAGAGAAGGGATGTGATCGGAGAGGCTACGGCAGCACTCGTTGATTTGTCGCGCACCTTTTTCTCCCCGCCTGCCCTCACGTTCCGCTCTGCTGTCCCGTCCCATTTTGTGCGCGCGGGGGTTGGAATCGGGGGGTAAGGTGGGAGGGAGGGGGTAGCAAGGTAACAACAGAAGCGGTGGCACGGGGAGGAAAGGGCGCGGGGCGGGGCAGGGCGGCGGCGCCTCGTTCCCCCGGGACCCTAAAGGGCGCCCCGGGACAGCGCTAGGTCGGTGGGGCGTGGCGTGGCGGGGCGGGGCGGGGCGGGGCGGGGGCCACTACCGTCCCGGCGCGGTGCGGTACGACCGGCCGTGTCCATTGTAAGGGACGGAGCGGCCCGTCGCCAAAAGGGCCCGCAGCGTCACAATATTGCCATTGCAAAGAAACGCGCCAGCGGGACAACGCGCGATAGGCATGAAGAGAGAGAGAGAGGCATTCTCGTCGTGGCTTGTAACTACCTTGTGTATCGAGGCTATGGCACATTGGCTATGGAAACAACTCTGAATTTTAGTGTACACATTTTGTAAATTTTCGTGACTTTTTGTTACACTATTAATCTGAGAGTCATGTTTCTGACTGAAATTGAGCGAGGCACATAACATCGCCCTCAAGGAGTGAGGAAATTCTATATCGCTCATTTGGAGTGATAAGCCACACTCAAATCGAGCGAGATCACTAGATATAGCTCGTTTTGAGTCATAGAAGCCACTCAAAAGGAGTGATATTTAATAATATGACTCCCCAGGAGTGACAAAATTTGGGTCACCAATCTCGCTCTCCTGAGAGCGAGAGATTTCTCACTCCTCGATTTACAGTGTAATTTTTATAGAATTTTTGTTAATGTTCACTTGAACTTCGACATTTTTTTTAATTACCCTGAAGTTTTCTGATTTTATTTTCTGATTTGTTCAGAATTTTTCTGAGATTTTTAGATTTTTTTCTGAGTTTTCCTGAAGTACGAGGTGTACAAAAATTTCAGAGTTCTTTCTTCCTCGACGCGCGCCCTTGTCTGCTCCTGGAAAACCATACACGCGCTTCCTATCTTGTTCATTCCGCGTCTCCGCTAGACCGGAGGCGGGACGCCCCACCCCCCACCCCACCCTGCCCCGCCCCACCCTGCCCCGCCCCGCCCCACTCTACCCCGCCCCGCCCGGCATGTCAGGAATGTCTAATTTGCGCGCGAGGCGATTCTCCCTCCTCGGCCCCGCCCCGCCCCGCCCCGCCGCTGCAACGACAAGCAAGCAGGCAGGCAGGCATGCAAGCAGCCATGGCGAGTCCACACGCGGACGGAGTATGGCGGGGGGGGGGGGGGCAATGTGTAGCGGGCAGGGGGCAAGGTGAGGGGGGCGTAGGGGCCCGGGGAGCGGGGAGCGGGGGTGAAACGAGGGGAAGGGGCGTATGTCGGCGAACCGCAGGAAATTGGATGGGGCTGTTGAAGGGGGTTGAAAGGGGTGGGGGTGGTGGTTGCGTTGGAGGGGGGGGGGGTGTAAGTTGAGGCGTGGTGTAGCGTCGTTGATGGTGTGTGGCAGCGGGGAGGGGGAAACGTAGGCATTCACAGCATAGGTGCGAACAGAACAGCCTGGTGCTCACAGATAAGTGAGCGGTTTCCGTGGCGTTCGGCCGCGCCGGCGGGACGGGGCGGGGTGGGGTGGTGCGGGGTGGGGTGGTACGGGGTGGGGTGGTGCGGGGCTGGTTGCGGCCGGAGCGATGCACTGTAATGCACCTGTTGGGGGCCGGGCGGCACTAGACGGGCCTGCGTGCCTGTAGCCCCGTGTAACCCCCACCAGTCTTCGGCCTCTTGTCTGTCGCACACGGGAAATAAGACGTAATACGCTGACGGGTGCTTTGAATATCGTGACAGGGGACTGTTATAGACACCGCAGCCAAAAATTTCACTGAAGTACAAAAATATTACTCATGACAACTAATGCGCACATTATCTATGTGCTTTAAGGAATGTGTGACTTTTCATTTTCTGGACGAACACTGCACGAAGTAAAATACTGACCCTAAAATATAGTTCATACACTGGAAACCCAAGTGTGTGAATGTCGCACACTTGTAGGTGTGCGAGGATTCATTCGTAGACTTGGCCACTTAAACGTGTGAATATTATTCCTAGGATATTCACACGTTTGAGTGGCCAAGTGTTCGAAAGAATTCTCGCACACCTACAAGTGTGCGACACTCGTACACTTGGATTTTCAGAGTACTATGTCAGAACACTAACATTAGGCACGAGGGGCTTCACTTTGCGAACGACCGGTGTTCTTTTGACAGCATAAGCATCCAGCGCTGGCGAGTATGCAATCCCGCAACACTGTTACGCATTCAAAGAAACACCCGGTACAATTATTTACGTGCACTAATTTTTGTGCGGTAGTAGGTGGGGGCGTGCACGCACCCCAGCAGGGCGGCGGCGAGACACAGGACACGCAAGGCAGCGCCCCGCCCCGCCCCGCCCCGCCCCGCCCCGCCCCGTCCCGCCCCGCCCCTCGGGTCCTGTTGGCCACGCCGGGCCGGAACAACCCGGCGCGCATTCAAAATGAATGGACTTGATCGATTGGGGTAGAGAGGAAAAGTGGCGTGGGGCCATAGGGGCCGTAGGGGTAGGAGCTGCCGCCATGGGGGTACGAGGAGGGTTAGGGGTAGGAGGCACCGCAGGGGTAGGTTGGCCGTAGCGGTAGAAAGGGGCCTGTAGGCCGAAGGGGTTGGGTGTGGGGAAGAGGAACCTCACTCAACATGATAAGAAAAGCTTCGGATGAATTCTATTAGTAAGCTATAGCTCTACACCCTTGCACGGCGCTCTGAACATTGTAAAATCCTTACGAAGTAAATTCTTCGTAACGAAGAATTTGGCTGCTTCGTATTGTTCGTGATGCTTCACAAGCCCCGACAAGCCCTGCCTTACGAAGAAATTTGTTTGTACACGACGAAGAAATGCTTCGTAATATAAAATATAAGGCAGCCGAATGCTTCGCAGCTTACGAACGCTGACGGATTTTTCAGTGAAGGTTGGTACGTAAAAAAAAAAAAGTAAATTAATACACACCTTGTTGGACGTGAATCGATAATCCGTTTCCACATTAACACAGCACACGTGGACCTCCACGGCATTTCCCCAAAACTTCCTCGGGCGTAGTTGCGGAGCATTGTTTGCAAATAAACACAACCCTTCCTCCCATAGTGTCCAACTTCTTCGCCCCCCATCCCCCGCTCACCCCCGCGCCCACCCGGCGCAGCCAGTGATTGTGTTGGGCCCGCGGCAGCTAATCCAACTAACGCGGCAATTAATCCAATAGAAGGACAGGACCGGCGCGCCCAACGAAACAAGCGGACCAAATGAAATGGCGCGCGGGAACACGTGACCTCCACGGGGACGAGGTTTCCCGCTAAAAGAACTTGTTGTTCACGAGGAAAAGAAAGCTCGTCAAGTACCCGCAGGATACTGGCGCATACCCGCGAAAATTCACGAAAAAGTCGCCAACCTCAAGAAAACCTGGCAGTTCAAAATCGAGAAATACTCGCCAATACTCGCGTTCACTCGATTTTTTACACGCACTGTAAAATTCTTACGAAGAAAATTCTTCGCAGCGTTGCAAAGAATTTGGCTGCTTCGTAAGGCTTCGCAATACGAAGTACTTTCTTCGCAAGCCCCGCCTTGCGAAGAAATTTCTTCGCACACTACGAAGAAAATGCTTCGCAATACAAAGCAGCTAAATGCTTCGCAGCTTACGAACGATTTTCTTCGTAATGCGAAGCATTTCTTCGCAAGGTTTTAACAGCGCGCGCAAACTTGCAGATACTCGCGAAACTCGTTATACTCGCCTAGAGAGGGGGGATCCCTCGTGTTAGGTGGAAGGAGTGGGGTAGGGAGTACCAGCGGGGCGGGGGAGGGTCGCGGCAAAGAGGGCCCCACCCCCACCCCGCTGCTTCAGCCTCCTTCGAGAGATAGACAAGATATACAAACAGTATATCGTGTCAGAGCGGAAGGGTTCCCACTACTGCCCCCCTCCACCCTCCCCCTCCCCATCTCTCTCTCTCTCTCTCTCTCTCTCTCTCTCTCTCTCTCTCCCTCTCTCTCTCTCTCTCTCTCTCTCTCTCTCTCTCTCTCTCTCTCTCTCTCTCTCTCTCGGATAGAATAAGACAAGCAGCCTCGTCCTGCTACCGAGAGGACCGTACGCGCGGCAGCTCCAACACCCGACAGGCGAGAAACAATAAGCAGCAGGGTTGTTCAGGATCCAACAGGCAACAGGTCGGTCGGTCATCCTGCTGCCCTGCAGCCCCTCCCCCGTATGTCACCGTCACAGACGGACCATTACGGACAACAACGCGGCGCCCAGCCTGCAGCCGCGCCCATTAGTTATCAGAGGAAATGATTGATGCCGTTTAGACTAATTAATATTAATTACAACGCTGAATGGCTTAGCGGCTCATCGCGCACGCGAACAGAAGAGGAGGGCGGGTCAAAGAGAAAGGGGTCGGGGAGGGGGTAGGGGGGGGGGTCCATACCAGGACCAGGCCCCAACTGTAAACGGATGAGTCCACCGCCGTCAACTTGTGGAGAGCACCTCACATAACCCACAAAAGCGGGGCGGTGCTCCACTCCCGCTCTACTCGCTGTAGAATCGTTTTTGAATCCAAGCACATTTCCAAGATCAATCTCCCAAGATCAATGTTGTTGCTCTTGATCCCTACACTGAAAACCCAACAGTAAGCACTGCACACTGTATATAAAGCGTGCATGGCATGCACGCTGTATAAACAGTGTGCACGGTATGCTCACTGTTTATAACGTATGCATGGCCATGCTCACTGTAGGTAATGTGTGCATGGCAATGCTCACTGTACAAAATGTGAGCAATGCTCACTGTTGCACTGGAAAAACAAAGGTGCTATATAGCACCCTTTTGGGGGTGCTATTGAATTTTTTTGGGTGTTACTGCACTAATGCCCTTGTAAAGGCACGATTAGGGCCAAAAATAGCACCTTTGGGAGGCGATAGCGCCTTTCTAAAGGCACTATTTCACTAACGCCTTTAAAAGGCATTAGATAGCACCTTTGTTTTTCCAGTGTGGGTACGCAGGAAGCATCACCATGCGCACGTTGAGTTGCAATGCTAACTGTTGAAGATTTAGTGAGCATTACCATGCACACATTACATACAGTGAGCATGTCCATGCACACGTTTTATACAGTGAGCATATCATGTACACTTTATATACAGCGCGCATGCCATGCACGCTTTACATACAGTGTGCAATGCTCACTGTTGGGTTTTCAGTGTAGTTAGTTAATAATAATATAGTCAGATCAAGAAATTTCCTTTCGAATACTAACAATTTTGCGGGTTTTTTTTTTCTAGAGGAAATATGAATTTGTGACACTTGGTACTTTGATCAACACTCTTTAAAGCTTACGGTGAATTTCACTGTAAGCTACGGTGAACTTGGCATCACCGTAACTTACGGTGAATTAGGGGGCATGACCGTAATCTACGGTGACATTCACCGTAGCTTACGGTTAAAATTCACCGTAAGTTACGGTGAGAGAAAACCCGGTAAGTTACGGTGATGCCAAGTTCACCGTAGCTTACAGTGAAATTCACCGTAAGCTTTTTAGAGTGAAAATGGTTGGCTGACAACTGTGGGGAAAGTGGTCCTCAATAGTAGGTAATGTGAGGCATGGGCATGGGTGCTAACGCGTCGTAATAAAAAGCACAAAGGAAAAAAGGAAAGGCAAAAAAATAAAAGAAAAAAGGAGGGGGCAAACTTTCCTCCTTCCTAAACATAGAAATGCAGACATATGACAAAGTTCCACAAGGAACTCGAAAGCATTAAAGATCAAAACTGCGAAACAAAGCCGTTTCAACTTCGTTAGCTCTTAAATAGTGGAAATCAGTGCCCCTGTGTTCCATTTCTCTTTTATTTCCCACCCTCGCATGCATATCGCCAGCACAGCTCAGCAGCTAGTGAATACCGTCATTAAATTTTACTCGACTCGATAAAATAACACCGCGTTCGGGGGCAGAGAGGGAGGGCTTAATCGCATCGCAAAAGAAGAAAAGGAGACTTCGGATTAAAAAACACAGTGAGAAACACAATAGGCAAAAAAGTTCCGATTCGCAATGAGGACAACAGCGGCTCTAACTCCATCATTGTTCAGTGCGGACAGAAAGGGCAGAGTCGTGGGTGGTCCCGAGGTAGAGAGAGAGAGGGGGGAGAGAGAGAGAGAGAGAGAGAGAGAGAGAGAGAGAGAGAGAGAGAGGGGAGGTGGTTGTCGGCAACACGTCTCCCTCCTGGGACACACCGTGGCGCCGCTCTTTTCAGTCCGTATTCATGCGAGCAGCCAATTTTGTATTCTTTCCGTGCTTTGGACTCAAAGAACGACGTCCTTT
Source organism: Frankliniella fusca (assembly GCA_029379305.1). Classification (NCBI taxonomy): domain Eukaryota; kingdom Metazoa; phylum Arthropoda; class Insecta; order Thysanoptera; family Thripidae; genus Frankliniella; species Frankliniella fusca. The sequence continues at coordinate 1,081,318 of JAHWGI010001090.1, forward strand.
GATCGCCCTTTTCCGAACCGCCTGGCCGGGCCACAACTGGGACGTTGCCTGTCGCCTGAGAGGCTCAGAGAGCAAAATTTGCCCGTAAGCTTCTGTATAAGAAAAGGAAGGGGCGGAGGAAATATACATCTAGATAATTAGAGGCGTTTTTCGAAGTGAAATCAATAGTGAGACAGAAAGAATTAAAATCAAAAATAATATCTACATTGTCTGCATGGCACTTGAGAAATGCGCCATGCTTGTTTGTACTGAGTGTTTCTTTGAATGCGTAACGGTCTTTCGGGTTTGCCTTCCCCATTCGCCCATATGGCGCCATGGCCCCTGAAGCCCTGACGAGTATGAAATCCCGCAAGACTTTACGCATTTAAAGAAACACCCGGTACGCAAACAAACATGCCGCATTTTTCAAGTGTCAAATACGTGGACATGCACCTCGAGTATGGAGTAGGTTGCCTACTTGCCGCGGCGCTCAGTTTGCGGAATTAGATTTCTTCTAGCGGTCGTAATTTTGATTTCCGACCCCAAGTGTCCTATATCAAAATACTTGTCTAAGAGGCTACTATCCAGAATTTAGGCAGACACGAAGAGACTCACCCTGTATACAAATTTTCAAGCTGCTTCAACCCGCCATATCAATTAAAAATAAAAAGAAGAGGAAAAATAATTAAATGCGTAATGCACCGCTTCGACCAGTTCAATCAATAAAAGCCACGGCAAGGTTTTGAAGCAATTTTTCAAGAACAAATAAAACACGCTCCCATGGATTTTCTCCATTAGAGTTTCCTGGCCGCTTGGATACTTGAAGGTGGTTTACCGTATGAGCTGTTGCAGCGTCTGACGGGGTGGGGCGGGGCGGGGCGGGGCGGGGCGGGGCGGGGCGGGGCGGGGCGGGGCGGGGCGGGGCGGGGCGGGGCGGGGCGGGGCTACAGCCATCTGTACCAGGCCGGTCACGTTCCCGTATGGGCCGAGGCGCATGGCGCAACAGTTGTACAGCCCGGCGGCCGGCGACAAAGGGGGGGATCCCTTAGAAAAATCATTGTACGGGAAAATTCACACACCTTCAAAAGTATGCGACGCGAAATTATTCACACTGCGTACACACTGTTCCAGTGAAGCGCGCGGAGTCAAGGTCAGTACGGTGGAGACGAGACGAGAAAGCTCGCACAAAAGCCGCTGCCCACGCCCTCTGCGAGCCCTCCAGGGGCGAATAAACAACTCTGAAATTTTTGTACACCTCGTAATTCAGAAAAATTCACGAAAATTCATAGAAATTCAGAAAATAGCATTCATAAAAATTTTCAAAAAATTAGGTAAAATTCAAGCAAAACTTCACCTGAATTCAAGAAAAATACACGAAAACTTCATGAAAATTCACTAAAATTACCGAAAAGTCACAAGATTTGCACACTAAAGTTCAGAGTTGTCTTCCCCTCGGAGCCCTCCGACTTAAATAATAATCCCACCTCCCCACTCCTCCCACGACCTCGCCGCCCCAGCAGCCCACGCCTACCCACTGCCTACGCCTGCTTCTTTTAATGAGCGATTCAGAGGCAGAATCTCGACGGTCGGGGATGAAAGAAAAAAGGGGGCTGCGAATGAGCAGCGCGTGCCCTTCAGAGTCCGCCTGAGTGATTGAATAACGCAAAGGTTTGGGTGGACGACTGCGGCCCATCCGAAAAATACTTGAGCCCGTTCCGCATCCGTATCCGCCGCCCTGCCCTGCCGGCCCTGCCCAGCGCGCGGGCTTCCCTTTGCCTACCTGACCGACATCAGATTAATGACGACGTTATTCACGCGCGAGAGGGGAAAAAAAAGAAAGAAGAATAAAATCGAGGATGAAATCCAAGCCCCACAGTTATTAAGGACGACACTTTCATTACAAATGTGTGCGATTACAATTTAAGTCCGCTTTGGAATTTTCATGTATATCATCCCTTTTTACAAATGTATGTTCAGAAAATAAAATAAAATAAAACAATTACCTTATCTCGAAGGATGAATATATTTTTCTAAACTGCAAATGTTGTGTTATGGATTTTTTTAATTTTAAAATAATAAAACCGAAATACCATGACAGCGTTGCTATGAATTTACAATTTTTGATTTTCCTGATACTTTGCTGACAAAAAACTGTTTGTTTTTCCTTACTTGACTCTGTGAGGTGATCTATCGCAAACTCGAAGGACGCAGAGTCGAACCGATCCTCGCATTCAACCAATTGGTCATGAAGCTAAATTTCCTGACACGTTTCTATCAATATCGTGACGTTTACCTGATTATTCTGACAGATTTTTAAAATCCTGACATTTTAGTGATCTTCCTGACATGAGGCAACCCTGTATTAGTTGTCCGTCACATTAAAGCAGTACTCTGTCGCTAACTTCTCTCGGCGCTCTCTGTGCCCACAGCTCATCGCCAACGCGTGGCTCCTGCTCACGTCCAACATCCTGGGGCTGGCGTCCTACTGCATCATGGACAAGCAGCAGAGGCGGGCCTTCGAGGACACCAGGAAGTCGCTCAAGACCAAGCTGGTCATCGAGGAGCAGTCGGCGGAGCAGGTGACCTTAATTAGAGTTCAACCAACACACCCTTGCAAAAGAGGGAACTCTGTTACATGCTTTTGGTTCACACATTTCTAATGGAGAGTCATGTATTACAAGGTAAAACTAGCGCGCCGGTTTTTCCAGAAGGTCTTGAAGGCCAAGAGCCATTGCCAGCTTCATTAGCTATGCACCTTAGTGCTTGACACTGTGTTCAACACTACTTGTACGTGTGTGTCAGTTTTTTAACTTTATGCATACGACAGTGCACTTAGCTTAAAGTCAAAGTATCAATAACTAGTTCCGCTTCGGTGGATGTTCATCAAACTAGTAGCGAGTAAAGTAGCGAGAATATGACGTAACGTGTACCGGCAAAAATTCTTGCAGACATATTTCAAAATTATTCGAGAGCGTGCGATAATAGTGTGAAGTTTCCTTTCTACCGAAGTTAAGTCGTGTACTACGGCCTTCTATTAAATCACATGGACTTCGTACGAGAGGTCCATAATAAAAAAATCAGTGTACACCCTAAAACAAGATACGCATTTTAAAAAAACCAAAAGAGAAAAAAAAACACAAAAATCAAGGAATATTTTTTTTTGTTTCTTTTTTTTTTAAATCAGGGTACGCTTGAATTTATAGAACAGGACCCGTCGACTTCGTATTGAAGCGTGCTTTAACCTTGCGAGTTCAACACTTTTTTTCTCTTCTTCATGTTTCTAGGAGCGGCTGCTGCTCTCCGTGCTGCCGGAGCACGTCGCCGTTCAGATGCGGCAGGACCTCGGCTCAGGCCTGGACACGCAGTTCAAAAAGATCTACATGAGCAGACACGAGAATGTCAGGTCAGCAAACTGATGGGAGGGATAAGTTCGCGAGCATTACATTGACTTTTCCAGAGGACAAGCCTTTGAAAAACTGCTTTCCTCCAACTTCAGCATCCTGTACGCCGATATCGTGGGCTTCACGGCCATCTCCTCGACGTACAACGCTTTGGACCTCGTCAAGATCCTCAACGAGCTGTTCGCAAGATTCGACCGTCTGTCTGAGGTAAGCCACGGGATAACGTGGGGAGAACATTATATAGTGGTGTTCTCTGTCACTGTCACCCTTATTGGGGGAAATTCACCACAATATTTTGACGGAGCGGGTACACGATGAAAAATATCTTTGTAGATTTACGACATATTTTGTAAATGACGACTTACGAAAAATGATGTAAATTGACGACAACCCTTTCTTGCTCGTATTTGAATTTTAAGTTCGTGGAAACGACTATTTTTCACAAAGTAGCTAACAGGGAGGTCTCGCCCTTTACTGGGGCCCCGGCACAGCTGGAGGCCGGGACCCATCCCGGCCGCAGAGTCAAAGGGTTGTTAAGGGTCAGAGAGAGAGAGAGAGAGAGAGAGAGAGAGAGAGAGAGAGAGAGAGAGAGAGAGAGAGAGAGAGAGAGAGAGAGAGAGAGAGAGAGAGAGAGAGAGAGAATCAGCAGGCACATCAGAGGGGATGAGAGCAGAATGTGCCAACGTGAACAGAATGAGGGAAAAGCGAATGAGGTTTCGAGAGAACAATAAAACTTCTGCGCAGATACACCCCGAATAAGTGGCGGAGGGGGAGGGGGGGCGGAGGCCGGAGAAAGCTTTGTCAAGGATCCAGGTACCGTGGGATTTTCTCGTACATTCAAGCGTCTCAGCCTTTGAATAGAGTCAACAAATTATGAAAATTAGCATTTGCAATGCTCTTGGCGTGGTTCGAGCGCGTGCGCCAGTTTCAATTCGGCAATATGAAAGTGAACGACTCCAAATCGACTAATCGATCGCTATGAACGACTAATGAAATATTGTAAACTTCTGCGAGAGGATCGCAGAATGAGCAAAACGGCTCGTCGAAAATGGGAAGGGAAGCAGACAAGCGGCTTATTCTGGTAATGGCTCACAAATCCGCATAACGATAGGAGAGGAGGGAGGGAGAGAGAAGAAGGAGGTGGGGGGACCTGATAAGCTGATATGGGAAAAATGAGTCCTAGCGACTAAACACGCCCACAAGGGAAACCCAAGTGGATGACGCGCACTTGTAGATGTGTGGATTTTCATTCGCACACTTCTTCCTTTATGAGTGTGAAATCCCGAGGGAAATTTGCACATGTTTTTGATCAAGGGTACGGATGGAAATTCACGCCACTACAAGTGTGTGACATTGGCACACTTTACGGGCTGCAGGCGGAGCTGGACGGGCCTCGGCGGCTAGTCTGCGCTGGAGCAATTAGCCGTGTCTGTCGTATGCCAAATTAGTCTGCGTGCTGATGGAATGTTTTCACGGGTCGCCGCAATACGGAGAGAGAGCAAAAGAGACAGAGAGAAGGATGAAACTGGGGGGGGGGGGGGGATGCAAAGGAGACAAAAAAGCCAAGCGAGAATGTGTGTGCAGGGGCACGAACTGGGACAAGCAAGTGGGAGGGAAAAAAGAAAAAAAAATAGAGCAGTCGGCATAGTCAAACAAGCAATCAGAATGCCTCGCACATCTAATATTGGAAGAGTTTGTCCCGAGCCGGAAGCGAGGGGCGGGTCTAACGACTGCGCGGCTTGAAGCGGCTTGAAGCTCTCGCGAGGGGCTTCCGGCTTCCGGATCCGGCAGAAAGCGCTGCATCACGAATCGCGAAGTTCGCGGCTGCAAAGCACCCCGAGGGGGTATTATGCACTCGCGTAATAGTCGGGTCACTCTAAATAAAGGCGTAATAGGAGCAAGCCAAAATTATCCTTATTTTCCTTATTTATTGTGTCGTTTTGGGCTGTTTGGCCTATTTTTGGCTTAATCTGTACAATTTCGGAGCGTAATGCAGCGTAACAGGCGTGATAGTCGGGTCACAGATTTAGAGAGTGAATGCCCCCTCGGAGTGAATGCCCCACTTCACCGACACGACGCGAGCGCGCCCGCCACTTTCCAGGGTGAAGTTATTTGCTTTCGTCTTGACCTCCTCGGGGCGCCGCGGCGGCGGGGTGGTGCAGTAGGGTGCGGCGCGATTAGGACAGGCGGGGGAAGTGACCCCGCCCCGCCCCGCCCCGCCGCCCCGCCCGGCTCCAGCGCGCTTGTGATTGCAATTTTGTCCCCTCCGGTCCCCCTCCGCCCCGCTCCGCCCCGCGCTGTCAGGCAGGCCGTCCCCGTACTCATCCGGGGCAGGCTCGGCTCGGCCCCCGACCCGACCCGACCAGACCGGGCCGCGGCACGGAGGGGGAGATTGCTGGAGTATGATCCCCTTCCACCCCCGACCCCCTCCCCCTCCTCTCCACCCCCGCGCGGCTCACACCGAGCCTGCTAGACGTAGCGGCGCCGGAGCGGCAGCCGGCCCAAGATGTCACCCCGTCACCCCACCCTGCTCCAGACTCCCTTCCTCCTCCTTCTACCCCTCCTTCTTCTTCTCCTCCTCCTTCATCCCCTTCTTCTTCTGTTCCTCCTCCTCCTCCTCCTCCTCCTCCTCCTCCTCCTCCTCCTCCTCCTCCTCCTTCTTCTTCACCATCATCATCATCTCCTTCACCTTCCTCTCCCTCCCGTCTTCCTCCTCCTCTACCTCCTCCTTCGCCTTATTCTTCTTCTTCTTCTTCTTCTTCTTCTCCATCTCTTCCTCCTTCTTCTCCTCCTCTTCCTTCTCCTCCGCCGCGCGCCCCCGACCACCAAATATTGGCCTCATTGTTTCGGAGGTAGGGCAGGGCCGGCAGGGCGCGCGTTAGCCGGGAACGGGACGCCCTGGCCATTAGCACGGCCCTGACAGCGGCGGCGGGGGCGGGGGCGACCGAGCCAGGGCGGGGCGGGGCGGGGCGGGGCGGGGCGGGGAAAAAAGGGGAAGCGGATGAGGGAGCGCGGTGGGGAGCGCGGGGGCCAGGAGGGCAGGGGAGTGCCCGGTGGCCTTGCCTGTCCCACTTCGGCCCCGGGTCGGGTCGGGACCGAGCCCCCACGGGCCACGGGGTCGTCCTTCCAAATGATACAAAAACAGGTGCAAATGCTTCGTTGCCTTGAAATTGGTTTTGTTTGCTTCCATTTTGGTGTAAGTCATAACAAAGCCATCCGCATTTTTTCTTTATGTCTATTTCGGTCAGGCGCGGAAAGAGTACACCGGCCATCCTTACTATTTATTTTTATTGTTTTTTTGCTGTGCAGAAATACCAGCAGCTGCGCATCAAGATCCTGGGCGACTGCTACTACTGCATCAGCGGAGCGCCCATCGAGCGGCCTGACCACGCCATCCTGTGCGTGCACATGGGCCTGTCCATGGTGGAGGCCATCAAGTGAGTAATTGAACATGTCCTCGATATCCTCGAAGATTAATCACCGATGTTGTATATAGGACGGCCCCCGCATTCTTGCTTGTAAAAGGATCCCAAGCTGATACGTTAAGCGTGTTGTAATTTTACCACTTAAAATTGGAACAGAATGGAATGCCTTATGGGAAAAAAAAATCCTGTCAGGCCAACAACTCCGTAAATTTACAATAACGTAAAACGTGAAATTGGACCGACCAATTTACATAATTAAATTTGCAAATAAGATAAGCACGTTGTTCATATTCATTTCAAGTGGGGTAGTATACATACAAAAAGGAATCACTTTACTTTGTAGCAATGTAGTGGAGGGTTTCGGAACCCTGATCTGCCCGGGAGGGTCCGAGACCATGCCGGCCGCGCCCGGGCGGGCCGAGTCGTGGGTAGGGGAGGGGAGGGTGAGGATGGCAGTGCCAGGCAGTGCCTAGCGTTGCGGCCAGCCCGGAGCCCAGCCCAGCCGAGCCATGGCCCCACCCAGGCCTGGCCTCAGACCATTAGTGGTGGCCAAACCCGTGGACCAGCCCGCGCCCCACCACGCCCCGCCCCGCCCCGCCCCGGCCAGCCCCGCCGGCACATCAACCTATTTACTATGCAAACGAGGCGACCGTGGCGGGGCGGGGCGGGGCGGAGCGGGGCGGCGGGGCGCGGCTGGGCCAGTGTTTGCTGTCAGTCCTGTCCTGCCCGTTTCCTCGCCCCCACCCCCCACTCCCTCCCCATCCCCCACTAAAACACGACCGCGCTTCCACTTGGAATGAGTACTACAGTTCTGAAGAGGCTTCGGCACGAGGAGACGCCTCATCGCACAGTATTGTAGCTGCAGCCGCACCGTGATGGTCATCAGCTCGTGGGGCGGGGCGGGGCGGGGCGGGGCGTGACGGGTGGTGCGTCATACTCAACTATTCCCCTCTCGTGCTGCGCCCCCCCCCCCTCCCCCTTTGAGGGGCCAAGCGTCCACCACACCACACCCCGCCGACCAACCCCCCCTCCTCTCCTCCCTTAAGCCACAAACCAACCCGATCGGCGGTTCACTCTCACCCCCTCCCCCCTTTCCCCCGCCTACTGCTCTCTTCCGCGCCTCACGGATAGACACGGCCCTGACGTGACCGAGATATTCAGTGAACAGGTCGTTGACAGCCACAATGACCATCGGATGAATCAGATGAATCCGCCGCGCGTCCGTACGGTCCGTACCCACCGCCCCCGCAGTCTGTCCCGAACAGCCCGCTCCCCAGGGAGACGATGACGTCATCGCGACCCATGCGCCGCGGTGCGCGCCTGCGGGAGGTAGCATAGGCCGCCCGCTACGCACGGCGGCGGGCGCGTTGCCTACCTTGCAGCGGGCCGCGCCCAACAGAGGCAGCATAGGCCGCCCGCTACGCGCGGCGGTGGGCGCGTTGCCTATTTCGCAGTGGCCTCCTCCCCCCCTCCCCTCTCTCACGCGTGCATTGCGTACCTCCTGCACTGGAGACCCAAGTGTGTGAATGTCATTCACTTGTAGGAGTGTGGTGAATTTCCGCTCATACACTTGTCCCCCAGGGGAGGGGGAACTCTTTCAAAAGTTCACACTTTAGCCTGGAAATTCTCATACCCACGAGAGTGCGACATTGACACACTCGGGTGCCAGCGCGGCGTCGCAGCCCAGCTCACGCACTACGTCTGGTCCACAGGTACGTGCAGCAGTCCACCAACTCGCCCGTGGACATGCGGGTCGGGATCCACACGGGCGCCGTGCTCGCCGGCGTGCTGGGCCAGCGCCAGTGGCAGTTCGACGTCTACTCCAAGGACGTGGAGCTCGCCAACAAGATGGAGAGCAGCGGCATGGCCGGGTGAGCATACCACACATCTCATGGTGTTCAAATGGCGCACAGACGGTGTTAGATAACTTTATTGTAGGAAAAAAAGGAGAAAATAAGAAAAAAATATCCTTCGCTATTTTTGTGAGAATAGGGCAAAGGGAAAACATCAGAATTTTGGCGGGAAAGTGTCGGAATTTTTCATTTCAGCGAATTTTATTAAGTTCTTTAGATCTTTGTATTATTTTTGGGGTGAATTTTTGCTGGGTAAGCTCTGAATTTTCCAGAATTTTCTTAATTTTTCTGAATTATGAGGGGTACAAGATAAAATGCCTGGTTGTTTTTCCCTCGGAAAAAGGCGTCGAAAAGCACCCCCTAGGAATTTGCTATTTACTTTCGTCCTTTGCCCATTTTGACGTGTCGGTGTTTCGCGCCCGGGTGTGTGCCGTAGGCGGGTCCACATCTCCAACAAGACCCTCGGCTTCCTGGACGGCGCCTTCGAGACGGAGCGCGCCTACGGGGAGAAACGCGAGGAGATGCTGCGCGCAGCCAACATCACCACGTACTTCATCACCAAGACGCTCAAGCCGGTCAGTATGAACTGTTCGGCAAGGCACACGGTAACCTAGCCACAAACCAGACTCGGTATATTAATTTCTTTTTACATATTTATATTTTTTTTGTAACAGTTTGCCGGAGACTCTGCCGAGCCCCATAACGGCGGGATATCGGAGGACACGGCGCTCGAAATAGCCAAGGAAGATCATTGCAACGTAAGCAATCGCGCAGTGGGAATCGCGGGGGAAACAACACAGAATCCTCGTGCAAAAATGATCAGAATTTTTCTTGTTTTTGCTAGATCTTTCTTAACTTTTGTTAAATTTCTCGGCACTCTCTCTGCAGGAGGAGACGCGGGTTCTCGCCGAGACCAGCGGCCGAGGCCAAGAGGACTCGGAGGACTTCAAGAAGCGCCTGCGCAAGGAGCTCATGAGCCGGGACGGACAGAAGTAAGCGGCCGTGTGACCACACTGTGACCACACTGTGACCACCGCGGGGTAGCACAGCACAAATATAGTGCCAAAGAGAAGGAGAGGGAGAGAGGGGGGGGGGGAGGAATACAAATATTACAGGCCCTTATCAGTCGCAGTACCAACCACCTCCACAGAGTATAAAGGTCCAATAATATTTTTAGAAAGGGACACAATTTTTATGTCAGTCTTTGAGCTCCGATGAAGGTCCTGAAACTAACGTAGTCCCAGAAAACTTATAATCCATATCCCTCAAGGAGAGGATGTTAAATTAGAACGATTCCCTTACAACAGAGTATGACGAGGAAAAGATAACTTCCCCGCGGCCACCCCGACCTAACCTAACCTAACCTATCCTAACCTAATCTTGCGCAGGGACCTGTCGAGCGCCACCAAGCTGCTGACCCTGGCCTTCATCGACGGCAAGAAGGAGCAGGAGTACCAGCACCACAAGGAGACCAACAGCTCGCTCTCCATCATCGGCTGCCCCATCGCGCTGCTCTTCACCTCCGTGGCGCAGATGGTCGTCCTGCCCAGGTGAGCCTGCCTCTCTCTCGCCCACGAGAAACGAAACGCGCACTCCGAACAAAAAAGGGAGGTTATAGGTTCTAGGATAGTTTAGCAGTTTTCTACGAATTTTTAAGACAAGCCTTATACGAAAAATATATTTTAGTAGATTTACGATTTATTTTGTAAACTACGATTTACGAATTATGTATTGTAAATTTACGACAACCCTTTCTTGCTCGTAATTGAATTTCAAGTCGATACGTAGTGCTTGCAATTTTACGATTTTAACATTAATTTTACAACAACTTATTCGTGGAAAATTTTCCCAGAAACCTACAGCTATTTTTTAGTAATAAAATGGACGGTCTTTCTCTGGCGTCGTCCTTAAAAGACGCACTCTGCAGAGCTTGGAGAAAATATGCTCTTGAATGCCTCAATGGGACAGTCCAAGAAACGAGACAAAAATCGTCTTTTTTCGAGGCGTTGCTCGAAAAGTTCTCCGCAATCACACAACGAAACGATTCCCGTCCAACCTCAGCCAGCCCGAGGGGTAAACAACTCTGAATTCGGTGTACAAATTTCGTGAATTTGAATTGAATTTGTCTGAATTGAATTGAATTCGTTTTGAATTAGCTTTGAATTTTTTGAATTTATTGCGAAGTTTTTTTTTTAATTATTGTGATCTTTTTGTGAATTTGCTTGAATTCGTTTTAAATTCGGAGATGCTCCAGAAAATACACGCTCATCTGATCCAAATTATTCTCTCAATTACATGATTAAATAGGATTTTTAGTAAATTATTGTGAATTATTTCGATTTATTCCAAATTATTGGAAATTAACTTGCAATAATGCAAAATAATCACAATTATTTCAATTATTTTTTTTCAAACTTTTCAGAAACAAATTTTGCTCTGCAATTGAAAGGGTGGCGTGAAAACATAGAAAATTTTTGCGGCAGTAAACCTCCCGAAGGAGGTTGCGGTTCCCGCCAGGCACAGGGCTTTTACCCCCTGTGGCAGCCAACTGCTTCGGTGTTCCATGGGAACCGGCGCTTTGCTGACTGCGATCCTATCGCGCAATTCGACAGATTTGATCCCCGTACCACCATTGGCCTACCCCTAGAGGTACGAGCGGTGTCAAGGGCGTTAGACTTCCTGAACCCAGTTTCAGAGGCCTTACCTCAGAGGGGTACGCGGGATTCGAACCCACAACCCCGAGTGCCGACACGTAGCCAGAACAGGAAGCGACCCAACGCCCAGAGCCACCGAGCCAACGGCGGTGAGATGTGTTTTACTTCTATTTGACCTGCCATCCAGCAGCGGCCAAAGGGAATGTCAAGCGCGAAAAACACTTTCCCGAGTGGGAGTCGAACATTGGACCACTCAGTTCGGTGATGCGCGCTCTACCAACTGAGCCACTACGCCACGATGACTGTACAGTGCGCCGGGTTCGAGTTGTATTTGCCCTGTCCTCCTGGCTGGAGGCTGGGGGATAGGGCAAATACGACGCGATCCCGTCGCACTAGACAGCCATCGAGACGTCGTGGCTCAGTTGGTAGAGCGCGCAACACCGAACCGAGTGGTCCGAGGTTCGACTCCCACTCGGGAAAGTGTTTTTCGCGCTTGGCATTTCCTTTGGCAGCTGCTCCAGGGCAGGTCAAGTAGAAATTAAACACGTCTCACCGCCGTTGGCTCGGTGGCTCTGGGCGTTGGGTCGCTTCCTGTTCTGGCTACGTGTCGGCACTCGGGGTTGTGGGTTCGAATCCCGCGTACCCCTCTGAGGTAAGGCCTCTGAAACTGGGATCAGGAAGTCTAACGCCCTTGACACCGCTCGTACCTCTAGGGGTAGGCCAATGGTGGTACGGGGATCAAATCTGTCGAATTGCGCGATAGGATCGCAGTCAGCAAAGCGCCGGTTCCCATGGAACACCGAAGCAGTTGGCTGCCACAGGGGGTAAAAGCCCTGTGCCTGGCGGGAACCGCAACCTCCTTCGGGAGGTTTACTGCCGCAAAAATTTTCAATGTTTTCACGCCACCCTTTCAATTGCAGAGCAAAATTTGTTTCTGAAAAGTTTGAAAAAATAATTGAAATAATTGTGATTATTTTGCATTATTGCAAGTTAATTTCCAATAATTTGGAATAAATAGAGATCATTCACAATAACTTACTAAAAATCCTATTTCATCATGTAATTGAGAGAATAATTTGGATCAGATGTGCGTGTATTTTCTGAGGTCATTCCTTAAATCCTCTTGAATTTGTTTTGAATTCGTTTTGAATTCGCGTGAATTCGTTTTGAATTCGCGTGAACTAGTTTGAATTGGTGTGAATTTTGAATTAGTGGTGTACATCAAAATTCGGAGTTATTTACCCCTCGAGCCAGCCACACCCCGTCCCAACTTCCGGGCCGGGTCGACTCTTTGACAGTTCGAGGTCGAGGCCCAATGGAGACTATCCGGGATTTCGAGCTCGAACAGTCCAGAGCCGACCCGGAAGTAGCCCGTTCGAGACTATGTCGCGGGGAGCTCTCGAGCAGGCCGCGGCAGTACAGCCCCCCCGCCCCGCGTGTTCCAGGGACACGATGAACATCATGTCCTTCGTGCTCGGCCTGCTCTTCCTCATCCTGCTGACCATCTGCGTGGTGGCCGAGGCGCTGCCCAAGGCGTTCCCGGGCACGCTCGTGCGCTGCTCCGAGTCGCTCAACAACACGCTCTGGGTGCGCCGCTCGCTCGCGCTCGTCGTCGTGCTCATCCTGGGCGCGGCCAACGTCGTCGACATGGTGTCGTGCTCCACGCCGGGGCTGGTCGTCAACTGCACCGACTACGAGGGCGTCGCCATCGCAACCAACCGCAGCGGGCCGGCGGCGGCGCCCTCCGCCCCAGCCCCGGCCGCGCCCGGGCAGGCCCTGCCGCAGGTGCTGGCCGAGGGCCTCGGGCTCGGCCTCGGCGCCGACCTGGGCGCCGGCCTCACCCAGGGCCTGCCCGACGCACCGTCGGCAGCGCCCTGCACCGCCGCGGTAAGCCCGAGAACATATTGGGTTTTAAGTAAATAAAATTTGCGACTTAAACCTGCTTAAATGAAAAAAAAAAAAATCTTTGCAAATTTTCCCCCCAAAAAAAGAAAAAAATAATAATAAATCATTGAGCTAGCGTCTAAAAATGTGATACGTTCATGATGTAAATTCAACACAGCGCGCTTCCTTGGTCGTCAATGAATTTCAAATCGAATCGTAGAGCCTCCCAATTTTGAATAATACTTAATGATGCAACGCTTCACGCAAAGTTTTCTGGCGGAACTCACAATTATTTTCCAAGATGCTCTTAAAGCGTGGGTGAAAACAACTCTGAATTTTAATGTGCAAATGTCGCATTTTTTTCAGAATTGTGATTAATTTAATGCGGTGTACGACTTAAATTTTCGTTAATTTATCTGAACTTCTCTAAACTTTTCTGAAGTTTTCTATCGTTTTTAAATTCTTTGAATTTTTCCCGAATGTTTGGTGATTTTTTTTTCTGAAGTTTTCTGATTTTTAAATGATTTTTTTTTCTGAATTATGGAGGTGTACAAAATTTTCAGAGCTGTTCCCCCATCGCATCGACTTTAAGGGGCGCGCTTCCTACCTGTTCCAGACGCCGGGGCTGACGTGCCTGTACCCCTCCTACTTCTCGTACTTCTGCGTGCTCGTGCTGGTGGCGTCCTCGCTGCCCGCGCAGCTCTCGCACCTGCTCAAGGTGCTGCTGCTGTCCCTCATCGCGCTCGCGCACTGCGCCATGAACGTGGGCGTCATCGGCGCCGCCCTGGACCAGGAGGAGCGGCGAGGCCTGCGCGACTGGACGTGAGTGCTGCAACAGGAGTGAGAGAGAGAGTGAGTGAGGGAGTGAATGAGTGAAATGATGAGTGAGCGAGTGAGTGAGTGAGCTTGTGAATGGGCAGCACAACGAATTTAGGCGCGGGTGTAGGTAGGAGAGCGCTGCCCGGCGCTGCCCCGATTGTTTTCCGTTCGGCTCAACACTCCCCCATCCACCCGCAGGACGATCGTGCCCAGCAAGTTCTCGCTGTCGGGCGTCCTCATCGTGGTGACCATCACGCTGGGATTCCTCTGTCGTCACGTGAGTATCGCCCCTTGGCCCAGCGCCTTTATTCAAAGCCCCAAAGGAAGCAGGATTCCTTTTCTTTTTGTTTTTATTTCATATTAAATGGTGGATTTGAACCCGGGACCTCTGGCTCCAGATGGAGAAGGCGCTGCGCGTGCTGTTCCTGTGGCGCACCGAGGTGGAGGAGCAGCGCGAGTTCGCGGCCGACATGCGGCAGCGCAACGAGGCCCTGGTGTACAACATCCTGCCGCAGCACGTGGCCGCGCACTTCCTGCGCCAGCGCACGCGCCAGCACGAGGAGCTCTACGCCGACAGCTTCGCCGAGGTCGGGGTGCTCTTCGCCTCCATGCCTAACTTTTCGGGTAAGGCTAGGTTAGATTAGTTTGAATTATTTCGAGGAGGAAATAACTCTGAATTTTGGTGAACACATTGATTAAAGTTTCCGAAATTTTCGTGTTTTATTTTCTTTTTTTTCAATGTTTGCTTGAATGTTTGCAAAATTTTGTTAATTTTCCATTTTATCTGAAATTCGCTATTTTTTTCCGAATTACGAGGTGTAAAAAAAGTTGTTACCCCCTCGTATTATTTTCATTTATTTGATTTTCCTGCGTCCACGTCACGTGGCGCGCGCGCGCCAAAGTTTCACTGTAATGTGAATTTTTGCAGAGTTTTATTCGGAGGAGAGTGTGAATAACCAGGGATTGGAATGTCTGCGGTTTCTCAACGAGGTCATCTCCGACTTCGACGCGGTAAGAGAAGGGCTTTCAAAAGTGACGCATGTCGGTCGCGTTATTTAGGCTTTCAGAGGGCGCTGGTCATTAATGAAACACCTGTGACACGCAGCTGCTCGAGTGGCCGCAGTTCCAGGACATCATCAAGATCAAGACGATCGGGTCGACGTACATGGCGGCCAGCGGGATCAACCCGACCAAGAAAGTCAAGGTGAGCGAGCGCGCGCGGGGCGCCGGGGAGGTAGGCAGCCCAACGTACGCGAGCCGGTCGGGCGCCGGTGATAGGACGGTGATACGCGTGCGCGGGGAGGAGGGTCGCGTAGAAGACCGCTACGGGGAGGAGGGGACGCGAGCATCGCACCCTGCCCCACAAGACCCTCGGCAGGCTCCTTGAGAGCGAGAGAGACAGGGCACTGACTCCTCCTCGAGTGCGAGAGAGACAGCAGCGAGTGCGGGCAGCGGAATCGGTCTGCTTGCCGCTTAGAATGGGACTCTTACCTGTCCTCGAGGGTCGCGAGGGTCACGGGGTCCCGGGGGTGCTGGGGCGGAAGGGGTGCCGCTGCCGTTCGATTCCGAAGATCGCTGTGGTAGCTCTGTCCTTGTCGCACGCAGAGGGCCCTGCGATCATGGTGCGACGAGGACGGAGGTGCGAGAGCGATCTAGGTTCGGAATCAGACGGCAGGGAAGGGGTGGCATGCGGCCAGGGAGGGACCCACGAGGGTCGCCGATACCGGAGTGCAGACTACCTGCAAGGCGTTCTCTCTCTCTCTCTCTCTCTCTCTCGCTCCGTATGGCCGAGCCCCATGAGTGTGACAAGGACGGAGAGAGAGAGAGAGAGAGAGAGAGAGAGAGAGAGAGAGAGAGAGAGAGAGACGGAGAGAGAGAGAGAGAGAGAGAGAGAGAGAGAGAGAGAGAGAGAGAGAGAGGAAGCTAACGGCTCCGGACCGCTGCTTGCAGGACGACGACCCCATCACGGTGCGCTGGGCGCACCTCGCTCTCCTCGTCGAGTTCGCGTTCGAGCTCAAGAAGGCCCTGCAGAGCGTCAACGAGCAGAGCTTCAACCACTTCGTGCTCAAGATGGGCATCAACCACGGGCCTATCACGGCGGGGGTCATCGGCGCGCGCAAGCCCCACTACGACATCTGGGGCAACACGGTCAACGTGGCGTCCCGCATGGAGAGCACCGGGCGCGCGGGCTGCATCCAGGTGGGTGCCTTCCCCGAGGGGTCCTTCACCAGAAATTCAAGAGTGCGCCGAGTAATTTTTCTTTTCTTTTTTTAATTTTAAATCTTTCCGTGATATTCCTTAATTTTAAGTGATTTTTTTCCTGCCGTTTTTTCTTACTTTTTCTCATGTATTTTTCCACAGATTTTTTAAGGGTGTACCACTGCTCCCCCCCCCCCCCGTCCCCCCCTTTTAGAACAGGCCACACAAGACACCCAGGACGCGGGCGTCTGAAAGATGCTTCACAGCGGCCACCGTTGTGCTGGCAATCGGATCGGGCGGGAAAGAGCCTCGCCCAACGTCTTCTACTGTCTCTCTCTTCCCTTCCCCTTGACGCAATCGAGAGGAAGAGAGACAGCAGGCCTGGGGTGAGGACGAGGATCTCGCCCGTCCGATCGCCAACACCAGGCCAGAGTAGGGCTGCCAGAGAAGTAGGCAAGGGCAGCAAGCAGTGCCGCTGCCGACTAGGCAGTATGGACACAAGTCCTCGCCTGGAAGGCAGACGCAGATGAAGTGCGCTTGGTGTAGGCTATCTACTGCCTACTTCCCTGAGGCTAGAGTCCTAAGGGGAGTCTCTGGAGAGTCTTTACAGAGAGTCTCAAGGACTCTACAGTTCGCCATCCGTATGATTCAAAAGACGACTCTTGTCCCTCCGTCCTTGTCGCACCTGTGGCGGTGCCCTATGTACAGGATGGCGAGGCGCCATGAGCGCGACAAGGACGGAGGCGCGAGAGCGATCTTCGGAATCAGACGACAGCGGGGTTGAAACGAACCGCTAAAAACGCCCGTCCTCACCTCGCCGCCCTCTCACTCTCTCGCTCAGGTGACCGAGGAGACATGCAGCATCCTGCGCAACTTCGGCTACAACTTCGAGCAGCGGGGGATGGTGTCGGTGAAGGGCAAGGGCCAGCTCATGACGTACTACCTGACGGGCAAGGGCGGCGACAGCGCGGGCGGGGTGACGCGGCCCCCCGGGTCGGACGCCGACGCCCTAACCCCCAACGCGCAGGCGCCCCAGTCCCTGCTGGCCTCCCCGGGGGGTCTCTCGGCGCACTCCTCCTCCGGGGCGGCGCCCGACGCCCTGGGGCTGGCCGGCGGCCGCGGCACCAGCCCGAGCCCCAGCCCGACGCCCAACGCGACCGCGGACGAGGACGACGAGGGCGACCCCGCTGAGGCCGAGAGCGCCAAGCTGCTCGAGGGCGTGAGGATCACCATGCCGGAGGAGTCGTCTCCCGCCAAGGCGGACCCACGGACACCCAGCGAGACGCACCGGCTCCTCGATCAGGGGTAGTGCGGTGCAGTGCGGTGCAGTGCAGTGCGGGTCCCCGAGGTGCTTAGCCAGTCGTGACCACACAATCGGTGGTGGCAAAATGGGAAAGTCGGTGGCGTGCAACGCTCCACGCCAATGGACTTGCCCGGCAAGAAATAGAAAATTCCAATAAGTTGAATTGACGACGAGGGTCTATTTTGGGTCTACATTGAGGCGAACTGCCCACCGAAGTGGGTAAAAATAGACCTTGGGCCCAGGTTTCATACTGGGTGGAATTGAACTTTGATGTACTGTCTTAACATCCTTATGTAAAATTTTAGCTGAATTAGATTCCCCTCCAACACCTCAACCCAAGTAACAGAGAATCGTCACTGAGACACTAGTCACTAGTCTTTCAAAATACTCAAATTTGATGTCATATTGAGGCTAGAATGACGTCTATGACATCACTCTGACATCATTTTGAGCTCATTTTTTTGTAAACTGAAATATGTCACCGTGACTAGTGAAAAATTACGTCAAAATTTAATCATTTTGATGTAAAATGACGAATCTCTGTTACTTGGGAAATCTACGGATTTGGCTGATTTGGTCTACTTTGCCGCTGATATTGAAGTACATGGGTTGTTTTTTATGATTGATGTATGGAACAGTTCCAGAGACATCTTAAATTAACCCGAGAGTTCTGATAATGACTAACGATGCAAATTTTGTGATTACGTACCTGACTTCTGGTTTAGATGAAGTTAGAGAATGAAAAGCCAAACACAGTTTGGAGTGCTGCCAAACCTGAAATGACAATGTTAAATGCCTATAAGACTCATCCCTATGGTAGAATCTATTAACAAAAACATAGCACAAATAATTTATTCCCGTCACATTTTGTTTCTTTTCTCCTTTAAGAACTTTTTTCAAGAATAGTTGTAAGGCCACTTAAATAATTACCTGCCTAGCTAGCCTCTTGGAAGGTGAAGAGTTCCAGTTTCTCTGTGAAAGATCAGAGGTGTCAGCTAGAGAAAAATCCAAGAGAAGAAAATATAGAGACACACTAATAGTAATTGGAATTCAGGACAAAAGAAGAAATTTCTGCAAAAGCTATCCTCTTTCTTACAAAATTGAAACTTCTTGAAATCTGTAGATAAATAATGTAAGTGATCTCAGTATTTTCCCCAGGTAACACATTTAAGTGGAAAGTAACACAAGTTAGTCTAAGTGAACTTTCGTGTTGACATTTTTTCACGAGTTCACAAACTCTATACGCTTACAATAGAACTAACTTACTTTGCATCAAAGTGCTATAGTACAAAAGTACAAACGTGGGTAAAAATCATGTACCCCTGTAAAATATGTAAAAAATGTAGACTTCTCAATTCTGTACAGAGTTAATGTTTCATGAGATTTTTATGTCTTGGATTTTATAAGAATGTGTTAGAATAATTATTACTTCCCTTTAGGAAGCACTAAGTGAAACTGTGATGAGGATTGTGCAATAAGTACTTTACAACACTGTCGAGTGTAAATAATCAAAAATGTTCCTGATCACTTTGGACAATTAAAGTGAAATGAAAGAAGACAACTGGTCCCTCCAAAGTAAGTTCTGGTTAATGGAGGAAATGATTAGCAGTATTCAAATGCTGGTCCTTGACCTTATGTGCCTTATGCTCAACTGCAAATTCTTAAAGTACTTAACAAAGGCTCATCTATATTTGGGCTCAATAATAGTTAAAGGTACCTGGTGATATTTATCAAAAGGGGAACACACCAATTTCAAAGCATGCAGTAAATCTGCTGTGCTGTATGTAAAATTGTTCCTGTGATCATTACTTGTATGGTGTTATATGGGGATAATCATAATCTGATAATTGAGCATAAATTTCTACATTTCAAACCAGAAAAACAATACAACAATTAAAATGCAGATGAATTTGTAAGTGCCATTCAAAGACCAGTGAGGTCATCTTGTGAGCATGTACAGAATTCAAGTAGGAAACAACCTAAATAAGTACCTTAATGTGTTCTACATGTCTGTTTCTAATGGCCTAGGAAGTCCTAATTGAGCTTTGCTGCTTGCTTTGGTTGACCACTAGAAATATATTATCCCACCCAAAGGCATAATAATTCTGGTTTTGACACTGCATGGTTTTGTCACATTCTGCTGCTTCAATTAAAAATGATTTAAAGAACACCAATCTAATAATACCTAAATGTAAATTTTGTTTAGATTGATGATTAAATTTTGATGATAAGAACAATGTCCAGTCAAAAGGCAGTAACAAGTTGAAGTATCATTAATAGCCTTCCCACCACAGAAAATTTTTCAAAAGTCACCATGGTTTAATAAAAACACAGTCTGGGTTAGTCTGGTCACACTCTTGTGAATGAATCTCGCAATGAATTAGTCGTGATCAAGAAACATTTTTTCTTCTGCCTACCTAATTTACAGTGATGTTTACCATGACAGATACTGTATATTTAAACCAATTGAGTGACACTAGATAAAAACTTATGGGTAAAACTTTCATTATTGTGGCCTATCGAATGTAAAACCACAACAAGGTGGAACTCTACTGCATCTCAAAGCATGGACTAGGATGTCCATATAAGGCGTGAAAAGGTTTTTGCTAATTACTAGATAAAATCTAGACGCAACACACTACATGCAGAATGTGATGATATCATCCTCACTCTATGACTGAGAAAATAAAATACTGTACATAAGAAAAAGGTACAGGCATAAATTACATAGAAGCCATTGTGGAATTAGTTTCTTCTTATTCTTGTTACTTGAATATACCTTATAAATTTACATCTGACATATCTGTTTTATCCCTGTGCCAAAATGAATGGATAGGGCATTTCTTAATTAGAAATCGTTTCTTTTCTTTCAAATGTTACTTTTAAAGAGAGCAGTTTCAGAGGATTTTGT
Organism: Frankliniella fusca; assembly: GCA_029379305.1. NCBI lineage: Eukaryota > Metazoa > Arthropoda > Insecta > Thysanoptera > Thripidae > Frankliniella > Frankliniella fusca. The sequence continues at coordinate 1,101,746 of JAHWGI010001090.1, forward strand.
GTCTAAAATATTTGAAGGATTGCATGAATTTTCTTCTACTTTGTCTAATGAGCATGGGTAATGATTTTCAAGCAATAACATTCTTGAAAAGGTGGTTTTGCAAAATGTGTAATGTTTCAAAATGTGAAGGCAAATACCATACATTTGGCATGAAGCCATTAGAAAGTTATTTTTCAAGAAAAATGCGACAGTCAATCAGTAGAGATACATGCAATAGATTCAAAAGACATAGTAAAATACCCCAGTTATGTCACTTGTCAGATCTGGCAAACATACTACAGCTCAGTAAGATTTAGAAGAGTTAAAAATCTAGAAAACTTTCCTGGAAGATGATACCTATGGTTGCTACCTCTCAGAATACCTTCTTCAGTAAAATAAGGAGTGCAGCAATAAAAATAGAAGTTAAAGATTAAGACAGTAACATGATAGTAGCCTAATAAATGAAATGAAAGTTAAAAAAGTTACAATACAATAGTGGAAGGTAGCAGACATACAATCTCTTCATTACAAAGCCAGTGTAGAAACTGATTATAGAAAGCATAGAAGATAATACTTTCTTTAAAAACGCATTCAAGGAATACTGTGTGAAACAGCAGATTCAAAAAGAACACACTATGTACTGTTTTAAATGCAAGTTTTCAAATTTTGCTGTTGATTACAACTGAATGATGTAACTTTGCCGTGGCTGCATAGTATACAGAAATCATGTCAAATACTCATTGAGTGTAAGATTCAAAATTTTGAGCTAGGTTTGGCTTTGCAACTGTTGCATTGATGTAGACGAGGAAACCTAACAGCAATATACAAGATGTTGTTCAAGGAATGATATTTTGTCAAAGCTTTGAGGCGGGTGTAATTACCAGTAATGGAGGTTGAGTTAGCAACATTCACATTAATAAATGTTTCCATATTGAGGTAAAAAAAAAAAAAAAAAAAAAAAAAAAAAAAATTAAATTTATGAGGAATTGTATCATCTGATACAAGTTGCAAAGTCAGTTTCCAATTCACAATTGATAACTGTTTCACCTTGATTCAAATTGCTTCTAATAAAGAATGTTGATTTTCAAGTCCATTCAAACTAACCCCTTAGCAAACCCCATTTACCTACCAATTATTATAAAATCTTTAATCATATAACGCTGAGATAGATACTTCATACCACAACCCAACAAAACATAGCAACAGCAACATTAAACATCTATTGACTTCAATATTTAATTTCATCCGTTTCAAAATGAAAGTCATATGAGCTTACCTCCTAATATGAGGATTTGCTATAGACTTGATCCTAATCTTTGATACATCCAGTCCCCATCCTCTGAAACTACCTTTCCTTCCTTCTGAAGTTTCTCTAGATGATGGCTCACATTATAAGCAGCTGCATTGTGAAGATTTTCATTCACATCCTGCAAATTTATGGGTCATGAAACAAGATCCTTTAGAATTCAAATTATGTGACCATCTTCCTCAAGACTTACTGCATAAATAATCTTGACTATGTCCATAGTAGAAAGTTTCTTTTCTTGATTGTCATGAAGAACTGATAATATCTGTGCTTCACGAGCATTCCTATGATTAATATAATATGACAGCTTTGAAACTGGATCCTGTTCAAGAAATGTTTAAATTTGAGGGGGGTTAATCTTATTTAATAGACATACATTCCTCAGTTCTTTAGCTTACCTCAACTACTGGACCATGACCAGGAAATATTTTCATGGGATTCAGTTTCAGCATAATATTTAAAGATTTCATGTACTCATATAAATCCTCAAAAACTGCAGTGCCCTCTCCTAAAACATTATCACCGCTGAACATGTGTCCACTTACTGGTGAAAATAGAATAACATGGTCTGTGGTGTGACCTGGAGTATGGAAGACTCTGATTTGCAAATAACAAAAACAAAAAATAAAAAATGTACAAATACTGTACATACATAAGTTGCTAACAGCTAGTTTTCAAATACAGTGAAACCCGCTTAAAGCGTTGCCCGCTTAAGACGTTTTCCCGCCTAATGCGTTGCAAAATGAAATTCCCGAGTCAACTCCCTAGTAAATACGCCCGCATAAGACGTTTCCCGCATATTACGTTTTCCCGCTTAAAACGCTGACATTTTTAGGTTTTTACCCGCTTAAAACGTTGTTTAGGGGTTAAAAATATACTTAAAATCGCTAAAAATGAGCCTTGTCCAACAACCGATTCATCCACTTTAAAGTCTATAGCTGTAAGGCGTCGCGGAACGGTAACGCGAAGTTATCACCCCTAAAGCTAAGCCGTGAACCTGCGCTTTCTGCTCGAGGACCAGCTGTTAGCAACACTATTTCTACGACCTGTATTTGATGTTACAAGTTTTAGAATCATTTTATTTTTTTCGTTGTACTCGCTACTCAACTCCGTGTCACTTGAGTGCCGTGCGGCGGCACAACAATCACACGTCGGTTCTAAGAATTCGCTCGAGCGGCTCACGTCCCCGCACCCCTTTGCTCGTCTCGCCCCTGCGCCCTCAGCCACGCCATGAGTAAGAATTTAAATTACAGGTTGATACTATCAGCTGGTCCTCCTTGAAAGTTCACGTCCCCCACGGCCGATTTAACTACTAACTGCCTCAAAATTGCTCAAATACAAGTGATACCCTGGTTGACTCGGGAAAAGGGGGGAGGGGGTTACCCACGAAAAAACGCGGTTCCGGTTAATACGTTTCCCGCTTAAGACGTCGCAAAATCGTGCAAGTCGACCGCAACGCTTTAAGCGGGTTTCACTGTATTACTTTGACATCAAATGTAAACATTACCTTAAAATTGTGTCATCAACACGAAACTCATCACCATCTTTCAAATATTTCAAAGGGATTCCTGATTGCTCTTTGCCACAAGACCTTGGAAATTTCCAAACAGAAACATCTGTAATAAATATGTACTGCTGTGAAAAAGTGGCAATAGCTGACTAATACTGATCTTGATATATGTGCCAGCATAAATACCTGACCCAACATGCTGCAGAATATCCTTAACTCCTCCGATGTGATCCTGATGCCAGTGTGTAATGATAATATGTTCAATGCTAACATTTTCTTCTTGCAAAACTGTTTTAAGATTAGTAATATACTCCAGCTTTCCATCCTCTCCAGCATCAATCAATATTCTTCTGTAATTAGAATTGTCAAGTAAAGGCAGAACAGCAAATAGACCATTCCGCTCGTATCTCTCGAAAAACAAATGCACCGGAAATCGGCTACTTCAGAATGAAATTTAGCCTTCTTAGAGCACTAGAATCTATTCGAAAATGACAAATTAGTTCTTCTGGGAATTTATTCATAAAATTTGTACAATATTTTGGCTTCTTAAAGCGACTGGAGCCGTTTTAATGTGACTTCCGGTGCATTTGTTTTTCGAGAGTATCGCGATAAGCGGGTCCAGCGGAATGGTCTATTCATATTCCTTTACCATAAGGTTTTATAATTACCTTTTTCCGTTTCCAAGAAGATAAGTATTGGTCCCCTGTAATGTCATTACTCCAGGATTCATGCCAAGTATTCTAATGACACCATTACAGAGTTTGGAGATAGGTGGCACAATAGCCTTGGCCATGATGACTAAACTTGAGTAAAAGATTTCTGGCACAACTGTCTTTTCTGTTCCGTGAAAGAGCTAGAGAAACCGCGTAACCTGAAAAACAGACAGATTTTGAGAAAGCATTAAAATGGAGCTCAAAAAATGTCACATAAGATCTGCACAAACAGAAACACACAATTTAAAAGCGTCGACGGAAAAGTAACCAAGTTAATGACATGGCAGAGCTGTCACATATTATTTTCGTTTACGATCAGAGATAAGAGATAAGTAAGATCAGTCAGACCTGTAAACACTACAGGGTTATGTTTTAGAATTATGGTTTGTAATAACTAACAGTGCACCCAGACAGTTGGAATATGGCATTAATATTGCGTAGTAAAGAATAAAAACTTCAAACTACTGAAACTTTGATTAAAAGGGGAAGAAAATCAATTTAAAAGACTTACCATATTCAAACAGGAACTTCTTGGCAAACACTAGATGGCGCTGTGCTGCAATGTTTGTAGTTTGTTTTTGTTGTCATACTTCGGGAGTACCAGCCTCCCTTTCTAGTCGCTCAACATTTATGGCCGAGAGTGAGTTTTAAAACTTCTTGCAAAAGAAAAAACTTAGGATATCACGATTTCATCGCAATATGTCATAACTCCTTGGTTTTATTTCAAGGTTTGTTCCCGCATTTCCATTTTTTCGGTCCTGCATGTTGGTATGCCGTCCAACACAAAAGGATAAAATAAAATAATGTCCACAAGGCCGTAGCCAATCAGGGTTGAGACCAACCGCCACAGCTGCATTTGAATCAGCGTCAACACCGGAGCGGAGCGACACGGCTGTGGGACGTTCTTGGTATTCTGACTCAACTTTGTTTGGTATGTTCTCAGTCATTTTTCTCGCCACCTGGTTGTACTGTGATGTGTTCCATTCCTTCAAATCGAACATAGGAACTGTACCGTGATCGTGCAGGGATGATTTTTTTCTCAAATATATGCTAGCTTGCGCGACTTCTCCCTTGGCGCTCTAACGGTCCCGCCGGCCTGTCCCCTTTCAAGTTTCCACATCAGTGAAACTTCATTATTTCTATGTTCAGTCCTGGGGTTCTTGATCAGTTCGCAAACTTCTGTGGAAGCGGTCGAGCGTAGATGTTCTTGCGGACTTCAGGACTTAACCGCTGTTTTCCGTTCCCTCCAATTTCCGTTAGGTTACGTGGGCCTTGCCTTTTACCCTTTTTACACGTTTTTCCTGTGTGGATTTGGTTCCCATTTCGGTCTTCTTATACTGCAGGCTGGTTTTATATGTTCTTTCACTTCGATGTATTTCTGCATTTCTTGGTTTCTTTCAAGTCGCTTCACGAACTTCGCGAATCGTGCAAGGTCGATATTGGTGACTAGAGCGGTATTAGATACGCTATAACTTTCAGTACATCATACCTTTGCATATATGTATTGGGCTTGTAATAAGGTATGTATTCCGGATTCAACGCGGGATTAACCAGATATCTTGCCACTTTCGCGTTGCTCAGAGTTTTGCAGAATGAGTCCGTGCCACCATTAACTTCCACACTTGCTGTGAATTTTAACCAGTATCTTTAGGTCATATTTGAGGGAAAACTTAGCAGCATTTAATGTATTTTGTTCCTAGTATTTAAACATGAATTTAGCTCAATTATAGTGTGAACTATCATATGCTGCTGCTCCGAAGACTGCCTGTGCATGTAGCAGATCTTCACCTCAGCGGGAAAAAGTTTTGCTGTGTGTTGTGGTCCACATTTCTTGGTCCTACCAACAAACTTAAGTCTTAAATAAGTATGTTTTTCAAAGTTTGGATGTTAAAAGTTTCTGCCCCTAATTCCTTGAGCTCTTGCCCCTTGAGTGGGTGAAGTGCTTCAAGTCATCAAACAAGCTCCGGCTCTTTAAATTTCTTTATCCTGATCACTTGGAGGGAGGAGATTGGGCGGGGGGAGCATGGGGTAGTGGAAGGAGTGCTGGAGGTTGGTGGGGAGGGGGTTGATCTGGTGGTGGGGGAAGGAATCCTGCAAGTCTGGACATGCTCCAGCCGGGAGCAAGTCAGTGTAGCAGAAAGCAGTGGTAGTGGCAACAGCAGCACCTTAAAAATGGTGAAGGATTCTTTGATTAAAACCATGTCGTCAAAGTTTCGTTGTCTGACATGTGGAAGTTTATCTGCTGCAATTGTTACTGCTAAGCTTTGCTATGATAGTTTCAAACCAGTCCTGGTATGTCATAAAGCAATGTTACCCCCTGTCTTTTTTCAGCTGTTCGGCTTCATTTTATTTTGTCTGTGTTTTCACTCTGTCTATATTTGTCCATTTCAGCAAGGACATTCCACCATGCCTCCTCCAACTCGCTCAAGTTCTCTCCAGTGGAAGAATGCCAATGCTTCCTCAGTCTTGGGCAATGGTGTTGCTACTCGAGCCAAGCGAGCAACTTCTACAATCTCATTGAGTGAAAACCAACCAGCTGGGAAGAGGAAGGCAGAATCACCTTTGAAGAAACCCACCAAGAGATCTGCTTTGGGTGAAATCACAAATGTATGCTTTTTCCCTGTTTCTCTGTAAATTCCTGTGGTCTGTCTATTATCTCACATTTTGTCATTTGGTTTCTTCTCTTAGGCTATTGGAAAGTCGGCCAATGATACAAAGAACGTCCTTAAGAATGTGGCTAATGGCCACTCAAAGGCTTTCAGCAAATTCAAGGACAAGAAGGTTGTGGAGAAAGAGGTGCCTGTGAAAGAGGAGAAAAAGGTGCCTGTGAAAGAGGAGAAAAAGAACCTTCCTACTAGGGTGCCAAACAAGAAGGCTCCTGCTCAAAAGCCGTCCAAGAGTGCATTACCTACCAGGCAAACTCAGGCCAAAGTGTCAAGCATTTCTCTTACCCAGCACGTTACTCGGAAAGCTGCTGCTGCTGCAACTACTGCAACTGAAGAGCCCAGTGTATCTACTCTGAAACAGAAGGCAGCTGTAAAAGAGCCGGTGCGGGCATCAGCCCGTTTATCTGCTCGTCTCTCTTTGACCAACGACACTGGAGAAACATCCCTTTATGTCTCAGCTTTGGATATCAAGTGAGTTCAAAATACCTATATTGATTGTATCAGTTGACCTCTGTTATTGGTTGGACTTGACAAGTATTTTTATTCTTTCAGCCCTGACCAAGATGAAGTAGCAGTGGCAAAACCTGAGAAATCTGTTTCACCACAGAGGAAGCTTCCTGCTGGTGTTGTGGACTTTGATGCTGAAAGTGCCACTGATCCCTTTGCAGTGTCGGAGTATGCCTATGACATCTTTGAATACTTGAAGGGAAGAGAGGTATGTGTCTGTGACTTGCTTTAACACATTTCTGGTTTTATTTCCTCATCTTGACTGCAACTCTTTATTTCAGTCTAAGTTCAAGGTTGCAGACTACATGGACAAGCAAATTGACCTAACTCGTTTTATGCGGTCTCTCCTTGTTGACTGGATGGTAGAAGTTCAAGAAAACTTTGAATTGAATCATGAGACTTTATATTTAGGTGTGAAGATTGTTGACACATACCTCTCCAAAGTTCCTGTTGGAAAGCAAACCCTGCAGCTTGTTGGTGCTGCCGCAATGTTCATTGCTAGCAAATATGATGTAAGTTCTCTATCCACTGTTACATTTCCAGTTCTTATGAGTATTTTAGTAACAACACTTTTCTTAGGAACGTGTTCCTCCCCTTGTGGATGATCTAACTTACATCTGTGATGGTGCCTACAACCATGACGAGCTCATTGCTATGGAAGTTTCCGTCTTAAGAGTCCTTGGCTTTGACCTCAGCATGCCAATCTCATATCGATTCCTTAGGCGCTATGCAAGAGTAAGTTGCATGCAAGCTTCTTGCATTTCACTTATTTTTTCATATTTTGGCTCTTAATTCTATGTTTCTTTCATTGCAGTGTGCAAAGATTGCTATGCCTCAGCTCACTCTAGCGAGATATATTTTGGAGCTCACCCTCTTAGAGTATAGTATGGTAACAGTGTCCGACTCCAAGATCGCTGCTGCTGCTTTACTCTTGGCACTGAAGATGCAGAACTTGGGTGGTTGGACTCCAACGCTGGAATACTACTCTGGTTAGTACTTAGAAAATCTTGCGCTGTAAAGTGCACACCCACCTTCATCAAACTAAACAAGTAAATTTCTTTAGGATACAAGCTGGAAGACATTCATGACCTCTGTCATCAGCTTAATGACATGCTTCACAAGAAGCCCAAGACTGCCCTCCAAACTGTTCGCAACAAATATTCTCACAAGTAAGTTGAGTTCCTCTATACTCCTATACTAATTGAAACTCGATTTTGACTTAATTTTTTCCCTTTCAGGGTGTTCTTTGAGGTTGCTAATATCCCTCTCGTTGATGACTTGAAGTTATAAACTCTTTTTGGTGATCTCGCATTTCTAGGTGTAGAGATGCTAATAATTTTATGTTTAACGTAGACAGTATGTTGTTTGAGATTTTTATAAATTATTTGACTTGTGAATTCAGTTCAGGTATTGAAAGTCAAGTCTTGCCTTTCAGTCATTAAAATTGATAAGAACAGCGACTTGTCTGCATTCTGTTACCTTTTGCACTATCTTGTACATATGTGTAGAAATGTTTGTCATTTTTTTAAAGGTACAAATATAAGTTGTCTGTGCAACAGGCTTTGTAAATTTTAGCATAATACGCCTGTTTTACTGAAGCTTTAATATTTTGTTTTAAATAAATCATAGCACCTTAGACTGTAAAGGAAAAATGTACATCATTGTTGATACTGTGTGAGATTTTATTACTATTTATTCTTGATACTTGTGATCGCTTTGCACATGTCAGTATTAATCAAAGCTTTCTCAACATACTATACTATCTTTGATGTTTTGACAAGAGCCCATATATGAAATGTCTGATGAATTTTTTCGTGACTTATTTTCCTCCTTTGTACCGCTGAAAAATGTTAAAAATTTCAATTGTGCTCTTGAGCGCAAAGTCCTGTAAATTTGGCTGTATTTACTTTAAATACTTGTTTCCTGTCATCTTCTCAGACATCAGTTTATTTTTGTATCTGCATGTGACTGTGTATAGTGTGCTGTTAGTATTTTTAATCAACAATAAAGTGTTTCTTTGAATTTTTTTGTTTTGTTTACATTGAGGGTGGGGAAGCAATGCGACTTATTTCGAGGTCTTTGTACATTTATTTCCAATGGATATTAAAATAAACTTCATAATTATCATACAAGCGAGTAACAATCACTGAATTGTGTTGGCACTTCCCTTTATAGCTACAATGTGTCTTCATCATCAAGTGCCTGCCTGGAGGCAATAAATGAAGTGACAACTGTTGACAAATTGATCTCATGCTTGTGAGTGTCCTCACGTTCCTTACTATGCTAATGTAAATGTCTTGACAACTATCAGTTCGATTATCGATTGTGATAATCCACTCAACACCACTCAGCTCTCGGCCTCCAACGGCGCAGCCCGAATTCTCTTCCTCTCCGCGAAGGACGGATCGTTCTTACTAAACGGTTGTCTCCGCTCCATCTAGGCCCCTCCCAGTTCGGAACCCGTAATCGACCTGAAAAAGACAATCACTCAATTTCCGATCGAATTGCCTATCGATCTATAATCGCGCTTACGCGGCTGTTAAACTAAACTCGCGCTCGCCTCTACGTGACGTCAATGGGGAAACGGAACTTGCGCACCTGGCGTAAAATGGGTCGAGAAATAGTAATAAGGACTTTGCAGGCGACTACTGTCGCAGTAGTTCTACAGCATCTACCTCGGCATCTACAGTCCTCGCGATGGACTCTGCCGTGTCCGGCGTCCTCCTCCCTCAGCGCCGCGGCCCTGAGCGCGCCACGTGGAGAGTCATTAGAGAGCTCCCTCCTTTTTGACTTCCGGTTCTGATTGGTTACAAAATACCGGTGTTTTGTTAATTAATATTTTAAAGACAGTATCCAAGATCAGGATCGGAAGTCATAAAAGCTGGGAGCTCTCTAATGACTATGGTTTTAAATTTTGTCAATTTTTCCTAGACAAACCCTGTCTACTAGGCAACCTGCCACACAGCGGTGTCCAAATGTTGCCTAGTAGGCAGGGTTTGTCTAGGAAATTTTTTTAAGATTTAGAACCCTACAGTGACCCTCCCTCCCCGCGGCACCTCAAGCCGGACCTTTACCCAGCCTGCCGCCGTGTCGTATCGGATATCGGATGCGCTGCCTGGGCGTGGGGCCATCCGTCTCTTGCCTAATGTTTGCCATGTTGACAGGCGAATTCGAGTTTCCTTCGAGAGCTGCTTTAGTCTAGTGAATTTAAATGCGTACGTGTATCTAAGTGTTTCAAAGAAGTGTGCAGGGTGGCCACGCGATCGGAGTTTTCGATTTCCCTGACTTCTCCCTGACTTTTCCCTGACTTTCTTGCAAATTTCCCTGACCTTTTTTTTTTAAAGCATGTAAGGCGCTAGCCAGTAAATTTTACCTTACTTAAGGCACAACAAGAACATTTTCGTACTTTGAATTCGAGAAAATTATGCAAGCAAATAGAAAATAAGTGCCACGTTTGTCGCGCTGCTACCTGCTACCGTCCCGGGAAAACAAGCGTGAGATTTGAAACGATCTGGGACTTCGCACGGATTTCCCTGACCGCCCGTCAATTTCCCTGACGTTTCCCTGACTACTTTTTGTTTCCCTGACTACTTTTTGTTTCCCTGACTTTTCCCTGACTTCCCTGACTTCCAGGTTGCGTGGCCACCCTGGTGCGTCAAGAAGAAAGCTAGTGCTCAACCGTCCGCTCGCCTCCTTCCCCGCTCCCTCACGCCAGACACAGCAGTGGCGACAAGGAGACGAGGATGAAGACTGCGAACCAGCGGCGGAGGCGACCGGGACCGGCATCCAACGGAAAAGTGCCCGTCCTGCTTCAGGGACGCATCTAGCCGACTGCTATGGGTAGGGCAAAGTCGTACTTTTTACCTACATTCAGGCGGATTGTAACTCACGTTGCCTACTCACCAGGCGGTTTAAGAACGTACGGGCAAAAACCCTTCCCCCCCCCTCCCTGTATCCGCGCCTGGTCTTCTTCTGTCCGGCCTTCATCGAACCTGATAAAAAGTGAACATAGGCGGACGTAGGCGGACGCGCTTAGTGTGCGGGCACCTTAAGTGTTTACCACCAATTTAACGTCCATTTTTACTGGGTTTATTGTGTGTCCGCAGTGTTGTGATGTGGCCTGTGGCCGCAGTGCTGAGGAAGGCAGAAGCCGGATACGGCAGACGCCACGTTTTAAGAAATAGTTTTGAAATCTCACACGTAACTTCTGAGGTTTGGTGGACACAAAAGGTAAACTTATAAAAGCGGAGGGGAAATTCGCACGCGTTGCATTGCAATTGTACGAGATATTTAAAACATAGCTCCGAACATAATACAAAACCGAAAGAAAAATGAATTTCTCTCTGACCGTAAGTTCTATCTTGCGCTCATGCAGGCAACAAAACACCAACAGCAAAATACACCCAAACAAAACCAATCGAAGCAAAACGCATCACACGGTACACAAAAACCTGCGAGACAAAACACAACAAGCGAGGCAGCAGAGCGGATAGTAGTGAGGGGAAGTGGCCTGTGCTGGAGAAGGTATGGGAGGTGGTACCCGCTCCCGCTGCGCTACTCACAGAGACAGTAGGTAAGGTAGGGGCGGGTAGGTTCAGCTTCTCGGCCTGCTCGGCCTGCTACACCGGCGCGGTGGGCCCCCCCGCCCCCGGGCCCGGCTCGGTCACCAGGACCAGGTCCTTGGCCCCGGCGGGGGTCCCGGACACCGGGGAGCCTCCCACCTTAATGGTGATCCCCTCGTCCTCGTCCTCCTCCTCCGCCATCGTCGACAGTCTTTTGTTCTCTTCGTCGAGAAGCGCGTCCTTCTTGTTGCCGCGCTTCTTGGATTTGCCGCTGCAAAGGAGTAGAACGTGTGATGTGCCTCGTCCCGCCGGCCCCGTGCCAACATGTCCGCATGCAAGACCGCATGCCCCCCCCCCACCCCGAGGGGTCCTTCACTAGAAATTCAAGCGGACACCTATTTTGTTGATTTTTCTAGTTTTTCGCGATATTTTGTGATTTTTCTTGATTTTTACAGGGTTTTTTCCTTTTGAGTTTTCTGAACTTTTCTTAATTTTTCTGAACTTGTTTCTCGATTTTTCTGATTTTTTTCTGGATTTTTTTTATTTCTTTCTGATTTTCCCGATTTTTTCTGATTTTTAGCTGAATATTTTCCTGATTTTTCACTGATTTTATTTTAGTGAAGGACCCCTCACCCCCTTCCCCCTCCGGTCTTACCCCGTGAACCATTCTCATTTTCCAGTGCTGGCTCCATCACGAGTGCCCCCGCCCGACCACCGTACCTGTTTTTCCCCGGAGCGGCCGGTTTCATCTTTTTCGGGTCGTCCTTGGTGGGCGAGTTGGCCTGGTTCACCTGTTTCCAGATGCCCGTCTTGTTCACCTCCTCGGTGATGTTGATGGAGGCGAGCGGGATCTTCATGATGTTGCCGTTGGCCAGGGGGATCTGGAGGTTTTCGTCCTGCGGGAGCACAGAGGACGGAACGTCGATCCGTAAATACGACGCGATCGCTGACCTGTGGGAGCGGAAGGCGGAAGGCGGAGGCAAGCCAGCCCGGCCCTGCCCGCCGAGCTCACACGCTCAACACGCTCAAACTCAAAAGCAGCGCCCGGCTGGGCTGAGAGCGGAAAAAAACCCCAACAAAATAGTACCAGAAAGGTCCTCTCTCTGCCGTAACCGACACCACATCCATGTTGTCAAGTCTGAGGGTGGCTTTGAGGGGGAAACAACTCTGAATTTCGGTGTACAGATTTTGAAATTTGTTGTGAATTTTGCTGAATTTTTACTTGAATTTTTCCTATTTTTGTGAATTTTATTGAATTTTCCTGACCTTTTTTCTAAATTTTTCAGAGTTTTTCTTCATTACCATTAGTTCAAAACTTTTTAGTTGTTTCCGCCTCGCCCCTAAAGCACCCCTCAACTTCCAGAGGACCTTAACCGCTTCACGTGTTTAAGTTTTGACGGGGCGCGCGGTGCCGACCTCAAGCATTCCCAGCGGAGAGAGAGAGAGAGAGGCAGAGAGAGGCGACCGATCTGTCTTTCGGCCCAGCCGCGTACACTACACAGTACACAGTCAGTCAGTGCTCGGTTATCGTACGGCGGCCGCGACGGCGTTCGTTCGGGTCAGACAAAACGCATGCAGCAGCCATGGCCACTCTCTCGAGGTCATCGGGTCCGGGGTCAGAGGTCAGAGGTCAGATCGTTATAGCAGCCAATCTAAAGAGAAGGAAGGAGGGGGTTGGGCACCTCGCCGTTGGTCTCTGCCTCGGGACTCACGTCAGCCGTTTCCAGCTGCCGCTGGTCCTCCTCCTTGCGTTTGATTGTCTCCGGCATGATGTCGTCCAGGATCTTGAGCTCGCGCCGCGTGAACATGAAGTCCAGCCCCTTCCTGATCGCGATCATCACCACCAGCTGCGGGAAGAGAGAGCAGAGTCAGCACAGTTATTTTAAAACAACGATAAAAAAAAATCGCGAAGGTAAAAATTTGAAGAAAAACCAAAAAAATTCAAGAAAAGTGAGAAATATTTCACTTGGTTTGGATTACGCTACCAATTCAAAGAAATTTGAAAGAATTCAGAAAACCTCAGAAAAATTTAGGAAAAATTCAAGAAAAGTTGCAAAAAAAAAACAACATGAAAATTCACAAAAATTCTCTAGATTTTTACATGAAAATTTTGAGATGTTTTCCCCTCGTACGCTACGCACCATGAGCGGGAACAGGATGGAGGTCTTGCTGAAGGACTTGATGAGCCAGAGCATGATGAGGCACGCGAGCTGGATGAGCGTGAACATGTGCACGCGTAGGATGGGCACCTGCCGCAGGAACATGTAGTCGGGCTGGTACTTGGCGGGCATGAACATGATGAGGATGCGGTCGAAGAACTGGAGGCCCTTGAGGGAGGCGACGCCCATGTAGAGGAACACGCCGAACAGCACGGGCATGGGGATGTGCGACAGCAGCGGCGTGATGAACACGGACAGCCCGATGGTCACGAAGATGAGCACGTGCGTCACGCGCTGCTCCCTGCGCCGCGACAAGAGGAGTTACAGTGGTACATATGTCCTGGAGGGGAGGAGGGGGTACAAATATTATGGGCTCTCATTAGTCGCAGGACCATCTCCGGAGTGACTTAAAATCCCATAATATTTGTACCCAGAGGATAGAAATATCATGACAGTCTATGACCTCCGATGAAGATCGTGACCCTCTAAGGGTCCGGCCATAATATTTGTACGCCTCGGTAAAAAAAATATTATGGTAATCTATGAGATCCTGAAACTGATGATGGTCTATAATATTTATACCCCTGGGAAATAATATTATGGTGGTCTATGAGATCTGATAAATGCATCCTGAATATTATGAGATCCCGTAATATATGCACCCCTCACCCTCTAGTGCACGTAGTTCTGAACGACTCGATCAGTTTCATCTACATCCCCTCAGCGTAGTTACCTGACTCCCAGGAAGTGCGGCTTCTCCCCGGGCGCCGCGCACTCGGACTCGAGCTTGAGCGAGTTGACGTGGTTGATGGAGAGCACGGTGGCGGCCACGAACCACGGCAGCCCCATGAGCGAGCAAATGAGGATGAGGTTGGCCAGCACGAACAGGTCGAGGTGGTAGCCGCAGCCTTTCTTCAGCTTGTTCTCCTTGCGGTTGACGATGACGGCCGTGATCTGCTGGTCCATGAAGATGAGGATGGTGCCCAGCATGGCGGGCAGCGGCGCCACCAGGATCGACCACACGGGGTTGCCGGCAAACGGCGAGATGACCCAGCCGCGGTTCGGCAGCGTCGGCTTGAACTCACTCGGCACCTGAAAGATTTTTATCCTTTTTATAACTATTTTTCCTAACAGAGATTTACATCTCCCAATCTAAAAATTGTGATTCGAAACAATTTCGATTCGACGTCGTTCACTCCGATATTTAAGCAATATGAAATTTAAACTCGATTTTCTACTTGAGTCAATTTTGACTCCATTTAAAAATCGGATAAAGTCCTTGGCCTAGAGCCCGAATTGACGTTGATTTGCCTAAGTATAGACGCAAAATACCGACCCCGATTGAACATCGAATCAGCGGATCACTTCAGCCTTTGGCTCGCAGTAGGAGTTTGACTTGACCGAATGCAAACTTGTCTCCGCTTACCTCGAGCTTCGGCGTGTTGACGCCGGCGAAGTAGTCCAGGGTGGACATCGACATGATGGCGATGATGACGGCGAAGTCGCTGATGAATTGCCGCACCTGCAGCAGGTTGAAGAGGAGGAAGAAGAAATGACAAAAATCTGTGCAGAAGGGTAGGCTCAGACCGGAAGCGGAAGCTCACCTTGGAGGGGAAGAAGAGCGCGTTCTTGAAGTCCTTAAGCTGCACGGAGAGGAGAAACGTCCCGAGGAACAGGATGACGGACATGAGGAATACGTCGGGGACGTACTTGGGGGTGAAGCAGCCCGTGCCGACCAGGGTGCCGTTGTACGTCTGATCGAAAACATACCAAGCGACATTGTAATCTCTTCTCTTAATCCTTATTCCTATTCTTCTCATCCCTGTTCTTATTCCTAATTTTATTCCTATCCTTATTCTCATTCCCATTCTTATTCCAAATCGTATTCCTATTCTAATTCCTAATAATCTTATTCCTAATCTTATTCCTATTCCTAATCTCATATTCCTATCCTTATTCCTATTCCTAATCTTATTCCTATTTTTGAAAAAAAAAATCATATTTTTATTTTATGTCTGTTGTCATTCCTATTCTTATTCCTTATCTTCTATTCCTCTCCTTCTTGTTATTCCTACTCTAATCCCTATTCTTGTTCCTGTTCCTATCCCGCATGGACTCACGTGACAGTTCTGCGCGGACACGTTGGCCCAGTTGATGGGGCTGGTGTAGGAGGTGAGGTTGCTCGGCACGCACGAGCAGTCGTAGTCCAGCTCCACGCCACCGTGAGTGTTGAGCGGGAACCGCTTCCCGATGGACAACACGTTCTCCACGGCCTGCGCCAGGGGACACATGACACCGCACCCGTTAAAACGTGTCATGGCCACTATGTGGTCACCCCACCCCCCTGTATACCGTCATAGGGCGCGTTCGGATAAGAAAAGTCGAGCGGCGGGGCGAGCGAGCGAGCGAGCGATCGAGCGAGCGGCGCACGGCGTCATGATTATAGCTGACTTGTCATAGCTATAGTCATGACGTTCGTGCTACAGTTGTTGCAATAGTCATAGCTATAGTCATAGCTATAGCTATAGTCATAACTATAGCTATAGCTATAGCTATGGCAATAGCTATAGCTATAGCTATGGAACTTTACTCTACAAAGTAAAGTTCCATAGCTATAGCTATAGCTATAGACTATAGTCATAGCTATAGCTAGGACCAAAGCTTTAGCTATGATTATAGCTGACTTGTCATAGCTATAGTCATGACGTTCGTGCTACAGTTGTTGCAATAGTCATAGCTATAGTCATGACGTTCGTGCTACAGTTGTTGCAATAGTCATAGCTATAGTCATAGCTATAGCTATGACCAAAGCTATAGCTATGATTATAGCTGACTTGTAATAGCTATAGTCATGGGCGCGTTCGGATAAGAAAAGTCGAGCGGCGGGGCGAGCGAGCGAGCGAGCGATCGAGCGAGCGGCGCACGGCGTCATGATTATAGCTGACTTGTCATAGCTATAGTCATGACGTTCGTGCTACAGTTGTTGCAATAGTCATAGCTATAGTCATAGCTATAGCTATAGTCATAACTATAGCTATAGCTATAGCTATGGCAATAGCTATAGCTATAGCTATGGAACTTTACTCTACAAAGTAAAGTTCCATAGCTATAGCTATAGCTATAGACTATAGTCATAGCTATAGCTAGGACCAAAGCTTTAGCTATGATTATAGCTGACTTGTCATAGCTATAGTCATGACGTTCGTGCTACAGTTGTTGCAATAGTCATAGCTATAGTCATGACGTTCGTGCTACAGTTGTTGCAATAGTCATAGCTATAGTCATAGCTATAGCTATAGTCATAACTATAGCTATAGCTATAGCTATGGCAATAGCTATAGCTATAGCTATGGAACTTTACTCTACAAAGTAAAGTTCCATAGCTATAGCTATAGCTATAGACTATAGTCATAGCTATAGCTAGGACCAAAGCTTTAGCTATGATTATAGCTGACTTGTCATAGCTATAGTCATGACGTTCGTGCTACAGTTGTTGCAATAGTCATAGCTATAGTCATGACGTTCGTGCTACAGTTGTTGCAATAGTCATAGCTATAGTCATAGCTATAGCTATGACCAAAGCTATAGCTATGATTATAGCTGACTTGTAATAGCTATAGTCATGGGCGCGTTCGGATAAGAAAAGTCGAGCGGCGGGGCGAGCGAGCGAGCGAGCGATCGAGCGAGCGGCGCACGGCGTCATGATTATAGCTGACTTGTCATAGCTATAGTCATGACGTTCGTGCTACAGTTGTTGCAATAGTCATAGCTATAGTCATAGCTATAGCTATAGTCATAACTATAGCTATAGCTATGGCAATAGCTATAGCTATAGCTATGGAACTTTACTCTACAAAGTAAAGTTCCATAGCTATAGCTATAGCTATAGACTATAGTCATAGCTATAGCTAGGACCAAAGCTTTAGCTATGATTATAGCTGACTTGTCATAGCTATAGTCATGACGTTCGTGCTACAGTTGTTGCAATAGTCATAGCTATAGTCATGACGTTCGTGCTACAGTTGTTGCAATAGTCATAGCTATAGTCATAGCTATAGCTATGACCAAAGCTATAGCTATGATTATAGCTGACTTGTAATAGCTATAGTCATGGGCGCGTTCGGATAAGAAAAGTCGAGCGGCGGGGCGAGCGAGCGAGCGAGCGAGCGATCGAGCGAGCGGCGCACGGCGTCGAGCGCAGATATGCAGGAAATTTGCTGCCGTATCCCCTAATCGCCTTGAAAGTAGATAAACCCACAAGATTTCGGGAAGGGGAAAGAACATAGAACATTATTCTGTAAAAATATCGGCACTCCTTCCAAACCGCTCTCCTTGTAACCGTCGCAGCAAGTGCCGATATTTTTACAGAATAATGTTCTATGTTCTTTCCTCTTCCCGAAATCTTGTGGGTTTATCTACTTTCAAGGTGATTAGGGGATACGGTAGCAGATTTCCTGCATATCTGCGCTCGACGCCGTGCGCCGCTCGCTCGATTGCTCGCTCGCTCGCCCCGCCGCTCGACTTTTCTTATCCGAACGCGCCCATAAAGGCAAAAGCACCCTGCACCGCTCTGAATGTGGCCTGATCCAGACTTCACGCAGTCACCTTGTAGATGAAGATGAAGGCGATGAGGGTGGCGAAGTTCTCCTCCGTGAAGCGCGTGATGTAGCAGACAAAGGCGCTGGCGTCGATGGCGACGAGCACGATGAGGATCGTCACCACCCAGATGCCGATCCACAGGCGGAAGGACATGTAGTCCCAGCCCATCTCCCTGCGGATCAAAACACCAAGAAATTAACAACAGATTTAAAAATAAAATATAAAAAATACCTTTCTAGATAAAATTTGAACTTTTCATTCGACAATTTCCCAGGCGTAAGGAATCCTCCTTCATACGCAACGCACCCGGGAAAGGACACCAGAAACCCCAAGTGTCTAAATGTCACACTCGTACAAAAGTGTGCATTTTCTCATAAATCTCACACCCTTGAGGGGAAAATTATTGTACGACTCTAATTTCACACACCTGCAGTTGAGCAGCATTCACAAACGTGTGTTTCATGTGCAGTGTATGAGTGAACCTCGATATGTAATCGGAACTCCATGCCTTACTTTAAAACCCCGGATAGAACGAATTTCCGCGTATTACGAATTGTTGCTCCAAACCCCTGAAATCCGTTATGTCCGCGTTCCATTGCATTGCAGGACTCCCGGTCGCTCACATGCAGAACTCGTAGACGATGCTCTCGAACACGAGCACGGGCCCCGTGGAGCCCAGGATGGTGAGCGGCTGGCCGGAGAAGAGGCCGTAGACGACGCCGCACACGAAGCCCGACACGAGCGACTCCATGGCGGCCATGTTGCGGCCCGTGGCCTCGCTCAGCAGCCCGCCGAACGTGATGATGGGCGAGAGGCACGCGAAGTACAGGAAGATCCACGACGCGACGCACTGCCCGGGAGAACCGACTCAATTGAGACACAGATGTCATGCGGTCACGTAAAATCAAAATCACAGGAAACAACCCGTATGAAGGTAAAAGTGTTACACGCCAGGGGGGAAACAACCCTGGTATTTTTTCGCACACCTCCTGATTCATAAAAATGCAGAAAAATCAAAGAAAAAATGGAAAATTCAGAAATAAATAAAAAAAAATCGTCAAAAATTCAGAAAAATTCACAAGAACGCAGCAATATTCACAAAATCTGCACTATACCAAAATTTAGAGTTGTTTACCTCACGGTTTAACCAGGAATTAGAGATTGGGGGAAAATCTTGTCCCGTTTTACCTGGGAGGAAAGCGCGTCGGTGAAGTCCGACAGGTACCAGGGCTTCTTGCGCTTTAGGTCGTTGATGAGGCCGCCGAACAGACGACCCGTCCGCGACAGCCCCGACTCCTCCCGCAGCTTCTGCTCCAGGATCTCGGGGTCGATGTCGTCCTTGAGCTTCTCCTGCTTGCGCTTCCGGGGGTCCTGGAGGAGAACAGAGGTAGAGAGGGAACATCAGATACGGACTGGGGGTCAGGGGGGCGGGAGAGGTCCTTCACTTAAAAAAAAAAACATCAGTGCACCCTAAAACAAAATCAGTTAAAGATCAGTTAAAATCAGGAAACACCAACAAAATATGAGGGGAAAAAATCAAGAAAAAATTAAGAATAAATACGAGAACGATCGGAAAAAAATATTAAAAATCACGAAAAACCATAATAATGAAGTAACATCACGAAAACCCAGACAAATCAGAAAAATCGGTGTACGCTTGAATTTATAGTGAAGGATCCCTCCTCGGGGCGTCCGGTGCCATGCAGTTTGCCTACCTCGCTGAGGGCGCCCCCACTCCCCCCTCCAGGGTGGCCCTGGAGGTAATCGCCTCTACCCCCACGCCTCAGTCCGTCCCTGATCCCTAGTGCTCGAGCTGCGCTTGCATACCTGTGACGGGATGGCGGCCGGCGGCTCGATGCGGATGCTCGGGTCCCACTCGCCGGGGGGCAGGACGGTGACGGCGTCCAGGAACTCGTCGACGGCGGCCAGGAGGTGGTTCCGGTTGCGCGCCTTGTAGGCCACCTCGTGGAACACCTCGTCCGACATGAGGGTCGCCATGGCGCGCCCGATCTCATGGAAGCTGGCGATGCCTCCCTGTGGACGCAAACAGAGCACGGTAGAAACGAGCCCTGCGAGATTCTTAAAAGAGGAGGAATCCCAGTGGATGTCCAGGAAGAAAGTCGTTTTTTCCCTGGAGTTTTGCCTGGAATACCAAGACATCCCTTGCGAAAAACGTTATCCCTTGTGACTCTGCCAATTCCCTCGGGAAACCTAGGACTCGTTTTAGCAGTGAGCGCAGGTGATCAATATCATATCACCCTTGAGATACAGGTGGTAATATTGCACGCTTGTAGGTAGGTTTGTGTATTTCCACTGTCACTGTGAAGAATGGTCATAGGCTCACGAAAAAATATTGTTCCAAGTAGTGCTGTAAAAATACTATTCAAAGTCGTAAAATTACAAGCTTTACCTGTCGACTTGAAATTCAATTACGAGCAGAAATGGTTTTGTCTTAATTTACAAAATACATCGTAAATCGACAAAGACATTTTTTCCACATGGATTCGCACATGGCGCACTTTCATTTATTATCTGACGCCCCTGTGCTGCCAGACGCCGCGCCGGGACCCCCACCCCTCCCGGCCGGCCGCCGCCGCGTTGCGGGTCTGGAGAGGGCAGGGCCGGGCAGGGCCCCTGTGAAACCCACCATAGGCAGACCCGCAGCGCACCCGTGCGCGCGAGGTGCCTACCCGCAGGGCGCTCTTCGCTCCCACACTGAGCTCCGTGAAGCTGGCCCCACCCATAATTGTACGCGTATCCGGAGTAGTACTACTAAATAGTACTCAAATAGTACTCTCCAACTATGCCGATATTAAAAATTGTACGCCTTATTAAAGCCTTCAAATATCGACCGCAAATTGGGTGGGGCCAGGTTCACGCTGGCCCCACCCAGAATTGTACGCATCTCGGGAATAAAACCAGGAAATAGTACTCTATTAGTACGTTCGAACCGTGCTTGTCTTTGAAATAGTACGACCTTCCGTGTACGATTTATCGCCTAACGACGTGGGTGGGGCTAGATTCACGCCGCCCCACCCATTCATCGTACAGAGCTGAGGAACATACCATCGTGACGGGCTGAATTAGTACGTTCAGATGATCACATCGTCAAAAATTGTACGACTATCCATGACACTTAAAACACCGGTCGAAAGTACCCGTTCGCCTGCAGACCGCCAGATAGGCAAACCCGCAGTACACGCCCCACCCAGAATTGTACGCATCTCGAGAATAGTACCAGGAAATAGTACTCAATTAGTACGTTCGAACCGTGCTATCGTTTAAAATAGTACGGCCCTCCGTGTACGATTTATCGCCTAACGACGCGGGTGGGGCTAGATTCACGCCGCCCCACCCATTCATCGTACAGAGCTGAGGAACATACCATCGTGACGGGCTGAATTAGTACGTTCAGATGATCACATCGTCAAAAATTGTACGACTATCCATGACACTTAAAACACCGGTCGAAAGTACCCGCTCGCCTGCAGACCGCCAGATAGGCAAACCCGCAGTACACGCCCCACCCAGAATTGTACGCATCTCGAGAATAGTACCAGGAAATAGTACTCAATTAGTACGTTCGAACCGTGCTATCGTTTAAAATAGTACGGCCCTCCGTGTACGATTTATCGCCTAACGACGCGGGTGGGGCTAGATTCACGCCGCCCCACCCATTCATCGTACAGAGCTGAGGAACATACCATCGTGACGGGCTGAATTAGTACGTTCAGATGATCACATCGTCAAAAATTGTACGACTATCCATGACACTTAAAACACCGGTCGAAAGTACCCGTTCGCCTGCAGACCGCCAGATAGGCAAACCCGCAGTACACGCCCCACCCAGAATTGTACGCATCTCGAGAATAGTACCAGGAAATAGTACTCAATTAGTACGTTCGAACCGTGCTATCGTTTAAAATAGTACGGCCCTCCGTGTACGATTTATCGCCTAACGACGCGGGTGGGGCTAGATTCACGCCGCCCCACCCATTCATCGTACAGAGCTGAGGAACATACCATCGTGACGGGCTGAATTAGTACGTTCAGATGATCACATCGTCAAAAATTGTACGACTATCCATGACACTTAAAACACCGGTCGAAAGTACCCGTTCGCCTGCAGACCGCCAGATAGGCAAACCCGCAGTACACGCCCCACCCAGAATTGTACGCATCTCGAGAATAGTACCAGGAAATAGTACTCAATTAGTACGTTCGAACCGTGCTATCGTTTAAAATAGTACGGCCCTCCGTGTACGATTTATCGCCTAACGACGCGGGTGGGGCTAGATTCACGCCGCCCCACCCATTCATCGTACAGAGCTGAGGAACATACCATCGTGACGGGCTGAATTAGTACGTTCAGATGATCACATCGTCAAAAATTGTACGACTATCCATGACACTTAAAACACCGGTCGAAAGTACCCGTTCGCCTGCAGACCGCCAGATAGGCAAACCCGCAGTACACGCCCCACCCAGAATTGTACGCATCTCGAGAATAGTACCAGGAAATAGTACTCAATTAGTACGTTCGAACCGTGCTATCGTTTAAAATAGTACGGCCTCCGTGTACGATTTATCGCCTAACGACGCGGGTGGGGCTAGATTCACGCCGCCCCACCCATTCATCGTACAGAGCTGAGGAACATACCATCGTGACGGGCTGAATTAGTACGTTCAGATGATCACATCGTCAAAAATTGTACGACTATCCATGACACTTAAAACACCGGTCGAAAGTACCCGTTCGCCTGCAGACCGCCAGATAGGCAAACCCGCAGTACACGCCCCACCCAGAATTGTACGCATCTCGAGAATAGTACCAGGAAATAGTACTCAATTAGTACGTTCGAACCGTGCTATCGTTTAAAATAGTACGGCCCTCCGTGTACGATTTATCGCCTAACGACGCGGGTGGGGCTAGGGCGCGTTCGGATAAGAAAAGTCGAGCGGCGGGGCGAGCTAGCGAGCGAGCGATCGAGCGAGCGGCGCACGGCGTCATGATTATAGCTGACTTGTCATAGCTATAGTCATGACGTTCGTGCTACAGTTGTTGCAATAGTCATAGCTATAGTCATAGCTATAGCTATAGTCATAACTATAGCTATAGCTATAGCTATGGAACTTTACTTTGTAAAGTAAAGTTCCATAGCTATAGCTATAGCTATTGCTATTAGCTATAGCTATGACCAAAGCTATAGCTATGATTATAGCTGACTTGTAATAGCTATAGTCATGGGCGCGTTCGGATAAGAAAAGTCGAGCGGCGGGGCGAGCGAGCGAGCGAGCGATCGAGCGAGCGGCGCACGGCGTCGAGCGCAGATATGCAGGAAATTTGCTGCCGTATCCCCTAATCGCCTTGAAAGTAGATAAACCCACAAGATTTCGGGAAGGGGAAAGAACATAAAACATTATTCTGTAAAAATATCGGCACTCCTTCCAAACCGCTCTCCTTGTAACCGTCGCATCAAGTGCCGATATTTTTACAGAATAATGTTCTATGTTCTTTCCTCTTCCCGAAATCTTGTGGGTTTATCTACTTTCAAGGTGATTAGGGGATACGGTAGCAGATTTCCTGCATATCTGCGTCGACGCCGTGCGCCGCTCGCTCGATTGCTCGCTCGCTCGCTCGCTCGCTCGCTCGCCCCGCCGCTCGACTTTTCTTATCCGAACGCGCCCCAGGATAGACGAAGGAGGGAGAGGAGCGGAGCCCTGGCTAAACCGTCTAGACGGGGTCCGGGCACCCTGACGAAAACGGAACGTGATAGACCTGCGGCGCGTTCACGCACGCGGCTATTAAAATAAAATAAATAAAAAATTAAAAGAAATATAATATTTATTTTCCGAAAAATTGAATGGATTTTTATAATTTGTAAAATTTATTTTTAAATTAAAAAAAAAAAGAAAGAAGGAAGGGTAAACTGAAGAAGGGGTAAACTCCAAGAATCAGTGTCATATGACAGATTTGATCCCCGTACCACCATTGGCCTACCCCTAGAGGTACGAGCGGTGTCAAGGGCGTTAGACTTCCTGATCCCAGTTTCAGAGGCCTTACCTCAGAGGGGTACGCGGGATTCGAACCCACAACCCCGAGTGCCGACACGTAGCCAGAACAGGAAGCGACCCAACGCCCAGAGCCACCGAGCCAACGGCGGTGAGACGTGTTAAACTTCTATTTGACCTGCCATCCAGCTGCGGCCAAAGGGAATGTCAAGCGCGAAAAACACTTTCCCGAGTGGGGATCGACCTTGAGACCACTCGGTTCGGTGTTGCGCGCTCTTCCAACTGAACCACGACGTCACGATGAGTGGACCGTGCGACGGGTTCGAGTTGTATTTGCCCTGTCCTCCTGGCTGGAGGCTGCAGGATACGCGGCAAATACGGCAATTTGTAAAGTAAAGTCCCATAGCAATAGCTATAGCTATAGCTATTGCTATAGCTATAGACTATAGTCATAGCTATAGCTATGACCAAAGCTATAGCTATGGCGTTCGTGCTACAGTTGTAGCTATATTCATAGCTATAGTCATGACGTTCGTGCTACAGTTGTTGCAATAGTCATAGCTATAGTCATAGCTATAGCTATAGTCATAACTATAGCTATAGCTATAGCTATGGAACTTTACTTTGTAAAGTAAAGTTCCATAGCTATAGCTGTAGCTATAGCTATTAGCTATAGCTATGACCAAAGCTATAGCTATGATTATAGCTGACTTGTAATAGCTATAGTCATGGGCGCGTTCGGATAAGAAAAGTCGAGCGGCGGGGCGAGCGAGCGAGCGAGCGATCGAGCGAGCGGCGCACGGCGTCGAGCGCAGATATGCAGGAAATTTGCTGCCGTATCCCCTAATTGCCTTGAAAGTAGATAAACCCACAAGATTTCGGGAAGGGGAAAGAACATAGAACATTATTCTGTAAAAATATCGGCACTCCTTCCAAACCGCTCTCCTTGTAACCGTCGCATCAAGTGCCGATATTTTTACAGAATAATGTTCTATGTTCTTTCCTCTTCCCGAAATCTTGTGGGTTTATCTACTTTCAAGGCGATTAGGGGATACGGTAGCAGATTTCCTGCATATCTGCGCTCGACGCCGTGCGCCGCTCGCTCGATTGCTCGCTCGCTCGCCCCGCCGCTCGACTTTTCCTATCCGAACGCGCCCCTAGATTCACGCCGCCCCACCCATTCATCGTACAGAGCTGAGGAACATACCATCGTGACGGGCTGAATTAGTACGTTCAGATGATCACATCGTCAAAAATTGTACGACTATCCATGACACTTAAAACACCGGTCGAAAGTACCCGTTCGCCTGCAGACCGCCAGATAGGCAAACCCGCAGTACACACCCCACCCAGAATTGTACGCATCTCGAGAATAGTACCAGGAAATAGTACTCAATTAGTACGTTCGAACCGTGCTATCGTTTAAAATAGTACGGCCCTCCGTGTACGATTTATCGCCTAACGACGCGGGTGGGGCTAGATTCACGCCGCCCCACCCATTCATCGTACAGAGCTGAGGAACATACCATCGTGACGGGCTGAATTAGTACGTTCAGATGATCACATCGTCAAAAATTGTACGACTATCCATGACACTTAAAACACCGGTCGAAAGTACCCGTTCGCCTGCAGACCGCCAGATAGGCAAACCCGCAGTACACGCCCCACCCAGAATTGTACGCATCTCGAAAATAGTACCAGGAAATAGTACTCAATTAGTACGTTCGAACCGTGCTATCGTTTAAAATAGTACGGCCCTCCGTGTACGATTTATCGCCTAACGACGCGGGTGGGGCTAGATTCACGCCGCCCCACCCATTCATCGTACAGAGCTGAGGAACATACCATCGTGACGGGCTGAATTAGTACGTTCAGATGATCACATCGTCAAAAATTGTACGACTATCCATGACACTTAAAACACCGGTCGAAAGTACCCGTTCGCCTGCAGACCGCCAGATAGGCAAACCCGCAGTACACGCCCCACCCAGAATTGTACGCATCTCGAAAATAGTACCAGGAAATAGTACTCAATTAGTACGTTCGAACCGTGCTATCGTTTAAAATAGTACGGCCCTCCGTGTACGATTTATCGCCTAACGACGCGGGTGGGGCTAGATTCACGCCGCCCCACCCCTTCATCGTACAGAGCTGAGGAACATACCATCGTGACGGGCTGAATTAGTACGTTCAGATGATCACATCGTCAAAAATTGTACGACTATCCATGACACTTAAAACACCGGTCGAAAGTACGCGCTCGCCTGCAGACCACCAGATAGGCAAACCCGCAGTACACGCCCCACCCAGAATTGTACGCATCTCGAAAATAGTACCAGGAAATAGTACTCAATTAGTACGTTCCAACCGTGCTATCCTTTAAAATATTACTATTCTCGAGATGCGTACAATTCTGTGTGGGGCGTGTACTGCGGGTTTGCCTATCTGGCGGTCTGCAGGCGAGCGGGTACTTTCGACCGGTGTTTTAAGTGTCATGGATAGTCGTACAATTTTTGACAATGTGATCATCTGAACGTACTAATTCAGCCCGTCACGATGGTATGTTCCTCAGCTCTGTACGATGAATGGGTGGGGCGGCGTGAATCTAGCCCCACCCGCGTCGTTAGGCGATAAATCGTACACGGAGGGCCGTACTATTTTAAACGATAGCACGGTTCGAACGTACTAATTGAGTACTATTTCCTGGTACTATTCTCGAGATGCGTACAATTCTGGGTGGGGGTGTGTACTGCGGGTTTGCCTATCTGGCGGTCTGCAGGCGAACGGGTACTTTCGACCGGTGTTTTAAGTGTCATGGATAGTCGTACAATTTTTGACGATGTGATCATCTGAACGTACTAATTCAGCCCGTCACGATGGTATGTTCCTCAGCTCTGTACGATGAATGGGTGGGGCGGCGTGAATCTAGCCCCACCCACGTCGTTAGGCGATAAATCGTACACGGAAGGTCGTACTATTTCAAAGACAAGCACGGTTCGAACGTACTAATTGAGTACTATTTCCTGGTTTTATTCCCGAGATGCGTACAATTCTGGGTGGGGCCAGCGTGAACCTGGCCCCACCCAATTTGCGGTCGATATTTGAAGGCTTTAAAAAGGCGTACAATTTCTAATATCGGCATAGTTGGAGAGTACTATTTGAGTACTATTTAGTAGTACTACTCCGGATACGCGTACAATTATGGGTGGGGCCAGCTTCACTTAGCTCCCACACTGGTAAAACAAATGTTTAGTTTCTATACATCATGGTGTATAGTTGGCAATTCTATACATGACATGATGTATAGCAGGAACTAAACATGACAAGATGTTTAACACCTATACACTTCACAAATGTTTAAAGAGTAAACATTTTGTGATGTATAGAAGTATACACTTGGGCGAGGCTTCACATGGAAAAGCATAGGAACACGCGCCAAGTGTATAGCAAACTGAACACTTGCAAAGTGTTTAGAAAATAAACATCTGCTGATGTATAGTTTGAACTAAACATGATATAGTGTTTAAGTATTAAACATTAGCAGTTAAACATCATTTGATGTTTAGAACTATACATTTGTTTTACCAGTGCAGTAGCACGACACGGGTGGTGTGGGGCGCGGTACGCCCGCGACATTTCCGCTCTGTACCCCGGACTGGACACTCAAGTTGTGTATGAATGCTGCACGTTTTTGGGTGTATAAATTTTCAATCGCACACTTGAACAAGTATAATCAAAGGGTCGTCAACTCTGATTCCTGATATTACATCAAGATTACTTCAAAATTACCGATAATACCCTCATATTATATCGATATTACTCATGTTTTTGGCAATATTACATCAATATTACTCATGTTACTTAAAGTATTAACTTAATATTACAATTATGCTCTGAAATTATCAATAAGACCAATATTTCTCCGAAGATTGCGAAAGGCAGATAACGACCCCTGGAGTAGAATGGTGTCAATTTCTGTCACTTGAAGGGACAGGAGTACGAACTTAAGTTCTCGCACCGACAAGTGTGCGACATTCACACATTTTTTTTTTAACTGAGTACACCCTTCACAAAATCTCGCATACGCACCGTGGGTCCCAGGAGGACGAACATGAACCTCGTGGGGACGGGGACCTCGGTGATGTCCCCGAGGAAGGCCGCCTGGTTGAGCCGGACGAAAGCCGCGATCGTCTTGTCCAGGAAGTCGACCTCACCAACCAGGATGTTGGAGGCCTCCGCCCCGGGGGGAATCTTCCTCATAAAGTTGACGTTACTCTGGAAGTAAAGAGCCAGGACTCACGGTGAAAAAAGGGCAGAGGAAAAAAAGGGAGCAAGAAGAGGGAGGGAAAGGGAAGGCTGTTGCTACTGCGAAGAAGAGCCAGAAAAGTGAGAAGCTTTCAGTGCGAAAAGTGGCCAAGGAATATTTCTTTATTAATGTTATCTTTCATCGTGTCTTGCAGTCAGAAGTTTTTTCTTCTTCTTTTTTTTTAATCGACAATGCATACCTAATATCTTTTCTTGTTTTTGAAATACGTTTGAAAAGTTAAATAGCTGAGGTTCAAGTTATGAAGATGCCGCATCGCCTCCACACAGGACAAACCTTATGCTCTCCGTTGAGGTCTCCCAGCGCGGTGGAGCTATGATTCCTCGGCATGGATATTGCACTGGGGCTCCGTTCCATCCCCTCTCCTGTAAGCCCACACGGAGACTCGGTCAGTTTTATTCGAGCTGCTCGCGGCTCGGCTCGGCGTGGCGTGGCGCGGTGGGGCGGGGCGGGGCGGGGCGGGGCGGACCCCGCACTTTGTAATTGGAACTTGGGAACAACAGCCTCGCGTCGCGTCGACTAATTGGTTATTTGCGTCCACCGTGATGGAGCCCCACGGCGAGCGGCCCACGCCACGCCGGCTGTGTGTAACAATCTCGCTTTGTCGTAATTATTTATGAATGAAAAGGAAACGGAAAAAAAAAAAAAAAAACAGAAAGAGAGAGATTTGAAATTTGATGTTTGCGGAATTCATTTTCAAGTTTTACAGCAATAAGGATGAGCTGGTGCCTTGTACTTTTCAGACTAGAATGTAGTCTGGAAATTCAAATGAGGTAAAAAGACACTCTTGAGTTTCTAGAGCGCGTCTTGCTAGAAATGGGCAGTACGCTGTTAAATTTTTTTTGAATTAAATAAAAAAAAATTTAACACTTTAATTTTAGATATTTTTTTAGAGATCGTGACCAATAGAATTCTATTTACAAAACAACACTACATAGAAGGAACATTTAGAGAGAGAGAAAAATCATGCATAGAAAAAGCCATGCGATGCCTCACCGACAACCGTCGAGAGCAACAAAATGGGTGACACACATGCAAAAGGTCGTGACGACTGCAGCAACTACAGAAAAATCAAAATTTTAAAATACCCAATTATTAATCTCAAAAAATCTAGGCGAAAGAAATGCGATATATATATTTTATTTAGAAAAGGATAGAAAAATTTGATATGAAAAAACGGCACTATAAGCTGTAAATGGTAAAGGATGGCGTACCGGCGCCAGGGATGGACAGGTACCGGCCAACATCGGACGGTTTGTTTATGAGTCCGGAACCCAAGAGGTTTGGCGCTGTGGATAGCTGCTCGTCAACTGTGGGGACAACAAACACACACTCATGCAGGGGTGCTCCAAGCCGAAAGCTCCTCATATGTTTGAGCCGCTCTGTGAGACTGCGTGGTCACGCGGGGCGGTCCATCACCAGCTCGGGTGATAGTGAAATAGGTCCCGATGTCGTTCCACTATGACCTCTGGTTATGAGACATCTAGGACGTGAGATGGGATGGCGCCTAGTACTTTTTCTCCTCACTTGCGACTCTTTGACCAAGACGCCAAAAAGACGACGTTCAAGACATTTTTTTTATTATTTTTTTTTAAATTTTTATTTTTTAAAGCTAGCGAAACAAAGAAGACAGACACACAGCTAATGTTCTGGGTACATTCGGCCTCCACTAGCCACCCACCGAGTGGCCCCCCACTCTCGAAGCGCGTGTACAACGAGTTTCGTGATTATCGACGTGAATTTGCGAGTAGTTAGAGAGTCTTCACACTCCCGGGCTATGCGCTTTTTAATACATTGCTATGTACGCCCATTTTCATACGATGCTTGTGCACAACTTAAGTACATCGTTACGCATAATATTATGTGTAGCTACATACAAATTTCACATACTTACACACAATATTATGCTTTACGATGTAATTTTGTGCATGAGCATCATCACTTAACACTCTAAACTTCCTACAAAGAAATTTTTCGTAGACAAAGAATTCTGTGCAACTGTAATAGACAAGAAATTTTCTTGTATTACAAAAAGGTTTTCTTTGTACTACAAATTTGTAGTACAATTTGTTGTACAATTCTTAAGAATTTTCTTCGTTTCACAAAGATTTTTCTTTGTATTCCAAAGAAAATTTGGCTTTCTATCGTTTTTGTACTACGGTTGTACAGCACACTTTGTAATACGAGGAATTTTCTTTGTAAGAAGTTAAGAGTACATAGACGTACACATCATTGTACGAAAATGTACATATCCCGGGAGTGTGTTGAAGAGTTCCCGCGATTATTCTCGAGTCTTCAGTATTGATTTTTTATAGGGCTTTTTCGCGAGTTTCGAGTATCTCACGAGAAATTTCCCTCGCGTGTACGACGAGTTTGTGAGTGGGAGACCCCTCGCCCTCAGCGGCGAGGGCGACACGAAGTGACACGAAGCGAAGTTTGTTACGAGCGCACCGCCACCCTCTGTGATTAGACGCACCACAACATATCCCTCAGGCCTCACCGGTACTCACCGCGGAGTCTAGCGGCTTTCAGTGCTTTTCTCTTTTCTATAAAAAAAAACACAAATAAAAGCAAAAAAATAATAAAAAAGAAAACAAAAGAAAGTAAAAACAAACTAAATAAAAAGGTTGGAAGAAAGTAAAACATTTGTTGGGCAAACAAAAACTAATCTGAAAGGAAAAAAAATTCATAAAGAAACAAAAATTAAAAAAAAAAAATTGCAGGAAAAAAGGAAAAAATCCTAGCTTTTTCATAGATGTAACCCCCGCTGGCCATCCGAAATCCCATTTCCCTTAGCCCTGGTGCGTACAACATCCCGGCATTTCTACTTGATTAAATTAACATTTCCTAACATTACGCACCGCTAACGCACAACGGCTAACGGTGCCGTACAGTCGGCAACAGTGCGCAACAACTTTCTGTAGCTCCATAAGGGATGGCCTCCTTCCGGGGTACTGTCGCACGATAGGCTGGCGCCACTCGAAGAGGCCCGGAGGCATTGGAGAGGAGGGAGGCAGGGGGGAGGGGGGCACTCGCCCGGATCTACCCCTACCCTACCTCCCCTCTTTCCGCCTGCAATGCTTGCTCGTTTCGTCAGAGGTTATTACAAGCCGGGCGAGTTTGTTGCTCGGGGCTCTGGAGCGGGGAGCCCTGGACCTTGGCCCGCACCCTAGCCGGGGGCGGGGGCGAGGCCGGGGGTAGGGGCGGGGGCGGGGGCGGCCGCTCGCGCGAGCTGGGAGGTATTACGCCAACGCGCCGGGAATACCTTCGCCACGCACTCCCGGGCGCTGCGCAAGGGTCCGTCGTGGGCTTGCTCCATACCCCCGCCCCCACCCCCACCCCTATCACCCCCATCCCCACCGCCCCCATCCCCAAAGCGAGGGGCGTATCGATATTTCGCGCGAAACTCGCGCGCGCGCCGTTCCACACTGCTTGCATACAGGGTCGGTCTTCTGTACAGGCGGTGATGCCTACGGACACACATGTGCGAATAACGGGTATATATATCTGCAGGGGGACGGGGTAGAGGGGCAGGGCAAGCTCGAGGGCGGGGAGCCCCCTTGCACCTCGCTGACACCCATGCATGTAAGGGGTGCTAAGGTTTCTGCCAAACAGCTATAACTACACACAAAAAACTCTCGTCACTTTGCACACCGGGAAAAAAAGCAAACTACCAACGCCGAAACCACAAAAATGCCTGAATTAGCACAATGGAAAAACAAAGTTCGGACATAATACTTTGTGCTAAAATTTAGCCTTCCGGGCACAATAGTGCCTGCAGGGGTGCTATTTTTACAACGCCTTTGTAAAGGCTTTTATACTTTGCAGGCACCCTTAACAGAGTTTTATGTCCTACCTTTGCTTTTTCAAGTGTAGTTTCGAATGCTCTCTCTCTCTTCAGAATTTAGATACATTCCCGCAAGTGACGAGATTTTCTTTTTCATGATCTGGGGAGTACTTGTAGCACAGGGGACTATAACAGCACAAAAAACATTCAGTGGTCGCAGATTTAAGGGGGAAGGGGTGCGAAGGGCGAAGGGCAGAGTCAGCAAGACAATCAGAGGTATACTGTATACTGTGAACTGCGCACTGCGTCCCGACCTGTACCTGGCACGGTCAGGAACGAGCCCTTGCAATATTTCACTTCCAGCTGGACGCCGGCGGCCTGGCCCATGCCGTTGTACGAGTGGCTGCGGCTGAGCCCGTCCGCTGCCGCGCCGGCCAGGGGCGCCCGGGGCTGTGGAGACGGGCTGCGGCTGCCGCTGCTGGCTGCGAGATGCATGGCACTGGCTCAGTTAGTCGCAAGCGCTCAAAACTTTTACATCATTTTTTCCACCTTTTTTTTCTGTTTTTATTTTTTTCTTTTTGTGGGGTTTTTACTGAGCCATTGGCCCGCAACAACTTGGAGATTCCGAGTATAAAAGGTCGCAATGGGGAAGGGGCGGGAGACACCTGAAAATAAGTGAAAATCTCTAAAAAGAACTGAAATTGACTGTTAAGGCAGGGTCTGATTTAATTTTCGTGGGAAAAATAAGGGGAAATTTTGAGGTATACTCACTTAATTTGAGAAAACCTGCTCATATCAAGGGGTCTCTTTATGGAATAAGGGAAGTTCACATATTTTGTTAGGAGACTTTCCGGGAGTCTGAGGAGTTTTTCTCTGAGGAGAGTTCCTCAGAGTTCCCCTTTTTCCACACACACAAAAAAAGATACGCATCGTTTCTAATTCACCAGAAATCCTGCCGAAATTACTCGAAAACTCTATTTTCTAACAGCAAATGACGTCTAGCTAACGCGTGCTCCTCCATGTGGAAGACAGGAAAGCCACAATGGCAGAAACGGGGAAGTAAGCCAGCGCGTTTCTGCTGGCTGACAACGATTTCATTGTCGACTTTCAACAAAACCCTGCGGTTAGCACACAAACAGCATGCAAACCGAGATCAATAACGATGCCGTCGAAAAAAGGGTCTTTCAATGTTAATTAAAACCAGCGATTTTACAAGGAAAATCCGCGATGCATCACAATGAGGGTTATTTTTAAGGGCCGTTTTAATTCCAGGAAAGTGACTCAATCCTATAAACAGTCACGCGTCAAATGGCAAGAACACGCCGTTACGTGAAGAGAAGCAGGCAGATGTCTCAAAAGTTATCCATTCTCTGTGTTCACCTGGTTTACCCAAGCGTTCACTCACAAAAGAGGTTTCTTGTCCGAGAAAAGTAGGCTTAAAACATGGGCAAGGCTTTTACTGTGGCCAGTAAAATAATTGCTTGAACTAATAAAAAAAAGTCGTAAAAAAGTTTTAAATAAGGAAAGAAATCTTCCTTTTAGTATTTTTTATCGGTTCAAGCGCATATGTTTTATGGGTCGCAGCAAAACAATAGTGTTGTCCATAAAGCCTACTTTATTTTTGTCTAGAAATTTTTTTTGTGAGTGTCCTCAGCCTACCGGCTAGATGTACTTCCACTCGTTATCGTATTCCTGAAGCCGCTGCACCCCTTGCCCGCCATAGTCACCGACTAACGCTATGCTTTTCCCCTAGACATGCTCAACGATCGGAATATTTTCGTTTTTTTCGCTACGTACTACAAAAGTGACGAATGATGCTTCTGATGTGAATACGCAGGAAAAGCAAAGCCAGCGCCACATCGATATCGCGGGCCGACAGTCGTTTGTCATCCGTCGCAAGGGATCCTGGTCGACGGCCGCTGTGGGACCTGTTGACGACGGCCTTGTCCGGGGCCGGGATGCGCTTGTGGCGCCCGGTCGCCGAACCTGGCGCGCGGCCCGGGCCGACCCGACAGGTACCTGTTGACGCCTCCAGTCTGGCAGCCACTGGCACTGCTAGCAGCTCGCACTGACGTCCTGGCCTCCAGCAGGAGGGGGTGCGGGTCGGGGCACGACAGCCTGTTGGCCTCCACTGTTCGCCCCCTGTTGTCCAGCCCAACCTGCTGGCCAGCCTGTTGGCCAACGTGTTGGTCATTCTGTCGGCCACTCCGTTAGACAACCTTATTGCCCACCCTGTTGTGCGCCCCCTTTGCCATTCTGTTGGCCACCCTGTAGTCTTCTCTATTTGCCACTCTGTTGGCCACCCTGTTGGCCATCCTTATGGCCACCCTGTTGGCCACTCTATTGGCCAGCCCTGTTGGCTACCCTGTTGGCCACCATGTTGGCCATCCCGCAGGCCACCCTGTTGGCCACCCTGCTGGCTGTTAATTGGCCATCCTGAGGGCTACCCTGCTGGCCACACTGTTGGCCACCCTGCTGGCAGACACCCCATAAGGCAGGCCGAGGGGCCCACAACTCCGAAAAATTTTATACACCTGATTTCCAGATTTCAAAGATTTCACATGATTTCAGGTGATTTCAACGAATTTCGAAGATTTCAAGTGAATTCACTGATTTCGCAAGATTTCACATGATTTCAAGTGATTTCCATTGATTTCACATAATTTCCATTGATTTCAGTTAAATGTCTACCGAATTCATATGATTTCCACTGATTTCGTGAGATTTCCAACGAATTCAAGTATTTTTCACAACACTCAGTTCGGTGTTGCGCGCTCTATCAACTGAGCCACGACGCCACGATGACTGTATAGTGCGACGGGTTCGAGCCGTATTTGCCACGTATCCTGCAGCCGTCGCACTGTACAGTCATCGTGGCGTCGTGGCTCAGTTGGTAGAGCGCGCAACACCGAACCGAGTGGTCCGAAGTTCGACTCCCACTCGGGAAAGTGTTTTTCGCGCTTGACCTTCCCTTTGGCCGCAGCTGGATGGCAGGTCAAATAGAAGTTAAACACGTCTCACCGCCGTTGGCTCGGTGGCTCTGGGCGTTGGGTCGCTTCCTGTTCTGGCTACGTGTCGGCACTCGGGGTTGTGGGTTCGAATCCCGCGTACCCCTCTGAGGTAAGGCCTCTGAAACTGGGATCAGGAAGTCTAACGCCCTTGACACCGCTCGTACCTCTAGGGGTAGGCCAATGGTGGTACGGGGATCAAATCTGTCGAATTGCGCGATAGGATCGCAGTCAGCAAAGCGCCGGTTCCCATGGAACACCGAAGCAGTTGGCTGCCACAGGGGGTAAAAGCCCTGTGCCTGGCGGGAACCGCAACCTCCTTCGGGAGGTTTACTGCCGCAAAAATTTTCCATGTTTTCACGCCACCCTTTCAATTGCAGACCAAAATTTGCTTCTGAATTTTTTAAAAAATTAATTGAAATAATTGTGATTATTTTGCGCAGTTGCAAGTTAATTTCCAATAATTTGGAAGAGATCGAAATAATTCACAATAATTTAGTAAAAATCCTATTTAATCATGTAATTGAGAGAATAATTTGGATCAGCTGTGCGTGTATTTTCTGGAGAATCCCCGTATTTCTTGCACGATTTTGAGAATTTCACTTCAACTGTGCCGTAACAAGAAGGTATTGTAAAGAATCTTAGTCGTCTAGCACTTTCACTATGTTTTATTGCTCCAGTTAATAAATTAATATTCCCTCACAAACCAGATTTGTGGAAGTGGATTTGCGTAGGACTATTATTTATACCTCCAATGGCAAAAATTTAAACAAAAAGAAATTGTTTATACATTGAGTACTTTTATTGAAATGGCACTAAGCTTTAAGAATAAATAGGAATCTCAATCTGTTATGAAAGTATCTAAAAATCTTAAAATATATCGAATTCGCCGAACAGCTGTTAGTGCACATCGCCCCCCTCCTCTCCCCACACCGATTTGAGTGAGTTTCCCGAGACGCTTTTTAAATGTGATTTCATGTGAATTCAATGTGATTTCATGTGAATTCAATGTGATTTCACGTGAATTCAAAGTGATTTCAACAGATTTCAAGTGATTTCAACGGAATTCGTGTGAATTCAAGAGAATTCAACTGATTTCAATGATTTCACTGATTTCAATGAGATTTCAATATGATTTCCAAAGATTTCGGTGGCCTTGTACACCTGAATTCCAGAGTTGTGGGCCCCTCGAGCCAGGCTGTGCGGGGGCGTGGACCTCCTGATGGAGGGTGTAACTTTGAACCTTGTCCTCGCTTTGAAGCGTCCGACTGTATCACTGTACCTTTTTAGGCGGTGCTGGCAGGCTAGCTGATTCAAGAAGAAAAACATCACACCAGAACAGTGCACTGCTTCCGGATGATTTCTACTTCTTGAAATCTGAGCTCTCTTTTCACCGAGTTCCGCCCCATCCACTTCACCTTGACAGTAAAAAATTACTTTTACTAAGCGACCGCTATTTCACTAGCGCTTCTTTACCCGCGGAGACTGATGGCGGAAATTTCAACGACTACTTTGTAGACTTATGGCCTCTCCGACCAGGGCAGTTTGCACAGCCGCGCCGGCGGTCCGTCCTCAGGGTTCACCCTCGCGGTTTGATTTCACTGTCGCTAATCCCCCCATCGCGTGCGATACGTAAACTTAGGGCAACGCCCCCCCCCTCCCCACCATCTCCGCGTCTAGTCGTTGTAAAGGGGGGAAATAACGCTGAAATTTTTGTACACCTCGTATCTCAGGAGAAATCAGACAAAAATGTTTAATAGAAATTCACAAAAATAAAATAAAAAATCACAAAAATTCAGGACAATTCGGAAAAATCCAAATATTTATGAAGATTTGCAAAATTGAGGCCAAATCAAGTGAAAATCCACAAAATGTATTCACCAAAATTCAGAGGTTTTTCCCCCTCGGTTTTTGTAGTGATCAACGACCAGGCACGCCTCGTGGCAGGGCAGTGATCCGCATACCTTGTGATATCTCGCCGGAAATCTCCGCGGTGTAATAAAATTTGGCGAGATTTTTCGAGCTGGGTGGGTAGGCTACTTGATAAGAGCGTGTTGAGCTCGCAAAAGGAAAGAACAGAAATCATTCCCATGAAGTACAGAAACATTAACGAGAATACGGTCCGACCGCGGGGCGGCGGGGCGCTGTGTGCGTGGAGCCGGTTGAATCTGACGTCTCTGATGAGGCCGACACACCCCGCCCCGCCCTGCCCCGCCCTGCCCCGCCCCACCCTGCCCCGCCCCGCCCCGCCCCACCCCGCCCCACCCCGCCCCACCCCGCCCCGCCCCGCCCCGCCCACCGCGCGACGCCACACCTCAGCTCCCCTTTCACCACACCCCGCCCGCTGCGGGTTCTATCCTATAATTACGCCTCAAAGGCCGGCCTCATGCCCCGGCCGCACTCGCCTCCAGTCATCGTGGCGCTGACACTGTTATAATTAGTTGAGATTTACCGAGACCGGACCGCAGGGCACATTTCAAGTTATCGAAGCCTTTTGAAAGACACGAATTATTTTAGAAAAAATAAAAAAATAAAAAAATAAAAAACATTTAGGCGGGCGCGGGGGCGGTCATTTATGGGGCACCCAACCCCACCGGCGGTGCCCCCATGACCGCCACCGGCCCAAACCCCCAAACTTCACATTAGGCCCCACCCCCATCTCTAGGCCCACCCCCACACTGCTGCACCCACCCCTCTCTTCACACCGCACCCTAGTTCTTGTTGGGCAGGCCGACCGCATTGTTCCTCCTTGATGACTTTCGTGTTATTAGCTTGCACCCCCTCCGCCACTCTGCACCTCCTCACGATTCCCTCTCGGGCTCAACGCCCCACACTGGAAACCCAAGTGTGTGAATGTCGCACACTTGTAGGTGTGCGAGGATTCATTCGCACACTTGGCCACTTAAACGTGTGAATTTTCCTAGGATATTCACACGTTTGAGTGGCTAAGTGTACGAATGAATCCTCGCACACCTACAAGTGTGCGACATTCGTACACTTGGATTTTCAGAGCACACCTACGGCGTTCCTCTATGTGCACTTGTGCATTTCCCCTTTCTATCAGAGCTTCACAACTTGAGGACGCACTAAGAAATACAAGTGCGTGACTGTCGCTCTCCTGCATGTATGCAAATTTCTACTTTAACGCCCTTAGAGTCCTGTCAAGCCTGTAAGACTTTTGAGAAAATGACCTTACCCCACTTGTATAAGCGTAAGAACGTAAATACACACATTTACATG
This sequence comes from Frankliniella fusca, assembly GCA_029379305.1. Taxonomy (NCBI): domain Eukaryota; kingdom Metazoa; phylum Arthropoda; class Insecta; order Thysanoptera; family Thripidae; genus Frankliniella; species Frankliniella fusca. The sequence continues at coordinate 1,140,118 of JAHWGI010001090.1, forward strand.
TGTGTAACATTCACACGCGCTTCGCTTTTCTAGTGCAAGTCTGACGAAACATGAGGTCATTGTACGCGTACATCAGCAGCCTGGTGCGCAGATACTCACTCTTGGAGGTGGAGTGGTTCCGGCCGATCTCCGCTAGTGACCGGATGATGGGCAGGCGGGTCATGTTGGTGGCCGAGTTCTCCCGCCGCCGCTGGTGCTGGTGCCGGTGCCTCCGGAGCAGCGTCTCCCGGACCTGTGCAGGGGTGGGGGAGACCGTCAGAATGGTTATTGGCAATCAACAAGAATTGGGCACAGTTGCGTAATATTGGCACCCCGAGCGCGAAACAACTCTTTGAATCCCATGTCGTCGGTTTTTTTTTTAAATTTATTTATTTTAAAGAGCTGGCTTTACAATTTATGAAATTTATTTGAGTTTTCTAATTTAGTTTTCTAAAAATTGATTTTTCTGAGCTTTTCTCTTTTCTTTTCTTTATGTTTCAATTTTGGTTTAGAATAACAAGGTGTACTCAAAACTCAGAGTCGTTTTCCCTCTCGTGGCGACTTCATCTCATATCCTGCTCGGTTGCCAACCTTCTCTCTGGCCTCCTCGGGCAGCGACTCGGAGCTGACGAGGTTGTCGAGGATCATGTCGGCGACGGACTCGAGAGAGGAGGCCTCCATGTCGAGCAGCAGCGCGCCGTGCAGCAGCAGCGAGCGCAGCTCGAACAGCGAGTGCAGAGAGAGCGTGGCCACGTGGGGCTTGGACCAGCGGTCGCCACCCTCCTCCACGTCCTCCTCGAACTTGATCCACCTGGGCGGAAGAATCAGGACCATCGTCACAGTTTATTCAGACCCCGTTGACATTTGTACCCTGGGGAACAATTATTGTGGGGATTCGAATAAACTCAATGATAATCCCTGACCTTTTTTCTCTCTTTTTTTCCACCTTCTCAGGGCACGAAGAAGAATCCGAGGAGTCCTTCACTAGTAACTCAAGCATTCAGCGATTTATCTGGGTTTCCGTGATTATCTTTGACTTTCACAGTTTTCCTCTGAATTTTTTCTGAGTACTCTCTTGATTTTTTTCTAACTTTCTAGGATTTTTTCTCATTTTTTTTTTGTTCTATATAAATATAATTATCCGACTTAATTTTGTCAGACCTGGTGATTGCCCCGAAATCCGAGAAGGCGCTGTCCGACCTGGATTTTGTCCGACGCTTGTTGAGACAGGTGAATTTGAGAAGGAATATATATCATAGACGACCAGGTCGGGGCATATGCGCCGAAAGAGGGGTTGGGGGGTGGACGATAGAGGGGGAGAAGAACAGAAAGAGAAGGTTTTAAAAAAATAATGAGCGTACGGCTGGTTAGATATATGTACTGACCCGCTCCCGTACACGTCATGGAAATGCTGCTTATTAAGAAGCCATTGATTTATGGGCCTTATTTCCCCTCAAGGTACCCCCCCCCCCCCCCCCCCCCCCCCGTGAAGAACCTCAGAGTCTCATGACAACTCGCGGCTTTCGGGGTAACTATGACTACTAGAACGTCGGCTATACACCACGAGGGAGCTCCGTTGAAATAGGGGGTTTGAATTCCACTCCTAGTTGTTTTTCTCAGGGAAATTTAATTTTTTATGGCAAGATTCGAACCTTTTTTTTTTGGGGGGGGGGGGGCAGAAGGGCCCCTTGAAAGAGTGCGAAAGGTCACGAAAGGTCACTAAACAGAGCGGCGTGGCCGAGGCCTGCCGAGGCCGCTGGCTGGTTGCCTCCTCCCCTCACCTGGCCGTCTCTCGCCACTCGGCCTCGTCGCCGTCGTGGCAGAGCTCGCCCATCTCGGAGAAGAGCGGGTGGACCTCGTGCGCGCCGTTGTCGGCGTCCTCGCCCAGGATGAACTGCACCCGCTGCGACGGCGGCGTGACTGCGCAGAGAGAAGGCCATGCTGGAGTCCGAACAGGTTCGAAAGGTACCCCACAGTGTGGGGGGCGGGGTATGGCGAGGCAAGCGGGGAACCCAAGAGTGGGGGTGGGGCTCCAGAAGGGACGTCACAGCTGTTTAATTCAGTTCAGAGTGATTCCATGTCAAAGGTACACTGAAAAAAAAAAGTTGTCTCCGAAATCGACCATATTTTTTTTGTCGGCTCTCCTATGGTACAAGACTCTACCCTGTAAATGGCAGCTCTCTAGGTGCACCCAGTCTGGAGATATAAAATACTACCATTTTGGTACTATGTAGAAATGAGCTGTAGGTAAAAGTAGGGAAGGAGTCATGGTAGCGACTTTCCACTTGGCATGCAGCTTGTTAGGAGTCAGTAGATGAAAAAAAAATTTTTTTTGAAAAAAAAAAAATTTTAATTTTTTTTTGTTGATTTTTTGAAGTGTACTTTTGGAAATATCTCAAATGATGTCATAAAATTTTTCGACGCAAAAAATACTGAAAGTAGCTCATATCACCCATGATTTATCCTGAAAGACTCATCACACGTAGACTTTTAGTTTCAGAGTTATGGGGATTGCGCTTTCCAGCTTTCTCAACGTAAACCCATAGAACCTGTATGGAATGACTAGAAGCTACTTCAGACTGTTGCAGAGTTCTACACTGGGTGAGTATGAACTAATAAGACTAAAATTGACTTCCTCTCAACATTGGACACCCTTTTCTGTAATAATATTTTAAATACTAAGGATACAGGGAAGGTTCGAACAAGGTAACGGTAACTGTTCATCTCATTCTTGGTTTACCATCACATTTGGTGTTCTCAGGCTAGTCAGATGATTTAGAATAAATTAAAACTAAAATCTTCTTTGACAGCAAAAATCACATTAGTTCAATTATTCATTAATTTTATTAATTTAAGGACTATTGAACTAATGTGATTTTTGCTGTCAAAGAAGATTTTAGTTTTAATTTATTCTAAATCATCTGACTAGCCTGAGAACACCAAATGTGATGGTAAACCAAGAATGAGATGAACAGTTACCGTTACCTTGTTCGAACCTTCCCTGTATCCTTAGTATTTAAAATATTATTACAGAAAAGGGTGTCCAATGTTGAGAGGAAGTCAATTTTAGTCTTATTAGTTCATACTCACCCAGTGTAGAACTCTGCAACAGTCTGAAGTAGCTTCTAGTCATTCCATACAGGTTCTATGGGTTTACGTTGAGAAAGCTGGAAAGCGCAATCCCCATAACTCTGAAACTAAAAGTCTACGTGTGATGAGTCTTTCAGGATAAATCATGGGTGATATGAGCTACTTTCAGTATTTTTTGCGTCGAAAAATTTTATGACATCATTTGAGATATTTCCAAAAGTACACTTCAAAAAATCAACAAAAAAAAATTAAAAATTTTTTTTTTTCAAAAAAAATTTTTTTTTCATCTACTGACTCCTAACAAGCTGTATGCCAAGTGGAAAGTCGCTACCATGACTCCTTCCCTACTTTTACCTACAGCTCATTTCTACATAGTACCAAAATGGTAGTATTTTATATCTCCAGACTGGGTGCACCTAGAGAGCTGCCATTTACAGGGTAGAGTCTTGTACCATAGGAGAGCCGACAAAAAAAATATGGTCGATTTCGGAGACAACTTTTTTTTTTTCAGTGTACCTTTGACATGGAATCACTCTTCACCGAAAAACCAGGGGTCGGTAACTTATCAAAAATTAGAGGATATAAGCTTGCATACAAGCTATAGTTATAACAATATCTTTTTAAGCTATCAGCAACCTTAATTGTTAAAAGTTAAACTTTAACGAGTATTTTTGTAAAATTTTAGACTGCCTGCCCTGATCATTTTTAACATTTATTTCTTATTTTATTTGTTACGTTATTCAACAACTTAAAAATAATAACAGTATTATTTGTCACGTGCTAATATTAGTATTATTAAAGGTAAGTAAAGTTATGGACCCCTGCGAAAAACGAGACCTTGACGCCTGCGAAACTTGGGGTAGGCCGCCCCGCAGCACACTCATGCTCGACGGACAATATGTTGCCTACCTACAAGGCGCTCTGAGCCCTCGCATAAGCGAAACTTTGTAGTTTCTAAACATCGAGTGGCGAACTCTGGGTGAAAATTGGGCTTCGTTTCCGAGAACTCGCTACGAAACTCTCAAGCGGTGAAACTTTGACAAGACGACTAAAGTGGACAGGGGGAAGCAGGGCAGCGTAAAATGGCGCGTGTATACTTACAAGTCTCTCCATCGTCGCATATGCTGCCCAGGCGGCTGCCCCTGCGCCCGAGCATAGGCACTGCGCACACAAACACGCATAAGCAGCCGTCCATCAACCCGCTTTCTGTATCACTCGCTCTCTGTTTGCTCGCACCGACTAAACCACCCTCTCCTCTAAAAATCTATCTCCACTAAGTGAAAAATAGTCGTAGGTTTACGGGACAAATCGTTAAAAATTACAAGCACTTCCTATCGACTTGAAATTCAATTACAAACAAGCATGGGTTGACGAAAATTTACAACATTTTTTGTTAGACGTAATTTACAAAATATATATCGTAAATCTATAGAGACATTTTTCACAGTATCCGCGTCGATTTAAAGGCGGTCCCGCGTGCGAACAGCCCTCCCTGCTGCTACGAGGAGCACTCGGGCCTGTTCGCCCCGTCCCCTTTCATCCCCGCGCAGCCCCCAGCCGGCCGTTTCAAAAAATTTATTAATTGGAGACGAGTGATAAATGGTCGTAACGTGTTCGTATTTTCGCACAACAGCCCCTCCGAGTCTATCCCGGCGGCGATATAACGCCCCGCTGCACGCCCGCCCCACTCCAACGCCGCCTCACCCCAACGCAAACCGCCCCGCCCCGCCCCACCCCCGTCTACATCACCTCCCCTCGCACTCCTCCCCACCCCACCACCAGATCTGCCCCCCCCCCCAGCCTTTCCATAAGCATAAGCAGTCGCTTCCTCCCCCCCCCCCACCCCGCTCACCCTTCCAGCGGGTCACCCTGCTCTCCACGCGGACGGCGTTGGTAATGGCTGATAGCAGCATTATGCCATTATCGACAGCCCTATAGTCATTGCTGTCTCCCTTGCACTCTTCATCCCGAGGGGGCGGGCGGCGTCAATTCTTAAAAATCAATGTACGGCCCCCAAAAATCATTTTTAAAAACTTTATAAAAAGGGCAACATAACATCAAGAAGAAAGATGCAAACAAAAAATGCGAAAAAGCGAAAACAAATAAACAAAAACCTGAGAAAAATTGCAAAGAGCTAGAAAAGGGGGAGAAAGATCAAAAAGTGACAGCAATTTACCTTGAAAAATCAAAACAAAAATTCATAGAAATTAAAAAATTGAAAAGAAAAATCAAAAGTGAAACATTGTTGTACACAATTAGTATAAAGTGACCCCCACTGTCGTCCTACTGCTCCGAGTGGAAGGCAAGAGTCAAAACTGACTAGGGCTGTCGATAACCGCATGCTGTTTGCTGCCCGCGCGGTCCATACACACACACACACGCTCCCGTTTCTTGGCGCCCGCATCGCGTCCCCCGGGGTGTCGTTCAGGACGGTGATGATGAAGTACTAGACGAGGCGGCCGGACTACACCACGCCTGGCGCCACGCTCAACGACCCGCCGTGAAAGGCTTGCTGAAAGGACCCTAAAATAGCGGCAGGCGTGAGGAGGTGCTGTACGGGACGGGGTGGGGTGGGGTGGGGTGGGGTGGGGTGTGGGGTGGGGTGGGGTGGGGCGGGGCGAGGTAGGTAGGGAATGGAATCCAGGTAAGGAGAGGCCGGATTGCGTATTAGGGGTGTTTTACCGTAACCGTATGCGAGACGGTGGTTTTCTTTACAAAGCAGCTGAGGCTGACTCGGCTCGGCTCGACCTCGGCTCGGCTCGGCTCGGCTCGATTTGGCTCCGCTCGCCTCCCTATACCCTTTGCAGATACATGGGGACTGCACGTACGAACGTGAACATTGTACATACAAGGGAACCGTTTTATGAAAGTTGGCTGTTGGAGGTGGGAGGTGCGCTAACAAGATTTAGAGCTCTATACCTCTCTCCAAATATGTACACAGAATACGCTGCGCCGGCGAGACAAAAACTGTAATCCTGTTTGTATTGACTGTATAGCACTGCTGCACTGCAAAGGTGGGGAGACCGAGTTACAAGTATCACTTCTCGGTATGTCTACGAATTCTCTAGAAAAGAGGATAGCAATAACTGTCACAGTCGTAACTCGTCTCGGCAATCAGGTTGTAGTTTAGCGGCCTCCATCCGCGATGACCGTCAAAACTCGCACTAATACTATCTCCACGGATTGCTTCTATCTAACCGCGAATGTCTAGTTGGATATGATTAAACAGCGCTCTCCACTGTAAGAAAAACCTACAATTTAACTACAATTTTTTACCGTTATTTCGAAGTATAATAAAATATTGTACTAAAATTGTACCCGGTATAGGGTAAATTAGTGATGTACGGCAACGAAAACCGTAAACCATTAATTCAAAACCGTTGTATAGTTGTATGAGGTACGGTTTTTCCATGGTTTTTCTCACAGTGTCTTAAGTCATTTTATGGTTTTCGCTATTGTCATAATCGTTTTTAACATCCGGCGTCCCCGCTGTCAGCTGGCGGTGACGGGGGAGGGAGGTGCAGCAGGGGGTTGGGGTGGGGTCGTGAGGTGGGGTACGGTGGGGCGGGGCAGGATGGGGTGGGGTCGTGAGGTGGGGTACGGTGGGGCGGGGCGGGACGGGGTGGGGTTTGGCTGGACGGCGCTACGGACAGAGTTAATTACGGAAAATACGACTGAGAGTGAAACAATTAAGCGGACACGGGGGTTGCGGGCGGGCCCGGGGGCGCGAGGCGTGGCGCAGCGTAGCGCAGCGCATGTCGAAGCGGGAATGGAATGAAAACGAACCTGAGCAGGACCGCGGCTCCACAGCGCTCCCCTCCCATCCGCCTCGCCCCGCCCCACCCCGCCCCGCCCCTCCCGCCCCTCACCAACCCGCCTCGCCGAACACCACCCCTTTCACCCCACCCCATCTCGCCCTGCCAATCCTGCCAAGCCCTCGTAATCCACGCATAAAACGGCGTTTGCTTATTCATTGAAATGTTTTGCTAATATGGTAAGAGCAAAAAACGAAAATACGAAAACCGCAAAAAAGTCGATGAATGAACGACAAACACCTTGACCATGCCTTGACTGTTTTAGAAAAATCTTTCTTATACAGTATCAGACAATTTTGTATCCCGCGCGGCTTTGATTTCAGCTCAAGCAAATTATTTGACTAGAGTCGATAACATTTTCATTAATAATGAGAAAACGCACATTCGTCACGAAAAATTAACATTCTCAAAATTCTTTGTGTTCCCTCAGATAAGCAGGCGAAATCCGTAATTCGGGCGACGGTCTGAATGATTCGGACGGATTCAACATTCCACCAAACCCCGAAAGAACCACATGGATATCTAAAGAGAACTTATGACTAGGATAGCAAAGACCAAAATAGTTGGACGCTTACTGTACATGTCAAGAGAAGTAGAATCAGAAAACCAGACACCAGAAATTCCCGTGTGCGTGCATACAGAGGTTCACAGAGTTCAGCGATATTGAAGTAAAAGTATCTCGTTTTTTCCGTGTCAGAAGGTTGTCGGCTTTGCGGGGGATTCGAAACCCGCTCGCCCTGCGTACCGGGTCGATCCGCGGCGTCGCCATCCTCCTCGTGCCGGTGCTTGTGGTGTCGGCGGTGGTGCGAGTGTCTGCGGTTGCCCGGGATGTGCACGCCGACGAACACGGAGCCCGCCCGGTGGCCTGCGGAGCACACAGACCAGCCCGTCACTGCGGAGCCCGCTGTACGCGCATCTCGAGGCGAGGCGAGGGGAAACAACTCTCTGTTTCTCGTGCACATAAATGTTGTATTTCTTTTTAATTTCCTGGATTTTTCATGAATTTTTAGAGACGTTTTATTGTTTTTTTTGCAATTATTTCTGAATAGTTTCCTTTTTCTTTCTTTTTTTTAAAACTTTTTTTTTTTTAACTTTTCAAAAATTATTGTGTGGCTGTTTAAAATTTTTAGAGTTGTTAACTCCTCGCATACACGAAAGAACTTATTATGAGGGTGCATGCCATCTTGGCTGAGAAAGTCTAATACGTGCATTCGAAGTGTCATGCGATGCATTCCTTGCTGATGAGACGGCTGCACTACGAGGAGGAGTCGCACATGCAAATAACTAGACTACGATCGTGCAAGACCATGCATACTACTACGTCATTACAGCGTGTGTACTTTATGCAATATTTACTGCGCCATCCAATTTTTTAAAGTGCCCTTCAGCAGTGTGGTTATTGCCTGCTGTCCCCATTCCGCCCTTTTATTCTATAACCGCTCTGGAAACGCAGCGGTGCGAGGTGGTAGGGCGTGGCGGGGCCTGGTGAGGCGTGGCGGGGTGTGGTGGGGCGGGGCGGGGTGTGGGTGGGGCGGGGCGGCCCGGGGCGGGGAGAAAGTACGTCACAGAGCGATCGGGATTCGGGACCACAATCGTCCTGCCGCCTCGCGGCGTCCCGGACGCGGCAGTAAAAGGGATTTTGTCGCAATAAAAATGAGAGAGAGAAAGACGGAAAAAGGTGTGGGCCAAAATATTAATAAAAAGGAAAGAGGAACAGTGAAGGAGTGTGAGAGAGGAGGAATTGGGCAATAAAGCGGGAGAGTACGGAGACACGTGACCTTTCCTCCCTATTAAGCGCGAATCAACTCTCTTTTTAAAATTTCTGTTTGGCTTTTTGCGCAGACTTTCGCAGGCGGACAGGGAGGTCTTCTTACGGTGCCGCCCGGCCCGACAGCCAACTGTCAAATACATAAAAAAAATATCGCCTTCAGGAAAAGATGAATGGTGGGTCGGTTGTTTGCTTCGAAATCCCCCAGCCACTTCCCCCCACCCTTTCTCTCTCTCTCTCTCTCTCTCTCTCTCTCTCTCTCTCTCTCTCTCTCTCTCTCTCTCTCTCTCGATGGCACTGTCAAAAGCTTACGGTGAACCCAGCTTACGATGAATGTCACTTTAAGATCCGCTGAATTACCGTAGCTCACAGTGACATTTAACGTGTGGCTTACGGTGGAAACGAGGGGAAGAGCACTCATACAAAAAGTTTAAGAAAAAATATTAATATTCATTATTTTTTTTGAAAGAAACATTTCTGCCACCTTTTTTTATACATTTTGATCTTTTCCCGTTGTCTCCTTTCATTTTTCTTTCAGTCTCTTGTTCATTTCTTCAATTTGGGGGGGATTTTTCTCTATTTTTCTTCTTGATTTTATTTTGATTAAAAAATTGTTTTAATTATTTTAAATGATTTTTTTTTTGGCCGTATGATGATTTTTTTAAGTGCCCCCCCCCCCTTCTGATAAAAATACACCGTCTAGACTACAATACCGCAAGTTTCAGTGCCGCTTACGGTCGAAACTCGACGTATATACGCTTTTATTTGCAAGGGAGGATGGACGGGTAGCGTAATGTAGGGAGTCGGCAGGATGTAAGAAAACAAGTTTCGCTGTCAATTTCTTTCTGCTTGCGGAACGGTGGTGGAAGGAGGTAGAGTAGGGGAGGTGGGAGGGGGGAGGGGGAGAGGGGTCGTAGGGTAAAGAGGGGGCGTGGGGGTGGATTGGGGGCTTCCGGAGCTGAAACTGCCCTTCCCGCCTCCGAGCTGGGTGGAGCAGCTGCTCTCACGCGTACTTTCCATTTTCGAAACTTTTTTACTCGATTTAGACTCGGCGTTATATAAAAACGTTTCCACCAAAGCCAGCAGCAGCCAGGCTCGGCGTGCGGCGTCCTCGTCAGTAAGGAAATATGAAAGGGACGATCTGCTTTCGCATCGAACAAAGTATTAAGTAACCGGAGGATGAAGCGGAGCAGCGACCGCAGCAAGAGAGAGAGAGAGAGAGAGAGAGAGAGAGAGAGAGAGAGAGAGAGAGAGAGAGAGAGAGAGAGAGAGAGAGAGAGAGCGGTAACAGATAGCCTCTCCGATCAGAGGCTGGTGCAGTGCAGCGACATCGCGCCGGAGGTACAAGCGAGCTGTCAGCCACCTCGACGGATCTCCAATCTCCAAGCCAGGCGGGGACACTTTTTAGGAGGGACAGTGGGGACTTGCTGCTGCTCTGCGAGACACGGAGGCGCTGGCAGCCGCCCGATTCCAAAGGTCGCCCTCGTACCTCCGCCCTTATCGCAACTATGGTGGTACCCTCTGTTGGGGTTGGCAGGGCCCTGTGCTACGGCGCTGGCTGGACTGGGCAGCCTGGGCCGTGAGCAGGTTAGAGCAAGGCTGGAGGTCGGACAGGCGGTCACGCGTGAGGTCTGTCTGAACAGGTCTGAACAACGTGGTGAGACAATTACTAATCCTCTGCATTGAATGATATCCGAGCCCAGAATAGAATATACACTACACAATTTGTTGGGTTTGTGTTTGTTACGACGGAACGAGTCCGCAGCGTCCCCCAGAGGCCCAGGCGCGGGTGGAGATGGGGTGTTGTTGTTGCGTCGCCCCTTCCTCCTCTCGTAGCGGGCAGATAGCCGAGCCGAGCAGAGCAGAGGCGAGCCGCCCGGCTTCGTGCTGCTGTCATGTTTTATCGGACACTTGGATTTACATAGAACGGGGTGATGAATGCGGAGAAGAGGGTGGTGAAGGAGTAGGGGGATGAAAAAGGCTAGTAGTGGGACGAGGAAAGGAGGAGGAAAGGAAAGGAAAGGAAAGGAAAGGAAAGAGAAAGAAAGAAAGGAAAGAAAGAAAGAAAGAAACAGAAAGAAAAAGAAAGAAAGAAAGAAAGAAAGAAAATAAATAGAAAAAGAAAGAAAGAAAGAAAGAAAGAAAGAAAGAAAGAAAGAGAAAGGAATAAAAAGGATCAGGTGAGCGAGGGGAGCAGTGCGCTCTGGTGCACGTGGAGGAAGAATTAGGAGAGCGGGTCGGGTCAGAGCTGCGCTGGGCCCTCTGCCTGCCGGCCCGGGCTGGAACTGCTGACTGATGCAGAAGATCGCTCTCGTACCTCTGCCCTTGTCGCACTCGTGGGAACAGGGGGCGGACCTCAATGCCCAGCATAGGGCTCCACAGCAGGTGCGACAAGGGCGGAGCGATTTGGGTTCGGAGTAAGGGGTGGGGACGCGGCAGAGTGCTCGGGGTGGCTGGCAGTGGAAGTAGAAGAGCGGGGCGATGCGGGGCGAGGCAGGGCGAGGCGGGGCGAGGCGGGGTGGGGTGGGGCGGGGTGGGCGAATGTAGTTCAGCCTCCCCACACCCTGACTCCCACCTCCAGCCAGGCTGCCGGCCGCCGGCCCCGCCCCGGGCTGGACCTCCGCCGCTCTGCCGCTGGGGCTCCCGTGAGGTAGGCCGCCCAACGCACACCTCTGCGCCGCCGGATGTCGCGCTGCGCACCAGAAGCCCCTACCGGCCCTCACTTACTCGGCGCACGGAATTGTTTTGCAAGTGTCGGATCTGTAAATTTTGCTCGCAAGATAAAGGTTTCGAGGAGGGCGTTTTGAAGTCCAAGGAACAACATACCGCAGCACCCGAGGGGCCCACAACTCCGAAAAATTTTGTACACCTGATTTCCGGATTTCAAAGATTTCACATGATTTCAGGTGATTTCAACGAATTTCAAAGATTTCAAGTGATATCACTGATTTCGCGAGATTTCACATGATTTCAAGTGATTTCCATTGATTTCACATAATTTCCATTGATTTCAGTTAAATGTCTACCGAATTCATATGATTTCCATTGATTTCGTGAGATTTCCAACGAATTCAAGTATTTTTGGGACGACCTCAGAAAATACACGCACAGCTGATCCAAATTATTCTCTCCATTACATGATTAAATAGGATTTTTACTAAATTATTGTGAATTATTTCGATTTATTCCAAATTATTGAAAATTAACTTGCAACTGCGCAAAATAATCACAATTATTTTAATTAATTTTTTTAAAAAATTCAGAAGCAAATTTTGCTCTGCAATTGAAAGGGTGGCGTGAAAACATGGAAAATTTTTGCGGCAGTAAACCTCCCGAAGGAGGTTGCGGTTCCCGCCAGGCACAGGGCTTTAACCCCCTGTGGCAGCCAACTGCTTCGGTGTTCCATGGGAACCGGCGCTTTGCTGACTGCGATCCTATCGCGCAATTCGACAGATTTGATCCCCGTACCACCATTGGCCTACCCCTAGAGGTACGAGCGGTGTCAAGGGCGTTAGACTTCCTGATCCCAGTTTCAGAGGCCTTACCTCAGAGGGGTACGCGGGATTCGAACCCACAACCCCGAGTGCCGACACGTAGCCAGAACAGGAAGCGACCCAACGCCCAGAGCCACCGAGCCAACGGAGGTAGAGACGTGTTTAACTTCTATTTGACCTGCCATCCAGCTGCCGCCAAAGGGAATGTCAAGCGCGAAAAACACTTTCCCGAGTGGGAGTCGAACTTCGGACCACTCAGTTCGGTGTTGCGCGCTCTACCAATTGAGCCACGACGTCTCGATGTCTGTACCGTGCGACGGGTTCGAGTTGTATTTGCCCTGTTCTCCTGGCTGGAGGCTGCAGGATACGCGGCAAATACGGCTCGAACCCGTCGCGCTGTACAGTCATCGTGGCGTCGTGGCTCAGTTGGTAGAGCGCGCAACACCGAACTGAGTGGTCGAAGTTCGACTCCCACTCGGGAAATTGTTTTTCGCGCTTGGCATTTCCTTTGGCAGCTGCTCCAGGGCAGGTCAAGTAGAAATTAAACACGTCTCACCGCCGTTGGTTCGGTGGCTCTGGGCGTTGGGTCGCTTCCTGTTCTGGCTACGTGTCGGCACTCGGGGTTGTGGGTTCGAATCCCGCGTACCCCTCTGAGGTAAGGCCTCTGAAACTGGGATCAGGAAGTCTAACGCCCTTGACACCGCTCGTACCTCTAGGGGTAGGCCAATGGTGGTACGGGGATCAAATCTGTCGAATTGCGCGATAGGATCGCAGTCAGCAAAGCGCCGGTTCCCATGGAACACCGAAGCAGTTGACTGCCACAGGGGGTAAAAGCCCTGTGCCTGGCGGGAACCGCAACCTCCTTCGGGAGGTTTACTGCCGCAAAAATTTTCCATGTTTTCACGCCACCCTTTCAATTGCAGAGCAAAATTTGCATTATTGCAAGTAAATTTCCAATAATTTGGAATAAATCGAAATAATTCACAATAATTTAGGAAAAATCCTATTTAATCATGTAATTGAGAGAATAATTTGGATCAGCTGTGCGTGTATTTTCTGGGGAATCCCCGTATTTTTTGCACGATTTTGAGAATTTCACTTTAACTGTGCCGTAACAAGAAGGTATTTTAAAGAATCTTAGTCGTCTAGCACTTTCACTATGTTTTATTGCTCCAGTTAATAAATTAATATTCCCTCACAAACCAGATTTGTGGAAGTGGATTTGCGTAGGACTATTTTTTATACCTCCAATGGCAAAAATTTAAGCAAAAAGAAATTGTTTATACATTGAGTACTTTTATTGAAATGGCACTAAGCTTTAAGAATAAATAGGAATCTCAATCTGTTATGAAAGTATATAAAAATCTTAAAATATATCGAATTCGCCAATTCGCCGAACATCTGTTAGTGCACATCGCCCCCCTCTTCTCCCCACACAGATTTGAGTGAGTTTCCCGAGACGCTTTTTGAATGTGATTTCATGTGAATTCAAAGTTATTTCAACAGATTTCAAGTGATTTCAACGGAATTCGTGTGAATTCAAGAGAATTCAACTGATTTCAAAGATTTCACTGATTTCAATGAGATTTCAATATGATTTCCAAAGATTTCGGTGGCCTTGTACACCTGAATTCCAGAGTTGTGGGCCCCTCGGCAGCACCGTAGTATGGGCGAAGTAGACTACTCCAAGAATCGGGTCGATGTAGCGATGTAAGGGGACAAAGCTTCCTACAAGTATGTATGCCCTCCCTCCCTCCTTTCCCTTCCTCCCTCCCTCCTTTACCTCCCTCCCTTCCTCCCTCCCTCCTTTCCCTCCCTCCCTCCTTTCCCTCCCTCCCTCCCTCCCTCCCTCCTCCCTCCCTCCCTCCCTCCCTCCCTCCTTTCCCTCCCTCCCTCCCTCCCTCCCTCCCTCCTTCACTCCTTGCCTCCCTCGTTCCGTTCTCTTTGTCTTTTCACTATAAAGCGTCACCAAGTCTCCATAAACACCCTCTGGATGTACATGTTGCATAATAAATGTGACGGCCGCCACTTCAAAAGCAGTCCGCTGGGAGTGAGCGAGAGAGAGAGAGAGAGAGCGAGCGAGAGAGAGAGAGAGAGAGAGAGAGAGAGAGAGAGGGAGGAATAGTGTGTGTGTGAGAGAGAGAAAAAGAGTGAGAGAGATAGTTATAGGGAGAAAGCAAGCGAGCGAGGAGTGCGGATGCGACCCGCCGGCCGGGCCGGGCTATGGCGTGAGGGTGACACATAAACACAACAGGGTTGAGCGAGGCGGGGCGGGGCGAGGCGGGGCGGGGCGAGGCGGGGTGGGCGAGGCAAGGCAAGGCGAGGCGGGGCGAGGCAGGTCAGGCAGGTCAGGCCTACGACTCACCTTCGAAGTCCTCGTCAGAGAAGCCCTGGTGGTGGGGCTGCTGGGCCCCGGGGTCCTTGGCGGCCTCGTCGTTCACGGGGGCGTCCATGCTGGCGGCGTGCTGACGTCTTGTCCAGGGCCTGCAGCAGGAGAGAGACACACAGGCGTTATGAAAAAAAAAATCACTTTCAAGCGCTTGTAACCCCGCGATGTAATGTCGCAAGTCGCAACTGTAACTGTACAAAATTTCTTTACTCTCTCGCAAAATTGCGGATATTCTTCACTTCACGTCACTGTCATACAATTGAACACCTATAATATCCACTTTCCAAGTTTTTCCTTTTTCCCATTGGCTTTTTTTTTAACGTGTTCAGGGGTTATCGAGATACAGGTGATCTTTGTAGTAAAATCTGCTCCAAAGACACATACAGCTTCCACCTGCCGATACATCGGACACTCCTCCCACACTCCCCCACCCCTCCCCCGCCCCCGCCCCTGCCCCCGTCCCGCCCCCCTGACGCTTGTCAGACCCGTGAGCCGCCGCCGTGACACAACGGCAAGTTCATGAATAAATATTGGAAATCTGGTGTGCAGTGCTCCTGGAGATCATGCCGCGTCGCTCCGCGCGGCGCACGCCCCGTGACGCAGGCCGTCGCGGCAGCAATCTCTCCTGAGGAAAGATTACCGTAAGCTACAGTGAACCCTCCACTGTTTCATGCGGTAAAATTAAAAATAAAATTACAAAGAAAATCACCGTCAGCCGTGGCAAATTTCATTGTCCTGTAAATTACAGTGATACACTTGAATGATTCACCGCAGGTAAAGCATAGCTGTGACAATAATGCACAGCAGTTCTCCAGGTTGCACGTGAATCACCGCGAGCGTTTTGGAGTGTCCCTCCAGTCCGCTACCCCCTCCCCTCCTCCTCCTCCCCTGCATCCTCTTTGAACCCTCTCCCCTCCGCCCCTCAGCCGAGCGATTCCACTGCTGGCACTCGTCACCCTGTCTCTCTCGCTCTCAAGGAGGCTACCGAGCGGTGCGAGAATGCTTTCTCTCTCGCACTCGATGAGAGCGCTCGCGGGTGCCGGCAGCGGAATCGCTCGGCAGGAGCAGCCGGCTGGCGCCGATGTCTCTGCAAAGCGGTGCGGATTAGCATCAGCTTTGGGGCGCGGCGTTACTCTGCAAATCTAAGCTGCGTGTCAAGTTGTGTTTGATTTACTGCTTTAAGTGTAAATGTCTCATTTCTCCCTAAACTTATTGAGCAACGCTTCTCCAGGGACCCAGAAGAGCGACTATCCTCGCAAAAAAAAACTGAAAACGAACAGCATCCTTACTCTTCAGTGTTGCTGAAATGACCCTGAAAAAGCGAAGTTACATAACTCTCCCCCACCCCCACCCCCTCCCGCTGAGGAGTCCCTTTTCGCGATATTTTAAATGTGCCCGCGCGCGAGCGTTTGAGAGGAGAGGGCTGCCAAGCGCTGTTCGACACTCCAGCTTTGAGGAGTAATGAGGGATAAGGGAGGCTGCTGCTGGGCCGGCCGGAGGGGTAAATTACTGACAATTGCCTGTTTAGCCAATTGCCCTGCTGGCGGAGGGGAGGGGGGGCGGTCCGAGGGCAGAGACGAGCCGCCGGGGCGGGTCCAGCCCGCCACACAGGCATAAGGGCCCGGGGTTTTCTCAGGGGAATGGCGGTAGTCTGGGGCTTTCCGCTCGGCAGGGGTTGCGTGGCGACAGGCGGGTTGGTAAGGGGTGTAAGGCCGCAGGGGTGGGCTCAGAGGGGAGGGGAGGGGGTGGGAACGGGGTAAGCCTGAGACTAGTCGAGCGGAAGGATCAAGAGGGGTGGAGGGGGGGGCGCACCCCGGAACACCCGCCCCGCCCTGCCGTACTCCCGGAAGATGATGATGAGGCTGTGAGCGCCCAGGGACCGACCAGGGCGGGGCGGGGCGGGGTGGGGTGGGGCGGGGCAGCACCGCCAGCGATCTAGATGAGGTGAGTGAGGCGGGAGGAGGGGGATGGGCTTTACGGGGTCCTGCGACGCGCGGTCTCAGGGTGAATTCCCCGCGGGGACCACCGCGCGCTGTCCGCTTTTCCTTTTACATCCCCCCCACCCCTCCTCTCCCCAGAGCGGTACGCTCCCACTCTCCATTCTCCGTGACCCCGTCCTGGCCCTTGAATCCAGGTCAAGAGAAATGTGTGCCACAGGGTCGCACTCACCTGAACCTTCCTGGAAGAATAATCAAGGAGGTATGGAGGGTGGAGAGGAAGGGGGATAGGGGAGGAGAGCGAAAGGGGTAGGGGGAGAGGTGTGTGGGCTGGAGAGGGACGGGGTATACGCGGGGCTGTCCGTTCCGGACAACTTACGACTCCGGCCGGTGCTCCGGCCGGCAGGTGCCCCGGTGGAGTGGAGACATTCCCCGAGTGGCATCTCCATCCTGGGGACGCGTATAAGGGCACTCCCTCACCCGTATAGGTAGGTGAGTGGAAAAAAAAAGCGAATTTCAAATCACACACTCTAAATGTCAAGGCACAATTTTTGTCCATTCCTGGTGACGTCTGTGTGCGCAACTTGCAAGTTGCGATTTAGTAACCACGCAATGAAAAATTTACATCTTTTGCTGGACAAAATAAAAAATATTCCAGCAAATAAGTTACGGAATTGTCTCTTTCTAAGTTGTGCACACAGTCGTCACCAGAAATGGACAAAAATTGTCCCTTGACATTTAGAGTGCACAACGGCAAGTATGCAATTATTTTTCACTCACCTGCAAATGAGCGAATAAATTCACTCATCTGCAGGCGAGTGCGACATTCGTTCACTTGGGGTCCCAGTGTTCGCTGCTGCGGTTCCCCCCGCACGCCGCACCGAGGCGAGGTCGCCGCGTGCAGGTGAGGTGGCATAGGCGCGGTAAATCAGTTTGTCTGAGACCGAGCGCGCCACTCGAGACGCGACCGGCGAGCAATCATAAAGATAATGGCCTCTTCGATCCGGACGGAGCGCGGCGCAGGTTGATCCAGTTTGAGCTAAAGTGGCACACCGCGTATCGACGTCGGCGAAGACAGCCTTTGCATGGGGCTTCACTACCTCACTCTATCCGTCTGTCTCGCTCTCACCTTTCCCTCTCTTTCCCCATCCCGCTCGCTCGTCTGTCTCTTCTCTCTCTCTCTCTCTCTCTCTCTCTCTCTCTCTCTCTCTCTCTCTCTCTCTCTCTCTCTCTCTCTCTCTCCCCCCTCTCCTTCTTTAAGATGGAGAGGAAGATGAGGAAGAAGACCCGCATCGCCGTGGATCATAGCGTGAAATTTTCATAGCGATACAGCTTTCTGTATAAATACGAGATGTCAGGCCCAAAATAGGATGGAGATGAGGGTGAAGGCTGGCTGGTCTGTAAGTTGCGTGGGAGCGTGCAGACAGAAGCTGGTGCAGGCTGCTGTCAGGCTGCGCTGGGCTGCGGGAGCATTCAGGGCGCTCGACTATTGAACAGGGGAAAAAAGGCAGAGGGGTACCACCATCAAAATATTTCAAGTTGTTCCCTGACAAGGCTTCCTCTGGCTCTGCTTCTCTAAAGAATCATCTGCTTTGATTTCTCTTGTAAATGATAATGTCTTACATCTTCTTTTAACTGTGAAATTTTGTAAAATTTTCCAAGAAAAAAATCGAAAATTTTGGCAACGAATGCGATCGAAGTGTTTCCAAAATACTAGTACAGTTCGCAATTGGACCTTGCATGAATTCATCATTTTCCGTTTATTTCTTTGTAGGTCGAAGCTGGCAGAGTGCCAACCAGTAAAGATTTGCTAAATCCACTTGAACAGTGCCTCATGCAACTGCTCTCTCTGTAGTTTGTACGCGGTGACAGGCGTTGTGCCGAAACAAAGGCACGAAAATAAGCTCAATTCCATATCTCCTCTCTATATCTGTCACGCTTTATTCTTTCAAAAATTCCTTTCGTCGAGGCGTAATTCAATTAGACAGAGCTGACCCGGCCGGCAGCCTTGTGAGCTTGGGCTGCGTGGTAATTTCTTCTTTTCCATTGCCAACCTCCCCCGGAGCTCAACTATAAGCCCCGACCCCCACGCTGCCCGCGGCGGGGGCGGCCAGAAGGGGACCGGCAGGGGGGCGGACTCGGTGGACCCGGAGGGGCCTTGAGTTATTCGGGCGCACTTTATGCGGATTGTTCGTCAGCAGCTGTCGGTGGTTGCCGAGGAAAGGCAGACGGATTCCTCCCCCGCACCGGAACCGGCAGTCTACGCTCCAATAAGCAGAACCAGACCCAAATGTTCGCGCCAATTCGTGCCGTGCGGCGGCGCTTGTGCGCTGCATTCACCAGGCCGGATCACAGAACCAGGAACGAAGTCAGAGAATATTTCACTCGCCTATCAGTTCCATACTTATTCAAGAGTTCGTTTCTGTATCGACACATCCACGGTAAACACGTTATTCGCTTTGTGTCCAAGGGCCATATCGGACCTATACAAGTACGGAGATAGGAAGATTTCAGACGGCCGTCATTGAATCTGTCCGACTGTCCTTGGACACTAAGGAACCGTTTTTACCTAGTCTGTCTTTGATAAGGGGCAGTGCAAGTCTGATACGCGTCGCTCTTCATACATAAAGTACACACAACTATTTCTGCGGACGCCCACTCCATTTTTTCTTCTTTTCTTTCTCTCTCTTTCAGTCGGAACAAGCCGGTCCCAAAAGCATTTTCCATCCGCGTTGTGCACAAGGGGGATTTCCCTCCGGTAGCAGTTCACCTTGTTGGTCGCCGGAGCGGCGGAAGCGAATCCAGTGAACCCCTCGATGGAACGGAAGTAGTGAGAGTGCATGAAAAAATGGTTGTGGTCTCAAAAAAGCGTCTCAATATGTCACATACTTGTACGTGTGTGAATTCAAAGACACGCAAAAAAATATCGCATCCAAGCAAAAAGAAAAAATAGCCGGTATATATTATTTTTTAGCTGTATAAGCGCAGCTAATTTTTAAGCTACCGTGCTTCTTTACTTAGCTACCCAGCTATTTATTTTTCCGCTGTTTTGAGTTTTTAGCCGCAGTGCTAATTTCTCTTATACAATTTCAGCTTAGCATTTTTTTTTATCCGTATTCGCTTGGTTTTTAAGATTCTTATTTTCCTACTAATTTCACACGTTTTTCGCGGGAGGGGACATATTCATGTGCTAGTCGACTTGTTCATTATTTCACGTAAAAGGTTGATCCTCTGTCCTACCCTGGGCCGGGGAACAGTTTACATGAATGTTTAACCTTGCGATTAACCTTCGTTTTCTCCCCTCCCTTCTCTCTCTCTCTCTCTCTCTCTCTCTCTCTCTCTCTCTCTCTCTCTCTCTCTCTCTCTCTCTCTGTCGTGCGTCTTCCTCTATCAGAAGCGCGCGCGCACTCACACACACACCACACCAGATAAAGCGAGTAGCGATTAGTCATCAAGTGCCCCATTCACATCGCTGCGCTGCCTGTCTATACATCGGACGCTACGTTTGTAGCAACAGCATGTCTGATAAGGGCAGGGGTGGGGTGTCGAGGAGCACTGCTGTTCAAACCTTACGGTGAACGTCACTGTAATAAGCTACTGAGCTACAGGATGCACTGTTGGCTCACAGTGACCGCACACAGTGACTGTTGGCGCACAGTGACCCTTATGCGCTTTTATGAGTGAGGGTAGTGGGACGGGTCGGGGTCGGGTGAGGGCCGGCGCAGTCACAACCAAGCTGAGGAATGCTCTGCAAGGTAGAAAGAAGACGTCCGACACTGCGTCGAGCACTATGTTTTCATCCTTATTATTTTCATCGCCCTATCTGCTATGAATCGAAACTATAGTGCGCCTGTATACTCCAGCACAGGCAATGCAGTACTGTCAAGTACAGGACTGGGTACGGAAAACTGTGGGCAAAGGTACGGGATGACCGTACCTCATTCACTGTGGCCCCCACAGGACTCCATATGTTAAAAAAAATTACCGTGGTCCGTACTTAAAGACCGAATTCAATCAGGACATCAGGAAAAGGCTGACAAGGCAATTGTCTACCACACTTTACCGTGCTAAACACTGTGCTCCTTTTTTTGACACCCGCAGTGGCCGCATCCGAGGGGGAATGAACTCGCGTAGTAGTCTGGCCACTCTATCCCTTACAAAGGAGTAATAGTATGCGTACTAGAAGCGTGAAAGGAGCGCAAATGGTCAAAATTATCGATATTTTACTCATTTTTGGGTCGTTTTGGGCTGCTTTGGCCAAATCTATACAATTTCGGAGCCTAATACAACGCAGTGGACGTAATATAGATGGGTCACATATTTTAAGAGTAAATTACTCCTCGGCCACAACAAGAGGGAATACACCACTTGTATTTATCTCTCTTTGTCTCTCAATCTCTCTCTCTCTCTCTCTCTGTCTCTCTCTCTCCCTAGCTACGCTTCTCCGGCCTTCTCTCTCACTCCGATTGCCGCCCATGTCATGCATTGCTGATGCGATACATGTGCAATGTGCCCCGCGGTCCTCGCGCTTCACCGTCTGGAATCACTCACAGACAGACAGACAGACAGACAGACAGACAGACAGACAGACAGACAGACAGACAGACAGACAAGAGGAGGTGTGGACGTACTTCGTAGATCTGGTACCATTCTACTCCTCTGGGACCGTCTTCACCTGCTATGGGTCGGGTTCCGGTCGCTTCACTGGTCACTGCAGAACGCCCAGCTGTGTCCCGGCGGGGCGGGGCGGGGCGGGGCCTGGTCGGGTGCAAAGGGGTGGGGCAGGGTGGGGCGGGGCGTGGTTTGCTTAGCAGGGTGTGGCTCCGTGTCGACACGTAAGTCTGTCTGCCGGGTCTGAGCGGGACCCGTAGTCTTAGCTTAGCCCACTTTTCCGATCCAATACGCTGTTCAATACACTAACAAAAAAAAAAAAAAAAAAAAAAAAAAAAAAAACACTTTTATGGACCACCTTGGAAATCACATCAGGGCACTGGGAACTCGTATCAAAAGCACACACACACAAAATAAGGAGAAAATCACTGGAAAAGCAAAGGTGTGGGTGTGACTTAACACCTTTACACTGTTATTCAATTACAGTGACGTCACATTCTATTTCATGTGAAATCTGTCACATTCTTTTGGTTATTATTGTCACATTCGTTTGAATGAATGACTGTGAAACTCAGCCCATAGAGTCCATCCGTTTCACGTTATAAAGAATATAATATCACATTCTTACTAATGTGACAGTTTTCACTTCATAAAGAATGTGACGTCACAGTACTTGATTTACGGTGTACAGGGGTGTAGTAGGTTTATGCCTTTAGAATGCATGAAAATGTCGTACAGGTATTAAAAATTAATGCCTTTGGGTTGTTTGAATGCCTTTGAAATTAAACCTTTAACACCCCTGTAAAGGTGTTAAGTCACACCTTTGTTTTTCTAGTGAAGGAAAAAAAAAGAAGAAGAAAAATCCAAACAAGATCCAGAGATAATATTTGGGTTCATGAATTACGGCAGCGATATGTGTTCTGATTCGCGCTCATCGCTCGTCTATGTTTACCAAGGTTTGTTTAGTGCTTTTTTTCTTCTTTTTTTCTCCCCTTTATATACTCTTACTTATATTGACATAAAGCAGGGGGGAGAGCACTGGAAAAACTAATGTACATGTGTCACATGTCGACGTGTGACCAGTGTCGGTCACACCACGTAATGTGACCATGTTTTTGGTAACATTTGTAATGTGACATCCTTAATGTAATTCTTATAGGCATAACATAAGGATGGCTCCGGTTGTCACGCGACAAACGTGACCAGGCATATTGTCACGTTACGTAATGTGACATAAACTGGTTACATCAATTGACGTGACTCATGTCAAATTAGAATTTCTAGTGTCGAGGTAGGGGGTAAGGACTGCTCGCCGTGTGCTCGCCGAGATGACACACAGCTGCATCCGCGGATGCCGAAACACATAATCAGTTGACCTTGACTGCAGTAAGCGGCCGTTTTGCCCCGCCCCGCCCCGCCCCGCGCCGTGGGTCGGGCCACAAACAACCTGCACCTCCGCTGCGAGGATTTTATGGAGAGGGCGTTCCTCAGTCTGATCCTAGCTCACTACACAATTAATTCAATTATTTTGTGCTAGGCAGGGGCGGGGTGGGACGGGGTCGGGCGAGGCCCCACCGGTGCACAAACAGCCGATTAAGTCTTGTTTGTAGAAGTCCCCCACGCGATGCACCTCGGCTGGTTCTTGAAAATCTCCTCGAAAGCTTTCGATTTGCTATGCATGCATTACGTGGGAAAAAGTTTTAGGGTCGAAACTTAAGGAATGACGCGTACCCAGTTGTCTTATTTGTCCAAGTCACAACCACGGTGCAAGCTGCGTGGCGTGCAGGGCAAGCTGTGAAAATTACCTTTAAAATAATATTCGATGAAAAAGATGCTGACATTTCGTACCCTGTTTGTACAGGCTCTAAACCGCTCGAACCTCTTAAGTTATGACCTAGCATTTTTTCTTTGTTTTCCTAGAGTTATGCACTAATACAAAGCACTATGCTGCAGAGCTGCGGGATTGTTTTTCCACCGTCAAACTGAGCAGGCTAGCCGAGGGGAAAACAACTCTGAATTTTGGTGCACAAATTTTGTGAATTTTTGTGAATTTTTCTGACTTCTATTTATTTGAATTTTTTCTGAATTTTTGCTGGTATTTGACCTAACTTTTTCTGAATTTATCTAACTTTTGCTGATTATTTCTAAACTCTCCTGAACTTCTTTTTACGTTTCCCGATTTTCTTCGGAATTACGAGGTTTACAAAAATTTTCGAGTTGTTTCCCCCGAGGCTAGCAGACTGCGCGCAGACACCGCTCTGCAATGAGGAAGAGCAAATTACTATGTGTGTAGCGGCGCCGCGCGAGCACCGTCCGTGTCCCGGACAGGGCCACGCCGCCACACGACACCACGCCCCGCCACGCCCCGCCCCGCCACGCCCCGCCCCGCCACGCCCCGCCACGCCTGCGCCACACCATGCCACGTCATGCCCCGAGCCACGAAGCTCTCATGCTTGGCATAATCCGCCGCATACCAGAAATGGAAATGACTCGCCCGCGTGATTAGAACGCCCACAACAGCAACCATCGTTTCCCCAAACTCGGGTGTCATCGGTCAGTAAAGGAATAATAACGCCATTGTCACACGCAGCTATTCGCTGCATCGCAGTGGTCCAAATACAAAGACGGTCGACATAACGTTTACGGTTTAATACGGTGAAGTTTGCAATTCCTGTTTTCGTAGTCACATGAGCCGTTTGTGTTGCCGTGTCACGTGTGACGAGTCAGGGATGCAAAGTGGAGAGGAACAATGAGACGAAAAGTTTGAGAGAAGCGCGCAGCCCATTCCGGTGAGCACGTCTGAGCCCGACCTTGCGATGGACACAGGGTTGGGTGCTCCCCCCCTCCCTCTCCCTCTCTCTCTCTCTCCCTCTCTCTGTCCCTCCTGGCTAGCTGTCGACGTGTTTCTGGACGCAGAGAACGTCGCCAGATTGTGAATATGTATGACACCCGCTGGCGGGCCGTTTCAGCACCGACCTCGAGATCTGCTAGGGGAAAAAAAAACGTATCCATCGCCAACCAGTTTCCTTTGAGGTCCAAGTCTCGTACAGCCGAATAAGTACGTTAGGAAACACACCGACTACCACGAAAATGGAAGTGGATGCCTGCCAATGTATCACCTTCACTGGTGTCATTTTTGTCGTAAACCATCTTACAGCTCCTCGACGATATTCCTTTAGTTCCCGCGAGGGAGGGAAGGACCGATGAAATTCCACTTCCGGGTGGGGGTCGTGGTCGCGCAGCCGCCCAGAGAGAAAGCCTGAGTGGGTAGGCAGAGCGCGCGCAGTGGTGCGCTCGGGTTGCCTACCCTCACCCCTGCGGGCGCTCCGCTCCCTGCACGACCCGGCGCGGTCCACTACCCCTCCCCCCCCCTCCTCTCTGCCTCAACAGCGGAGCAGGAGGAAGAGGAAAAGTGGAGGAGAACGGGGGAGCGGAGGAGGGGAAGGGAAGGGAAAGATGCGGGAAGAGGGACGGAGTGCGGCTTGTGGCGCGGTAGGTTTGAACATCGGGGAAGTATATCAACAAAGTTAGGCAGAGAGGCACATGATAGTTGGGGTTGGGGTCGGGGGCCGGGGGTGCGGGTGAGTTCCTCACCGCGAGGGGGGCGTCCTGATGCCGCCAGCCATGGGGCTTCGTACTTCGTGCGGCAGGCGAGGCGCCGCCCGCCGCCCGCCGCCCGCTGCCCGCCCGCCGTGGGGCAGCTGCTCGCGCCGGCGGCCAGCCGGCCGGCCGACAGGCGTGGGGTAATCACGTTAGTGTTGGCCAGCCGGTTGTCCCCTCGACCCCCTACCCCTTCCCTCTCTCTCTCTCCACCTCTCTGTTCGTCTCCTCTCTCTTCTATTCAAACCCCCTCCCCCCCGTCGTCGCGACAGGACAGAGATGCAGTCCAGCAGTCTGGCCTGGCACCTCACACAACCTGTAGCTGTAGCTAAGCTGTGAGCGGTGCGGCGAAACCCCTACCCGTCGGGGGGCGGGGGTAGGGGGGGGCGAAGAGCTGTTTCAACAGCAGTATAAATAGGAGCGGATAGATCTGTTACGCTTGATTTCAAGCGTAATCTCAGAACGCTTGAAAAATGGGCGTAAGGTTGCGTCTTAGTTTTACCAGTTTATAGATTTTTTTAAAGAGGTCCCGCACGGAAAGAAGAAATTATTATGATATATTTTTTAAAAAAACAGCATTTTAGCTCGGGAGGAAAGAATAATTCACTCTCGATTCCTAACGATAGAGCGTTGTCAGAAACGGGCAGAACGACTGACTCTACGGAAATGGGGAATGGGGCATGGCGGGGCGTGGCGGAGTGCGGCAGCGGCGGGACCAGGCTTGTGGGCAAGGGTTGGTAATGGCGGCTAGGAAGCACACAGTTTACTGTGGTGGACGTAATGGGACGGAAAAGAGGGGGTGAGTGGGTGGGGGAGGAGGGAGAGGAGAGAGAGAGAGAGAGAGAGAGAGAGAGAGAGAGACAGAGCAGACAGAGAGACAGAGAGAGGGCGGGAGAGACACGGAAGGAACGCATGGCTGACGTGGGCTTTAGATTGTGTTATTTTTGCCTTTTCCGACAAACCCACGACTCACTTAGTGTGTGTTGTCGTAACATCCCATATGTCCGAGCGCGCTGCAGAGGGACGGACGCAGGGGGCGGCGGGGGCGGCACTGCTTGGCCCGGACAGCGATATCCTCTCCCCCTTGGTTCCCACACAATGTCGCTGCCATATCGTGGCGTCGCCCCTGGCCTTTCCCAACTCAAATGAAACATTTCTAATTTTGTCACGACCGTGCGTGCGAGCTGACCGCCGCCTGGGAACTGTGAAAAATAGCGAAGCTCAGCTATGTTTCTCCCTATAATCCGTATCTTCTTCTTCTTCTTCTCCTCCTTCATGTTTGATCAGAGCGCTACGGGATCCGAACTGTAAATTACCGTATAGATTATTGTTGTATTGAACTTCACAGTTCAGACGGTAGATGACAAAAAATTTCGAAGCGTTTTTCCCCCTTATTTTACAATGTGGCTCGGTAGTTAAGAGAGGGGGGAGGGGGGGGGGATATAGCTGCGGGCAGACCGGACAATAATCCAGGGCGGCCGTGGGTCGCGGCCTTTCTCCTTTCCTCCCTCCGCCCACCCCCGGCCCGGCGGCCACCTCGGGCACGCACTACACCAGCTTTATGGCGTGTGGCATCATGTAAGCCCTTGCGGTGGGTGTTAGGAGGGCGAGTCGACGACAATGGCGGTGTCAGCGCAAAATTGAGAAACTGGGGTCTGGGGTCCACTCTCATTTCTACACCTGTAGGAGCAAGCACAATACGGTTGTACGGTTGTGCGTGGTGCGGCCGCACTCTGGAAACAATGTCACTTGTTTCAAGAGCAAATTCAATCTTGAGCCACGTTGTTCTATCTTGGATCAGGAGTAACTATTTTTCTGGGAGTTTAATTCAGGCGAGCACGATTCGCTCGTTTCCGTGACGGCTACTTCTTTCTGCTGCATCAACAAAATATTACCTGCGACTGCCAACTGTAATGCTGAGACAGCAAACAGATTTGCTGATCCAGCAAAGCAATTCTGCTCTCACAGCAAAATTTATTATTTTCCTGGAGTCGCAAGCAAAAGCACGAGAAACGCGCCGTATTTGCTGACACACGGCAAGTCTTTTCTCTCCCTCCATGCACCGGCCGGGCGGTGGAGTATCGCGGTGAGGACAGGCCGTCCGCAGGGACAGACGGACACGGGGAGACGAGACACGCTGGCTTCCTTGATCCGATTAAACTCCCAGAGATTCGCGGCGCGGCGGGGCGGGGCGTAGGCCCCACAGATGAGCGGGAGCGGCGCCGACGCTCTCCCCCCCCCCTCCCCTGTGGGCGAGGTCAAGTTTACGACCGCCAAGCGACCGTTTTCAGCGGTCACCTGCAGCTCAGAGACACTCTACTGATGAGCGCCCCAAGGCAGGGCGAAGCTTTACCGTAGCAGTTTTTTTTCCTAAACCAAAGGGGAAACCACTTTGAAAATTTTTATTCGCCACGTAATTCATAAAAATTCAGAAAAAAAAATCTGCTAAATTTAGGCAAATTTTACGAAAATTTAGGAAAATTCTAAAAAATGTGGACCCCAAAATCCAGAGTTTTTTCCCTCTCGTCTACTGTAGCGCTCATTTTTTTTTTTGTTTGAAAAAAAAAAAAAAATACGACAGAAGTGTAATTCTTGGCGCTATTCACAGCACCGCACTGTAAGGCTTGCTTACGCGGAGCTGAGCCTCGGGCCAGAGCACAGCCTGCTGCTGCAGAGAGCTGACTCGGGCTAATAAGCAGACAGGACGGCTGCCGAAACGGGAAATGCTTGAGTCGACACGACCTCCGCGGCCGGCGGACGCGCTCCCCCTCCCCCCTCGTTCTGTCTCTCACTGTCTGACTGTCTCTCCCCCCCCCCCTCTCTCTCTCTCTCTCTCTCTCTCTCTCTCTCTCTCTCTCTCTCTCTCTCTCTCTCTCTCTCTCCCCCTCCCTCTCTCTCTCTCTCTCTCTCTCTCTCTCTCTCTCTCTCTCTCTATCTCTCTCTCTCCTATCCCTCTCCCGTCTTTCCCTCCATCTCCCTCCTCTCTCTGTCTTTCTCTCACTCTGCCAGCGTGTTTCGCGCCTCGCTACAAACGCTCTAATACGTTTATCCTCATCGCCACATGAGGGGCGGGTTGCGCGCGGCCCGGCCGGGCCCGGCTCAAATGGGATTCTGTACGCTGACGCTCTGCTCCTCCGCGCCTCAGCGGCCTCAGCCTCAGCGCCCCTACACCCGCCAGCCTGCCTCTCGCGCCAACCGATTGGCTCTGAGGAGAGGAGGGCGGGGCGGGATATAGCAGACGTGTTTGCTGAGCCCAGCGGAGCCCAGCGGAGCCCAGTGGAGCCCAGCGGAGCGCTCTGTTTGGGCCTTTGAACGCAGCAAGTGGCCGACCGACGTGTATACCTGTAGTATCAGCGAGATATCTTCCGATGCCCGCGAAATATACTGCTAGCGGGCTTAGGGGGAATTATTACTCTTAAAATATATGATGCGACCCGACTGTACGAGGCTCTGAAATTGTATAGAGTTGGCCGAAAGCAGGCAACAACAGTCCAAAACGACCCAACAATGAATACAATATCGAGAATTTCGGCTATAGCGCTCCTTTTCTTCTATTACGCATACTATTACGCCATTGTAAGGGATAGAGTGGCCCGACTATAACGCGAGTTCAGTCTCCCCCATCTCGGGCCGCACTTTCAAAATCCTGACAGCCACTGGAAAAAAAATTAGTCGTGAGGGTTTCGGAAAAAATGTCCGTGACAAATGTCGTCAAATTACGACTTCGAGTTACACTGGAAATCCAAGTGAACGAATGTCACACAGGTGTGTGCATGTTTGTCGCACACTTGCAGGTGAGCGGACAACCATTCGCTCACCTGCAGGTGTGCGACATTCGTACACTTGGATTTCCAGTGTGTACAGTTTACGAGTATTTTCTGACGTCGAGTTTCAACAGTCAAAGCGGTCGTATATTTACGACTTGATGTACTCGTCAAGCATTTAAAAAAATCGTCAAGCGACGAATATTTATCTCAAAGTGAGAGCAGTGTTTTGTAGAGCTCAGAAAATAGCGGCGTGATAATGTGGCTCGCGCATGAGGAAATTTCTTTCGCGGGCAAACGATATCCGCAAATAGGTCCAGTAGGCCGGAGAGGCGCCGGTTGTGGTCGAGCTGGACCATGGGAGGAAGAGGAGGGCACAACAGGAGGAGAAGCTCGTTACGATTAACAACTCGGCTAATCCCAACTCGATACTCCTCGCCGAGGCCTCCCTCAGTGCTAACAAGGACGTGTGTTCCAAGTATATATCATCTGAGAGGTGACGCGGCTGAGGGGCGCGGGGGGGGGGGGGGGGGAGTGAGAGAGAGGGGTTGGGGGGAGAGAGGGAGAAAGGAGGAGTGGTTTGGAGGCTCCGCTCACATCTCTGTCAGGATAACGACGCCACACTACGCCTCCACCTCGCCACGAGGTGCCGCTGTCGCTCCCATGTCAATCTCTCTCCTTTCACTCTCCGTCCCTCTCTCTCTCTCTCTCTCTCTCTCTCTCTCTCTCTCTCTCTCTCGCTCCGCTCTCTCTCCCGCCGCCCTCTTTCACCCAGCGCTACGCAAACGCCCCCCGCGGGCCTCCGCTCCGCCGCCCGCCTGCCACTTACCGCCCTCAGATCGAGACAAATAAGGTGGTGCGTAGAAGTTGAACCACAAGCCGTCAACCTCCCTACCCGACCATATTCCACCCCAACACGACCCACCCCACCCCATGCCTTCCCTCCTCCGCAGCCCTTTCTCCGCCTCCCGTCACTCACTTCTCATTCATGCTCCTCTGTTAGTTGCTGCTCCACGCAAATGAGGGTGTGTTCAACTCCCAAGGACTTGCACGGCAGGGTAGTTTGCGCGCGGCGCCAGTCGTATCCGCGGTGGAGGCCGGTCCGGGGGAGAGACGCGCCATAGAGGAATGCTGTACGACAAACGGAATGACGATGCTTACTTTTTATAGGTTCTTGGGAAGTGGAACAAGTGTCGACATTTGTAACCCACTCGTCTAATAGCTGTGTCTCCGAGGAGGGCGGGCGCTGCCCCCCGCCCCGCCCCGCCCCGCCCGCACCTCACCCCGCCCCACCCCGCCCCACCCCGCCCCACCGCACCCTCAAAGCGCTGGATGCGCCGGACATGGCCGTTATGGAAATCCAACGACAAGCGTCTGTGAGTGAGGGGCCCTGCCCGGAGTCGGGGTGGGGTGGGGCGGGGTGGGGCGGGGTGGGGCGGGGTGGGGCGGGGCAGGGCAGGCGACGGGACCGAAGGCGACAGGTACAATCAGGGAGCGGTGTTTATTGGGTCCGCCTGCACGCCAGGCACTCTGCAAATCTAAGTGTGTAGTAGTTTGCCACTTTAAACTGCGAAACTAAAGTTCTGCAGTTATAAGTGCAGAACTTTTTTGTTCTACAGTTATAACTGCAGAACTCTTCAGTTCTGCACGTGGGGCCCACAGCTCAGAAAAATTTTGTACACCTGATTTCCGGATTTCAAAGATTTCACATGATTTCAGGTGATTTCAACGAATTTCAAAGATTTCAAGTGAATTCACTGATTTCGCGAGATTTCACATGATTTCAAGTGATTTCCATTGATTTCACATAATTTCCATTGATTTCAGTTAAATGTCTACCGAATTCATATGATTTCCATTGATTTCGTGAGATTTCCAACGAATTATCAAGTATTTTTGGGACGACCTCAGAAAATACACGCACAGCTGATCCAAATTATTCTCTCAATTACATGATTAAATAGGATTTTTACGAAATTACTGTGAATTATTTCGATTTATTCCAAATTATTGGAAATTAACTTGCAACTGCGCAAAATAATCACAATAATTTTAATTAATTTTTAAAAAAATTCAGAAGCAA
Organism: Frankliniella fusca; assembly: GCA_029379305.1. Lineage (NCBI taxonomy): Eukaryota > Metazoa > Arthropoda > Insecta > Thysanoptera > Thripidae > Frankliniella > Frankliniella fusca. The sequence goes on from JAHWGI010001090.1 coordinate 1,170,648, forward strand.
ATTTTGCTCTGCAATTGAAAGGGTGGCGTGAAAACATGGAAAATTTTTGCGGCAGTAAACCTCCCGAAGGAGGTTGCGGTTCCCGCCAGGCACAGGGCTTTTACCCCCTGTGGCAGCCAACTGCTTCGGTGTTCCATGGGAACCGGCGCTTTGCTGACTGCGATCCTATCGCGCAATTCGACAGATTTGATCCCCGTACCACCATTGGCCTACCCCTAGAGGTACGAGCGGTGTCAAGGGCGTTAGACTTCCTGAACCCAGTTTCAGAGGCCTTACCTCAGAGGGGTACGCGGGATTCGAACCCACAACCCCGAGTGCCGACACGTAGCCAGAACAGGAAGCGACCCAACGCCCAGAGCCACCGAGCCAACGGCGGTGAGACGTGTTTAACTTCTACTTGACCTGCCCTGGAGCAGCTGCCAAAGGAAATGCCAAGCGCGAAAAACACTTTCTCGAGTGGGAGTCGAACTTCGGACCACTCAGTTCGGTGTTACGCGCTCTACCAACTGAGCCACGACGCCACGATGACTGTACAGTGCGACGGGTTCGAGTTGTATTTGCCCTGTCCTCCTGGCTGGAGGCTGCACGATACGAGGCACTACACTACAAAAGCTCTGAAAATTTCGGAAGTTTGGACGCAAAGAATGAGGTTCATCAATTTTTTAAACATACAGCACGTCGCTTTGAGCCACATACTGCGCTGTTTTTTAGACGACACGACAAGTCTTAAAATGTTCAAAATTTACCCCATGTCTCAAGCAAAATGGTCCAGTTTTAAGCTAAGCAAAGGATTCTGTTAAATTAAATCCCTAACCGGATTTCTGAAAGGGACGTCCGGCGGCTCCTTGAAATCCACCAACGCCTCTGGTCCGCTTCCCCAGGGCCGCGCCGCACCACCCACTACCCACTGAGGACCGCTCTCGTCCCCCCGTCCTTGTCGCACCCATGGCGGTGCCCTATGTTTAGGGTTGGCAGGATCCCTCGCGTGCGACAAGGACGGAGGTGCGAGAGCGATCTTCGGGCTCCGGCCGGCGCTGGACTGGGAAGTGGGGGGGAGCAGCGACCACATCACACTCCGCACTCCCCGCCGGGGCCGGGGGCGCGCAAGGTCCTACAGTAGGTTGTGTCACTTGGGGTATCGTGCTCTGATTGGGTGACTGATCGTGACGTCAGCGTCAGTACCCCCCGCGCCGTATTTGAAATTGCTGGAAACTCAATTTTATTGCATTACTGTTTAACTAAATGGTCTATTAAAATATACTGCCAGAGTAGCATGTACAAGGCGTGGGAGTATTTTAGCACACGAATTTCGACTGGATCGTTTGTTTGCGACCTGATAAGTAATGGATAAGAGTTACCCTAACCTCTCATCCAACATGGCCGCCCTTCTTGCACCGGCGACTGGCAGGTTATGATAGATGTCATCCGTTTCATATCTAGTGACGGAACGACCATCTAAGTCCAAACTTGGTGCAATATCTAAGCAAAGGACAACATAAAGACATTCTAGAGATTATTTTTCATTGAACTGACTTTTGAGGGTGAAAAAAGTTAAAACGGTTGATCAGCAATTTGAAATACGGCGCGGGAGTACTGATGCTGACGTCACGGTCAGTCACCCAATCAGGGCACGATACCCCAAGTGACACAACCTACTGTAGGACCTTGGGGGGCGCGTACGGCCGCGGGCGAGGGGTTTCCCACTCCGAAACTCACTGTATACTCTGGCGAAAATACTGTCGCGCATGCTAGCAGCGCCCAGGGCCCAGCTCATACACTCATTGCTAAATCTTCATCGCGCGCGTAACTCCCGGCAAATCGCACTCTAGCTCTCACAATTCGTCATGACTTGCTCGCATATGTGTCGAAACGTATAATTTCGGTTGTCTCAGTATTCAACGGCCCGGTACGTTGGCAATCCCTCACGACCTTCTTTCAGGATTCGCCTTCGCTCAGACCTGCACTCGCCAGTTCACCGACTCGTTGTTGGGCACCCCGGCGAAATCATTTATATGATTATATGAATATTATATGAATATTATATCATTTATATATATGAAATGTGTAACGTGATTTCTTTGACTTTCAACCCTCTCTTTGTATCTTTAATGTTTTGTTTTTATTTTCCTTTTGATCTGTCAAGGAAAATTGCTGTTACTTTTTTTTAATCTTTTACCCCTATTGTTGACTTTTTAATTCTTTTTTTCAATGTTTTGTTCGATTGTTCTCGACTTTTCGGGTTCACTGTGAAAAATATCTTTGTAGGTTTACGATAAATTTTGTAAATCAAGATTTACGAAATATGTTGTAAATTTACGACGGACCTTTTTTGCTCGTAAATGAATTTCAAGCCGATATGTTGTGCTTGTAATTTTACGATTAGCAATTGTAATTTTACAACTGCACTTCGTGGAAAATTTTCCCGTAAACTTACGACTATTTTTCACAGTGTTTTTCTGAATATTTCTTCTTGAGTTTAGTTTGATTTTGCTTTCAGTTTTTAAATTTTTTTTTTTTTAAGCCATTTTTCGAGTTACTTCCCCCTCGGGGCAACCAGTGAGGGACACCTCGGGCGGATAGGAATGGGGAGGGGGTGGAGCAGCTCAGGGGCGAGGGCGGCCCAGCCTGTAGGGCCCATCGGCACGCCCCGGCAGGGTGCCCCCCACCCACACACACACACAGACACACACATGGGAATGGCGTTTGGGGTGGCGCCCGCGTCAGGGCGCGCCATGTCATCAGTTTGGAGGCCAGCCGTCTGATCCCGTAGGCAGGCGCGTATTAAAGGGGGGGGGGCGATTGCCCCCCCCCTCCCCCCTGAGGCCTCTAGACTGCCGCCTGAAAGGTAGGCAAATTGTGCTACAAAACCCCTGTATGTAGGCAACCTGAAGGGCACCGCCCCTGTCGGTCGGACCTTAATACGCCCCTGCCCGTAGGTCGCTCGCCCTCGCGACTTCATCCTTTTCGCACTCACAAAGGCCATGCCGTCCCCAACATGGCACATCTTTATAGGTGCGACAAGGACAAAGGTGCGAGAGTGATCTTCGGAAGCAGACGGCTGTATATGACCGCGGGTTAGGTGTGCAGAGGCGCGGCGGCGGCCGCGGGGCCAGCAGCCGGGAGGTGAGCCGGAAGAACCCGCCCTGCCCTGCCCCGTCCCAACCCCGCCCTGCCCTACCTGGTCCTGCCCCGCCCCCGCCTCGACCGGCCCCGCCCTCAGCCCGGTGGTGCCCGAGATGAAGCGCGTCCCCCCCTTCCCCCGGTGGATCCGGGCTCTCCGCGTCCCGCCCCCGACCCACCCCGCTCCGCCCCGCCAGGCAGAAGGGATCGCCCGCGGCATAACGTACAGGGCTACGCAGCCGCTAGACCACGTGACCTATTTTTGGACGCGAGCTTTCGATCGAGTGTCATCCCCGCGGCTTTAGCCCGCTCCCCGCGCCTCGCCACCCTGCTCCAGTCCAGCTACACCGAGAGCTACACGAGGGGAAAACAACTCTGCATTTAGGTGTACACATTTTGTGAATTTTCGAGAATTTTTTTGTGAATTTTAGTTAATTTTTTATTGAATTTTTACGTAGATTTTGCCAAAATTTTTGAAAATTTGCTGCATTTTCCCCCAAATTTTCCCATTTTTTTCAATTTTCCTGTCCCTTTCCTGAATCTTTGTGAATTTCTCAGAATTATTCTGAATTTTCATGAATTACGAGGTGTGCACGAAATTCAGAGTTGTTTTCCCCCTCGGAGCTACAGCTGCCCGGGCCCGACTTCACCTCAGACCCATGGAGCTTGCAGCCATCTGAGCTAGCGCCGCGTTTGACAATAAGGTTGCCAGGTAAGTACGCGAAAAAAAAATTCCCTACGAATACACCTGTGTGAGGCAGACGAGAATCGAGGCGCGCCAACTTCGTGAACTCGGTATAAATTCTCCGCATATGAGACTCAACATTTTGCCCATAATAAGGCCAGTGCGGAGACCCGCCTGCCTCTCACAGGTGTGTTTTTTCGCGGGGATTTATTTTTCCCCCTACTGCTGTAGCAGCAGCACTGGCACGCCGGCGCGAGTCTCCGCTGCGCGTCCTCCAGGGTGTGCTCAGGCCGCCCCCAGCAGCCCCAGGTGGTCTCCAGCAGAGCCCCAGGTGCGAGCAGGGCCTTCCATTACGATACGGTTCAACAATGTTACAGCGGCGTGACGCTGGGGCGGGCGTGACGGGGTGGTGCGGGGCGGGGCGGGGTGATGCGGGGCGGGGCGGGGTGAGGTGGGGCGGGACAGGGCGAGGTCGTGTGCGGCGGGAAGGCGTGCTACCTTGGCTACTCGGCTGTCTACCGCCCCGCTGCTAGCGTGCGACCCTACCGACCGCAACCAGGGGCCGACGCCCCCGGCTCGGCCCGGCCCGGCCCGCCGGGTAAGGTGAGGTGAGGCGAGGTGGGACCCGCCGGGCCGGTGCTCTAACCTCCCTCAGCCCTTTCTCGGCGCGAGCGCTAGAAAACGCACTATCCCATACCCGACACGTCTCTCTCAATTTACTTTTTTTTCTGTCTGACGGTTGATCCACCCCGTCTCCATGTGCCTCGCCTCGCCTCTCCCCATCCGCGGCCTTTTGCTCCTTTCAGGGTCCGATTTGCTTTTCACTCTGGGAACTCTTCAAGAGGCTCTTTAAGTCGCAGGCCGCGTCACGAGGAGAGGACGGGGGAGCAGGGGGTGGGGGAGGGGGTGGGGGTGGGGGGGTGGAGGGCGTCGACATCGTGGCCGGCCCAATGCCATAGCCCCTGCCCTGCCTCAGGCTTGGAGTCAAAACTTAGCAAAATCTCTATGCGCCAATCTATTTATTTTGTGAAAGTCCCCACTACGGTTCACCTCAACTGGTTCCCAAAATTTTGTTGTTACCTGGGCTTCAAAAGGCTACAAAAAGTATAACTTGCGCGTAATTTTTTTCAAGTTGAAACTGGGAAAAAAATTTCTTCGCCAAAGCAGTCTTATTTGCCAACGTCCCACTTGCAGTGCACGTCGACTGGCCCTAAAAGGGGAAAAGAAAAGAAAGAAAACAAGGTTTTGCTAGTTTTCGATATGTTTTTCCCCAGGCTTCAAAGTAGGCCAAAACATTATTTCTTGCGTACAATTTTTTTCGAGCCGACACTTTGGAAAAAATCTGTACGCTGAGTAAGATATTTTGGACTGTTTGGAATAGTTGTAATCAAGTTGTAATACCGTCTGACATAAAACCATTCTTATGCCATCCAACAACTCTTTAAAAATTAAAAAAATATATATATATATGTTCCAGAACAATAGTATTTCCAAAGATTCCATAAATTCCTGAATACATTCCAAATGTTTTAATGGAATATATTGGAGTAGTATATTCCATGTGCTCCTTAAAGTCAAAGTGGCTCGACCCCCGGCCGCGGCTCCAGCCCGCTGCCTCAGCCCCTGCCCCGGACCTAGCTCTGGCCTCGGCTATCCTGCTGTCAGAAGCATGCCTAGGGCAGCCAAGGAGTCGCTCGCGCCGCCCTTTGAGTGTGTCTCCTACCTGACTTTGTTATGGTAAACGAGCGTACATCCCGGCCCGGCCCGTCACGCACCGCCACGTTCCGCCACGCCCTCTCTGACATGGTCACCGGCAACTTACTTAGCGTTGTTGGTCCCGTGGATGAATGGGTAATTAGGAATGAATTAAGGGCGAAGCCTTGGGAATGTAGGCGAACGGCGTCCCCACCCCGCCCCGCTCCCCCCGCCCCGCCTCGCCCCGCCCCGCCCCGCCTGCCCCCTTTTACTCCAATCCCTTCCGCGATACACGCACCGCGCGTCCTTATTATTCGTTCTGCGCCGGAGAGATCTCGAGGAGAATGCGAGCGCAGACTTGGCTATGGATCTCGCCGCGAGATGGATGCCGTTTGCGATACTTGTTTTGGTCGGGGTGGTCGATACTTCGGTGTCTGACGTTTGAAAAGCAATTTTATTTAAAAGAAGACGTTGTTTTAACTGACAGTTGGCGTTGTGGAGGTATAGATACACATGAATAATTAAAACAGTAAGGGTTGCGGTGGCAGGGGTGGCGGAGGTGGCAGGGCACGAGGGACGAGGGGTCGGAGGCGGTTCACAATGAGAATTGGGGAACCTAACCTGAGGGGGCGGGATAGGGTTGACCAGGACGCGGCGGGGGAGAGGGAGAGAGAGAGAGAGAGAGAGAGAGAGAGAGAGAGAGAGAGAGAGAGAGAGAGAGAGAGAGAGAGAGAGAAGAGAGAGAGTGAGGAGAGTGAGTGAGAGAGTGAGTATGAGTGAGTGAGTGAGTATGAGTGAGTGAGTGCGAAAGAGAGTGGGAAAGAGAGAGGAGCGAGAGAGATAGAAAGTCGAAAGTGAGGTGGGAGATGGGGCCTTGGCTGAGTCGTCCTGTGCTCTGCTCTGCCCATGCCCCCGCTATAGCTCGGCTACCCATGTCAGCGGGACAGAGCCCGGCCCGGCCGTCGGGGCGTTGCTTACGGTTGTGGCGCGGCCAGACAGGGACTCGGGTCGGGGCCCGGCCGGGTCCTGAAGGTCTTGAACCAAATCCAGGATTACGGACAGATCAGGCCGACTGGGCTGGGCTGGGCTGGGCTGGGCTGGGCTGGGCTGGGCTGGGCTGGGCGGGGCTGGGCTGGGCTGGGCGGGGCGGGGCGGGGCGGGGCTGGGCGGGGCTGGGCTGGGCTGGGCGGGGCGGGGCTGGGCTGGGCTGGGCGGGGCTGGGCTGGGCTGGGCTGGGCTGGGCTGGGCTGGGCTGGGCGGGGCTGGGCTGGGCTGGGCTGGGCTGGGCTGGGCTGGGCTGGGCGGGGCTGGGCTGGGCTGGGCTGGGCTGGGCTGGGCTGGGCTGGGCGGGGCTGGGCTGGGCTGGGCTGGGCTGGGCTGGGCTGGGCGGGGCTGGGCTGGGCTGGGCTGGGCTGGGCTGGGCTGGGCTGGGCTGGGCTGGGCTGGGCTGGGCGGGGCTGGGCTGGGCTGGGCTGGGCTGGGCTGGGCTGGGCTGGGCGGGGCTGGGCTGGGCTGGGCTGGGCTGGGCTGGGCTGGGCTGGGCGGGGCTGGGCTGGGGCTGGGCTGGGCTGGGGCTGGGCTGGGCGGGGCTGGGCTGGGCTGGGCTGGGCTGGGCTGGGCTGGGCTGGGCTGGGCGCGGCTGCTCTGGGGAGGGAGGGAGAGTGTTGTGGGGCGCGGGTCGGCGCGGGTCGGTCGGGTGGGCAGTGCGACCGTAGCCGATAGCCTCACAGCGGGGTGTCGTGCGGAGCGGCGGGGTTGAGCCACACATTCAGCCCCCCTTCGAGGGGGGTTCTTACGACTCCCGGCCACGCCAATATTTCTCCCGCTGCCGGATTTCTTCCGTGTCAGCGGCCGTAAAGAACCACGCGGTGGCCTTGACTTTTCGGCGCCCACTCTGTGTGCAAAATGTTTTCCATTTCGTCATTATTAGATTTTTTTTGAAAGAAGAAATCTCTTCTTTTTGGGTAAAACGTATGTGACTTAAGCGTTAAGTCAAACGGTGTGAGCAATTATGGTCAGAGTGGAGGAATGGAAGTCCGCCCCGACCAGGGGCGTAAGAGCCTATGGGGCCGGGGGGGCACGTGTGAGGTCCAATTTGAAAGCTCGCGGGGACCATGCAGCAAACCCTTCTAACTGTTGAACCAAGAAATGGCCTCCAGAAAGCCCGATTTTCGCCTTTTTCAATGCCATTATTCCGCTTTCTTTTTGTAAGAGGGCGAACTTTGGCATCGAATATGGCCAAAATTTGGCATTCCTGAGAAACATACCAGAGCATTAAAAAGGGATGAATGTCGGTGTTAAAAAAAAAAAATAACGCCAAGGCCACAGCGTTGACAATGCGATTAGCCCTTGTAAGGTAGGCAAACCACCTACGTGCCCTCCCCTCCCCCACTTTGCAGGACCTTCCTACGCCCCTGGACCCGGCCCGGTCGGACCCGGGACGCCCCGCCCCACCCGAGCCTGCCACGCCCCGCCCCGCTCCGGCCCGCCGCGCCAGAGGCGTTGGACGGCAGGATTTCCATGCATTGAGCAGGCTGAGCCGCGCGGCGCAGACTCAATCTCCCTCATCCCCACTACTCCGCACGACTCTACGACGGATCTTCTCAGGAGGGGCATGAGGAGGAGTGGTGGAGGGGGAGGCGTGCTGGCCGAAAGGTGCAGAGTCAGAATCCACACCAATTTCAGAGAGAAAATAAGAAGCAAGGCAATGGCTTGCAAAGGGTTCGTTACATAGCGAGTAGCGAAATTTTTAAGCCAAATCAACCCAAACTTTGATTTTGAAACTGATGATAAGCTGTAAGAGCACACTTTTTCCTTTGCAAAAGCGGAGGTATACAGAAATAAAGCAAACATGGCTAATCGTTTGCAAAAATAGCAAAGTTTTCGATTGCCCCACTTACAAAATTCGTTAGCCTCTGTGTAATGAACCCTTCTCAATTTGAACTAACCCTTTTTTTCCCCGTCCATAGCGGTGTGCGCGCCCTCCAGGCAGACGAATGTCAACGCCTCCGCCTCCCCCCCGCCCCCCCCCGTGTCGGCGCCATTGGATCTAATTATTATTTTGTTCCAGAGACAAGTTCCACGAGCACTCCGCCAGCAGAACCAGCATTTCGTTTTTGCGTCCTCGCCCCCGTCGCCACCCTTGCCCGGCGAATTTCCTTCCTAAATTAACTCTGTCTGTGTATCCTGCGGGCCCGTCCAGCCCTGTTCCGCCCCGCCCCGCCCTGCCCCGCCCCGCCCGCGGCGTAGCTCTTTGCGCTTCTTTTGCGTCGTGCGAATGACTCGAGGGGGATGCAGAGGTAGAGGAACGGTGGGGTCAGGCAGTAGAAAATAAATTAAAGGGTTAAGGAAAAAATTAATTGCGTTGAAAAAATACGAGCCCACCACTGTAAAAACTATACGACGAGGTTTTCAATCAGTTTTGAAAAAAAAAGAAAACAAGAGGCTTCTCTGTATTTTCTCCATGAAAAAACCGCGGCTGCTTTAAAACCTGGATGAGCTTTTCTCCATGAGACCACAAAGCGACAAATTAAGTGGAAGCAATAGAAAAATCCTCAGGGGAGACGAAGCTAACTCGCGTGAACGACTTTGATAAAAGGAAAAGTTATCGGTATGGTAAACCCCGGAGTTTACTGCTTTCTATGATTATTATTGATCCGCAAGTTCATCCAACTTTCGACCGCATTGCAATAATCACCGACGCAACACTTTTCACCCGGGTCAACAAATCACAACAAAGTCATCGCGTGCCGAACAGTCGTCTGCGATGTCACGACCGCACGCACATGGCATGGGGGTGACCATCCGGCCGGCTGGCTGTGGCATGTGGCGTGGCGCTTACGGAGGCGAGGGCTAAAATTATACTCCGGCTCACTCAATGATTGTAAGCGATTGCGTCAATCGATAGGGGTGCCTGTACCGGAAAACATGTGAGATGGGCGGTTGGGTGGCGGGTATCTCTTTCTGGAAGATGCGTTTTAGCGACAGGCTTCGATCACCGAAATGAAACACCACGATTCTAAATGGTATCCACGAAAGTAGATATATAATTGTTCTAAAAAGCCGTTAAAAAAAAATCTTTCGTTAGTCTCAAGTATGGAACAACACCTTATTCATCAAAGATTGCGTGAAAAGCAACGGCTATCCGTGGTAGAAAATTCTCCACTCCTCCTCTGTTCTTCACAATGAACCTGGCTGGTCGCTGAAGCCGAAGTCGTAACGTTATAAGCCACCCTGTCCCATCCATCTTCCCTGCGGCCCTCCTACAATAAAGTCCGCGGGGTTTTCTGTCGAACGGTGGCGTCCTTTGGGACCCTCTGCAGGCGTAGCAGGCGTACACCTTTTCCAGGTCTTCGGTACGAACGAGAAAGCGTGTGAAAGGGAGAAGGGAGGCAGGGAGGGAGGCAGGGAGGGAGGCAGGGAGGGAGGGAGGGAGGGAGGGGGGAGGCAGGGAGGCAGGGAGGGAGGGAGGGAGGGAGGGAGGGAGGGAGGGAGGGAGGGGGAGGATAGACGGAGGCGAGGGGAGAAGGCTGGGTATATTGCGGAAGAATATCTGTTGACAGCGGCCGGGTCCGGGCACGGGGCATGGGCTACGGCATCCTGAAGGGCGTCCCTCCCTACAGCCCGGTGGCTTTGCGCGCCCCTGTCTCTTCGGCTTCGCTAAATCCTGTGGCGTGTTCTCTTTGAAAATTTCAGTATGCGTTAAAATTGCCACCATGGCTCATCTCGTCACACAGGCACGCACCTTTCAGCAGGGTGTAGTTCTCCTTTTAAAAAAATTAAAAAAGAAAGCAAACAGAAGATAGACTTGGGACGATACACTCGTAAAGTCGGCCATGAGAGTCACCTATCGGCCGCGAGGGCCGAGTGTTTCGGACTCGTCCCTGGCCGCGTGCTCCACAACGTGCCCTATACGGAGGGAGAGAGGGGGTCGATTTCACCCGAGACCAGGCGAATTCATAAGGGTTCTGCCCTGCTGCGAGCGACACGTCGCCCCACCCCGCCCCACCCCACCCCACCCCGCCCCGCCCCGCCCCGCCCACTCCCCTGCCCCAGTCCCTCGCCCCCGACGACGGGTCATCGCGCTCGCCAAGGTGACAAAAGTGCGGGAGAGCGTCGTCTGCTCCGAGCCGAAAAGCGACGGATGGCCGCGCGTGACAGGAGAGGAATGCGATAGCGTGGGAGGAGGAAAAAGCGAAGAGGAGGAGGAGAGTTCTATCTCCAAGAAGAAGAAGAAGAAGAAGAAGAAGAAGAAGAAGAAGAAGAAGAAGAAGAAGAAGAAGAAGAAGAAGAAGAAGAAGAAGAAGAAGAAGAAGAAGAAGAAGAAGAAGAAGAAGAAGAAGAAGACGCCTAAACTGAGGGGAACAACAGGAAGGGCGCTAGAAGATGGAAAGGGACGAAGGGAAGGAGAGAGGGGAGCGTCAAACGCAACACGCAAGTGTTCCGGAGAACAATGTCTGCGGGAGCAATGTCTAGAGGAGACCGCACTGTCAGAGCTCCAGTCCAGAGCAGACAGCGGGGCTCCGCTGACGGACAGGCAGACGACAGCAGAGCGGAGTGGGGCGTGGCGGGGCAGGGCGGGGCGGGGCGGGGCGGGGCGGGGCGGGGCGTGGCGTGGCGGTGCACTCTGCGGTGGGGGTAGGCAGCTCGCCCGCTCTGCTGTTGTGCGGGGTGCCTATCGCGCTGTTCGCAGGCTTCCTCCAGTCGGAGCTGGGCAAGGTGAAAGGTGCCGCCGGTGCCGGGGCATGTCGGCAGGCCGGAGAGAGAGGGGGGGGGGCAGAGAAAAAGGGAAAGAGAGAGGTGGGAAAGAGAAAGAGGGAACAGAGAGAGAGAGAGAGAGAGAGAGAGAGAGAGAGAGAGAGAGAGAGAGAGAGAGAGAGAGAGAGAGAGAGAGAGAGAGAGAGGACGCGCCATGATTCGCTTCGTTTGGCGACCAGCTGCTGGAGCAGCTTCAGCGGAAATGACAAAATAACTCGACGCGCGAGCGTCCCGTCCCACGACCAAAAAAAAAGGGTGGAATAATTCGTTGATTGCGCACGCAGCTGCAATCGCGTGGCGCTGTGAGGCGCGGCGGGGCGGGGCGGGGCGGGGCGGGGCGGGGCGGGGCGGTCTGGATGTAGGATAGGCTGAGAAACTATGCGGGGAGGGGCGGGCGCAGGAAGGCCACAGAGTCACAGAGTCACCGGTGCAGGCGTCGGGCCTCGGCCTCGAACCTCTCCGACGAGAGCTGAGAGCTCGGATGGGGTCCGGTCGAGGGGGAAACAACTCTGCACTTTGGTGTGTACTTTAGGTGATTTTTCCTGAAATTTGCCTAAATGTTTGAAGAATTTTTGTGAACTTTTCTAAATTATTCTGAGTTCTTTTAAATTACGAGGTTTACAACACTTTCTGAGTTGTTTCCCCCTCGGGTCCGGCCTGCTTCCCAACCTCCTCGCTCGGACTCACCCCGCCCCGCCCCGCCGAGACCCCCACCTCTAATGAGGCGCGTCTTTTTAATGAGATGAGGTCTGCCCGTCTTCCATCCAGCGAGATTCGCAATATTTAATCAACTTTGGCATTTGCGGTGGTTTCCGCGCCGTCTAGTATAGGACCGCCTAGGCCGCGCGTTATTCACGCCAGCTAAACATCGAGACGGACGGCATCCCCGCTCACTTTGCATCTCTCTCTCTCTCTCTCTCTCTCTCTCTCTCTCTCTCTCTCTCTCTCCTCTCTCTCCTCTCTCTCTCTCTCTCTCTCTCTCTCTCTCGCTTACACACACACACACACACATCTTCTCCCTTCCCCCCTACGTTGTCTAGTCTAGGCGGCCGTGGACCCGAGGTCCTCGAGGCCCGCCACGCCGGCACGCCGAGAGGGTGCTATTGTAGTTCAAGCTCCCTCCTACTATTGCGACGGGTGAGGGTGGGGGGTGGAGAGGGGCGGGGCGGGGCGGGGCGGGGCGGGGCGGGGCGGGGCGGGGCGGGGCGGGGCGGGGCGGGGCGGGGCGGGGCGGAGGACAGTGGTGGTGGCGGGGCGGGCGCCTCGCCTTGTGGCGAGGGGCCAGCGGGAACCATCCAACCCCTCCCTCCCTCCCTCTCTCCCACTCCCCCGTTGTATAGTAGAGTTTGTGACGAAAACACTGTAACTTGAGGAGTCGTCTCTTCCAACTGATTGAGAGCGAGTTCAGACAGACGGGCAGACAGACAGACAGACAGACACCGTCTCGTCCGTCTGGAGGTTTCTTCCACCGCGGACCCGAAGGTCGGGAGCCGTTTCATTAAGAGTTGGACAGGTGTGACGGACGCCGCACCCTCTCGGCCTTAGGGTGCGGAAGTTATCAACACCTCGGCAACTGTTACTCACGCCCACGTGGCGCATACGTTGTGGTCTCTCTCTCTCTCTCTCTCTCTCTCTCTCTCTCTCTCTCTCTCTCTCTCTCTCTCTCTCTCTCTCTCCTCTCTCTCTCTCTCTCTCTGTTGCTCTCGCTCTCTCACCTCTACCTCAGTTCACAGTTCACCCACGCGTAACCTGCCACGGCTATAGACTGCGACCTGCGACCCTCCTTTCTCCCCCCCTCCACCAAAAAAAAATAGACAAACTCATCCGTCATCGTCATAATTGCGCGATATATCGGAAATATGTACTAATCGATGAGGGAAATCAATCAATCGCGTCATGCCGCCACGGCCTTTAATGTCTGAAGGTGCGGGTCCCCGCCCCCCACCACGCCACACGCCGCGCCTCGCTGGGTCGGGTCGGGGTCGGGGCTCGGCGGGCCAGCGCGCGGTCTGCAGGTCTTTATCGCCAGAACGGTTCCTTATCGGCTGGCGCGGTCCACGCGGCCCGCGGCCCCACCCCGCCCCGCCCCGCCAGCAAGGCGATTCCGAACACCGTCTTGTAGTGCCCTCTCTCTTGCACCTCATGGCCGTGCCCCATGAGTGCGACAAGGAGAGAGCGACGAAGCCAGGATGCGGAATCACCCTGCAGGAAGGGACAAGAGCAGGCGCAGCAGCAGATTCGCTACCGCTGCAAGTGCAGTGGGCCAAGGCTGGGAGCCCCGCCCCGCCCCGCCCCGCCCCGCCCCACCCCGCACCCCTGCCCGCCCAACGCCCCGCCCGGCAAAGTAGCAAGGGCGCGACCATACCCAAAACTTTCTCCCAATCGCGCCTGATATGAACCCGGACTGTGGCCACTGGGCACTCGTGCAGAAAGCCCCGCCCCCTCCTCTCTCCCTCCTGACCGGGCCGGGGACGGGCAGCTCCGCCAGATGGCCCTGGAGTGCATGATAACGAGGCTCTGAGCGCTCTGAGCACAGGCCTAGCCCGCGACACGCCTACTCTCTTTCTCTCTCTCTCTCTCTCTCTGTCACCCTCGCCCTCTCTCTCTCTCTCTCTCTCTCTCTCTCTCTCTCTCTCTCTCTCTCTCTCTCTCTCTCTCTCGCTCTCTGTCACTCTCGTCCTCTCTCTCCGCCCCCCCCCACTCTCTGTTTATCTCTCGCTCTATGTGTCACTGTCACTCTCGTTCGCTCCTTCTCTCTCTTTCCTTCGTGTCCACGAGATTTTCCGGTGCGGCCGTCTTGTTCTGCCGAGTGGGCCGGCCCACCGTCGCTGCCGGGCTGTGCAGCGGAGTGGCACACGCCGCGCCCCGCCACTCCCCGCTGGCGCCGAGCCAATACAGCAGGACCTGCTTCATGACTTGCTTTGACACGCCTCAATTGAATTACTCATTTAATCAGCAGCACTGCCATACCAGGCACCAGGCCTTCGAGTCCCTGGAGAAATATGAGCCGGTAAGGGTGGGGGAAGGGGAGACACGGTCCTCCACTGGGACTCGCAGCCCGGGTGGAAGGATCTCGATTTAGACTGTAGTTTAAACTGCACTACCCAAACTGTAGCTGTGAACTACTATCTAAAACTCTGAACTAAATAATGTTTTTCTGCAAAAACTAACTCATATCCTTTTCTGTGGTTGAAACTATACAATGACGGCAATTTTACTGGTTTTACATTTATAATGTTGGCTGAAGAACGTGATAGTAGTTGGAACTATAGTTGCATGTACAATCGGAGAAAGGATATTTTACTGTTTTGAAAATCATACTAGTTACAGTCCTTGACTACACATAAACACGACTAAAAAGTTAAAAAATACTACATTTTGGAGTATACTTTTGGCTTCAATTCGTATAAGCAGCTGCTTCTACACTTATATCGCAATAGCACTCTTGTTGTTTATAAAGTAAAGAAAGTAATAGGGTATTCCAATGGAGCGCTGCCCGGAACTAAGAAAAACAAAACCGGATACAGAGAGCGCTGGTGGGGGCGGGCGAGCGGAGGAGCGGCGGGTGGTGGGGGAGCCTCCCCGCCCGCCCCCACCAGCGCTCTCTGTATCCGGTTTTGTTTTTCTTAGTTCCGGGCAGCGCTCCATTGGAATACCCTATTTATTTTGCAGTTTGTGAGTGTGAATACGTTTGCACTTAACTTATCAATCGACTCCATGTGACAACGCACATTTTGTGTGTTCTCTAGAATTCTTGTTGTTCAAGGTAAGGCGAAGTTGTAGAGTTTATTTTTGTGGGGCAATCTTTCCTTCTAGCCTCAGTTGCAACTACAATAACTTTGTACCTGATCCTGATCTGTGGGGTTTCACGTCCCGTAGGCACCCTATGTACGGGGATTCTACCCATCTCGAACTTGCCTAACAGCCGGTGGTTTTTCCACACTTCCACGTCACTGGGGCAGCCCCGGCCCGGCTACCCCTGTCCTTTGGTGGGGTCCTGCAGGAGTCAGGCTACTATCCAGGTACTTGACCGACAACCCCGGTTAAGAAATCACGAACAACCGAAGTTTAGATTTTTGGGGTATGAAACTAGGAGGCGAGGCCGAGAAAGGAACATGTTAAGTCAGACAAAAACAAACGAAGCTAAGAAATCCAACAGGAGCCACAGTTACATGACAAACAAACTGGAGTTAAACTGTAGTTAGACTAGTAGGCCGGCTGGCTGAGACCCTTGGCATGACACCATGTTACTGCAATACTGAGCTAAGGTGTCCCAGTGGCTGAGTGTACAGCATGACGGGCTACCAGCTCCGAGGTCCGGGGTTCAACTCCAGACACCAGCCGCTCCAACGTCATCATAAAAAGGTAAGTAAATATGCAACAATGAAGTAAAATGTGAAATAAAATACTGAGGCGGAAGACGCCTGAGGAGAAAAAAAAAGAAGAGGAAGAATTTTTCTTTTTTAAAAAATTTGAACTCTACTTTATGAGCATATGACACTGGGGTTTATGCATAGTCCGAAAAAGAAACAATGTGCAACTGAACTAAGTTCGAACTACAAACTCGATCTAAAGACATACTGCATATGCAAACTATAGTTTAACTGCAAACGGTCCGAACTTGTTGCATTTTGACTATAGTCAAGTTGTAGTTTAACTTCAAAAATCTGCAAATAGTCTACACTTTTCTGCAGTTCAACTACTTTTCAACCGCACGTCTTATTTAATAGTTTGACTATCGATACTATGTAAAATTTAAGTGCATCTATGAGTAAGTATTATCTGTAACTGCAGTACATGTAAATTAAGGTCGAAATACAACAAGAATTTCAGTCGGTTTATTGTTAGCTTTTACATTTCAAAGTGGAGATCCTTCCACCCGGGAGGATCAGCGGGGCGGGGCGGGGCGGGGCGGGGCGGGGCGGGCCGGGGCGGGGCGGGGCGGGGCGGGGCGGGGCGGGGCGGGGCGGGGCGGGGCGGGGCCGGTTTCACAGGTCACAGGACCTGCGGGTGGGTGCAGCGGGAGTAGGGCGGGTGACGCCACAGGTCACGGGACCGGCAGTGCAGGGGCAGATTGCGCGGGAAGCAGAAAAGACGCTACAGGTCACAGAAAAAGCAACGTCTCTTGTCCTCGATAAAAGACGTCGCAGAGAAGGTCGCATAGGACTGGCAGCAGCAGGATCATACGAGAACGCCCACCCCAGGAGGTCACAGGCCTCGCTGGACAGAAAGAGGCCATGCAAACAGGAAATGGCGCGTTTTTGATCCTCGCTTTCACAAGAACACACGCCGTGTTCCAACAATGGTAAAACAAATGTATCGTTCTTACACATCATGGTGATTAGTTTGCACTTCAATGCACGATATGGTGGATATAGTAAGAACTATCATGCTACCATCTGAGCACTTCGTAAATGTATAGTTGTTACACTTCGTGGTGTATAGAAGTATGCATTTGGATGAGGTTTCACCTGTCATAGCATAGGGATACGATGCTCACCCAAATGTATAGTCAACTATACACTTGCAAACTGTCTAAAAACTATACATCAGCTAATGTTTAGTTAGAACTATGCATGACGTAGAGTACGGGCATTACACATTAGGAGCTATGCATCAGGTGATGCATAGAGCTATACATTTGTTTTACCAGTAAACCCATTCGAACCGAAGCGATTTGCACGGAGGCGAGAGGCTGTTCCAATAAGTTTTACCTCGGAACAGCCCATGTTCTTGGTTCAATAAGACGCTGTCTTTGGGGATGCGGGGGGTTTTCATGGCGGCTCAAGGCTGTACAAAGGACTATGGCAGGCCCACCAGCCCGGCCCGCACACAGGACATCAGGGTCACTGCACTATCCGGACGCACGGTCCCGCGCCGCGGGGCAGGCCGGTCACTGAATCTTTACCAATACATCAATGCAGGGGGCCGTATATCACAAAAGCATCTCTTAATGTTAAGTTAACCGTTATTGTTATACCGCTGATAACGCGTAGTATGCCACATAACAGTTATAGAATTAACGTATTCACTGTCGATCTAAAATAACCGGTTATAAATTTAACACACATGTGTAAGAGAAGGAATTGTTCGTTACTTCTTTTTTCGTGTCTGTGCTATATCAGTCACAAAATAAGCAAAAGTGGCATTTAACGTTGAAGTGATTGGTTACACCTAAAACGTTATGAGAATAACCAATTCCAATTCGTAACGTTATTTAACTTGACTTAATATTTTATTTTCGACTTTGTTAAAATTTGTAACCAACAAGTAGTGATGTGTGTTATGTTAAGTTATAGACCCCTGCATCAATGAGACCTGATACGATTTGCGGCTCACTGGTTTTCTTTTTTTTTTCGATTAAAGAAATCGTTATCCCAATTGATTAAGCGCCCGATTCGTGATTCTTTATCTTCCTTTTAGCCTCTCACGGCTGCGGAGTGTCGCGGCCGTTCGGTCACAGTGCACCCATAATAGAGATGAGCGAACAGTGACATGGAACTGTTCGTGATCGCTCGAACACGAACAGAATGTGTTCGGATCCGAAATGTTCAAGAACCACTCGAACACCTGTTCGTTAGCGAACAAAATTGAAGACAAGGCCAGAGAGGCGCATCAGATTTCCAAATATTTCGATAGTAGATTTTAACGACGTCGATTGTAAGTGACGTTTTTGATGACATGAACACATAAATTGACTCGAAAACTCTTAATATCATTCAAGTATTGGGTCAGATTGTTCGTGTTCGGTTCGACTATGAACACTTCATTCAAGGTAAAAACGATGTGTGATTTTTTGAGGGAAAAGGGAAAATCTTGAGAAGCACCCGTACGTTGAGGAAAAGTCCTCAGATTTTGAGGAAGTTTCCTCAAAATTTAAGGAAAAATCCCTCACTTTTTGAGGAGACTTCCTCAAAATCTGGGGACTTTTCCTCCAAAGGACGGGTGCTCCTCAAAATTTTCCTTTTTCCCTCAGAAAATCAGACATCGTTTTTACCGTGTTGTTCGTTCAAGTTCGTTCGGAGGAAAAAATATTGTTCGTGTTCGTTCGAAGATTTTAAGACCAGTTTGGTTCAAGTTCGTTCAAATTTTTACTGTCCTAATCGCTCATCTCTAACCCATAAGCTGACGGTGAAGTCCACTGTACGGTAGACTGAACCCTGCAGCCCTGTAGCTGACGGTGAATTTTCCTCTGGAGCCACGGTGAATGTCACTGTAAGATATGGTGATGCACCCCGGCTCAACGCTGCTTCAGGTGAAAATTCATCGTTATACTTACAGGGCTTCAGTGTTATCACTGCAGCAATACAGTGAAATCCACCGTTACTTTTTCACAGTAGAAACATTGATGACAAGTGAAATCTTCTTGAGATTTGGTTTGATTAAGTCTGCGGGTACTTGATTGAAAACGAAAGTGACATTGAAAGTAAATAAAATTATCTTAGAATGTGCATAACATATAAGTACATGTTCTAGTTACTCCGGACATTCACACCCCTGTGTTCCAAGTGTATGAGCCAAGTTCTCTGGGCGAGTGTGTCGCCCGAGGAGGAAACAGCTCTGAATTTTTTTATTCACCTCGTAAGGAAATTTCAGGACAGTTCAGAAAAATTCATAAAAATTCATAAAAATTCATAAAAATTCAGAAAAATTAAAAAAAAAATCCGGAAAATTCGGGGATACCCGAACACCCACCTAGTCTCTCTCATAACGACCTCCCTCATCTACACCCACCAACTGCATCTCCACACAACTCTCTCCACTCTCGCTATCATCACTAACGTCACATATATACTATTCTATACGTAAACAAACATGGGGATGTGATTTAGGATTTTTATTTTAGTATATTATAGTGTATTTTTTCGATTCTAAGGTGGGACCAGGAATTAGGGTGTGGGCAAGTTGGATGGGCTGTGATGAAGGACCCGCGAGACTCAATCCACACACGGTGAAGACACATCTCTAAATAGTACAATACCAATCTTGTTTGGACACACAAGGGGGGACAATTAAATTGCCCGCAATACAAATACAACTTATATACACTATGGATAAAATGTTAGATACTAGCACCTTTAACTACAAAAAATAATTCTACATAACTAATAAGTCGACATTAAACTTATTCATAAAGTAGACAAGTCTATGCACGCGAATCGTAATCGCGACTACACTTCTTAAAAAAAAATATTATTAAAAATGAAGGATTAGTGAAGGAGGGAGAGGTAGACTCTATTGACGATAAACGATTAAATTCTAAAAATTACAGGCATTCAGGGTCACTTGACTAAAGAAGGTATAAGTAATGATTATATTAAAGAGAAGGGCTCACACATAGAGCGCTAAACATAGAAACATTTAAAATAAGTAACAACAACACACCTAAAAAATATACATTTATTGGGAGGAGTCACTAGAAATAAATGTCTCTCTCTATATATCTGATAAAACATTATGAGTATAAAAGATAGTAGTTATGGGTAAAACCACTTCTGGGGAGATTTTATATCATCGCAGCTTTACGATTTAAGAGGGATGGTTATTGGTGGTTTGGTTTATATTATATCTATTCAGTAGAGGGGGGGGGGGAAGGGGAGATATATAGAGTGGTAGCAGTGATTTTTAGATAAAAGTTGGAACACAGAGGAAGGGAGTCTTTTTCGATGATCTAAATCTTGTTTTGTGTATAGAGGATATTTTTTTTGGTTTTTTGTTTTTGTTAGTTGGTGTTTTGTGTTTGTTTGGTGGTTGTTGTTGGTTATTTTTGTTTTAATGTTTGACACAATATGTATTATTGAGTATTTGAAATGGATATGAGATGATGATTAGATTTTTTAAATATTTCACTTGGTCCAAGGTAAATTAATTGAAGTTGATACGTTTGTTGTGTTGTGTGGTATGATGGGGTTGATGGTTTGGAATGGTAGATAGTGTTTTAGTTTTTGGGTGGTTGGTTTTGGAGTGTTGTTTTGTTGGTTGGTATTTATTTTGCGAATAGGGTGTGTTGGAGTTAGTAGAGTGATATTTGGTTGGGGGTGGGGAGTTTGTTGGGGTGGGTGTGGTGGTGGTGAGGGGTGGGTTGAGTGGGGTGTGTGGTGGTGTTGGGTTTGTTTGGGTGTTGGTGTGGAGAGAGTGTGGTTGTGAGTTTGTTTGGGTTGGTGGTTTTAGTTTTGGTTTTGTTGATAGTAGAGTATATTTTTATAGTTAGTTATGTTATTTTGTGTGTTTGTTTGTGTGTTATTATTGGTGATGTAATTTAGGTTGTTTTGGGTGGTGTGTTTGGTGTGGGGTGTGTGGTGGGTGTATGTGTGGGGGTGGGGGGGGGGGTGGTTGGTGGGTTGGGGGGGTGGGAGTGAGTGGGTGGGTGTGTGGGGGGTTGTGGGGGTGGTGGGGTTGGGGGGTGTGGGTGTGGGGTTGTGGTGGGGTGGGGGGTGGGGTTGGGGGGGGGGTGGTGGTGGGGTGGGTGTGGGGGGTGTGGGGTGGGTGGTGTGTGGTGTGTGGGGGGGTTTGGGGGGGTGGGGGTGGGTGGGTTGTGGTTGGGGGTGTTGTGGTGGGTGTTGTGGGGGGGGGTGGGGTGTGTTGGGGTGGGTGTGGGGGGGTGGGTGGTTTTTTGGGGTGGGTGTTTGTGTGGTGGGTGTGGGTGTTGGGGGTGGTTGGTGGGTTTGTTGGTTTGTGTGGGTGTGGTGGGGTGGGTGGGTGGGGTTGGTGTGTGGGGTTGGTGTGTTGTGTGGGTGTGGTTGGGGGTTTGGGGGGGGTTGTTGGGGTGTGGTGTGGGTGTTTGTGGTTGTGTTTGTGGGGGTGGGGTGGGGGGTGGTGGGTTGGGTGTGGTGTGTGGGTGGGTGTGTGGGTTTGTGGTCGGGAGCGTGTAGTAGTAGTTGTCTTTTGGTGTGGTTTGCTTTTGTTTAGGTTCTTAGAGTTTGTGGTTAGTAGGGGTATGTTGTGGGTAGGGGCGTGAGACGGCGTGGTGGTGTAGGGGTGTGTTGTGTTTGAGTGGTTGTGAGGGTGGAATGTGTGCGGCCGTGTAGGTATGGTCGGTTATGTGGGTTGTCTAGTTTAGGGTGTTCTGTGTTACTTAGTGTGTTTGAGTGCGTGTGTGGGTGTGGAGTGGGTACGGGGTAGTGTGGATATGTGAGTGAGTGGTGAGTTGTTGTGTCGGGAGTGTGGTGTGGTGGGTGATGGGTTATAGTGTGTAGGGAGAAGAATTTTTAGATAAATGGTAAGTGATGAATTGATGATAAGAGAGGAGAAGTGGATTAATGTGAAAAGTAGAGGAGGATTATAAATGATATTAAGTGGAATTTTCAGAGGAATGAGATAGAAAAAAATGAAATTTAAAGAGAAGAGCGTCATAAGATAGGACTTAATAGTTATGAACTTTGTTTAAGCATATATAAGATATTTGGGTAAAAAAAAAGAGAAATTAGTTTATGAGCAAAAATAAGCAGGATTTTAGAAAGCGATAAAAATGAAGAACTAGCAAAATGAAGAGAGCTATTACAGAATATTCGCGAATAATGTGTAAAAACAACAATTAAAAATACTCTTCAATCTTGAATAAGGAGAATAGGGACGAGCCAGAGAGTATCTCGAAGTATATCTCCTAGACCGAACTATCCCCTGACGCCACAGCCTAGTGAACGAGCAGACGTGATGACCTACACAAAAACACAAACAGCCTCACGCCATCGCCTAGCCGACCGAGCAAACCAAGAGCCGAAAGACGCCGAGCAGCGAAAAAGCCAGAGCGCGAGTCAAGCGACCGCTGCGGAGAGCGGTGATCACCTCGCCAGTCGGCACGACCAGCTCAAATAGCCGATTTCAGTAAGCCGCGAAGACGGCAGGAGTGCCAGGGCCAGATTGGTCGTACCCTCCCCGATCACTCGTCCCCAGCCCTTTCTTGGAGGTGTCAGCGCAGCGGTAGAGCTAGGTCCAAACGAACCAAGGGGAACTTACTAGGGCCCCGCGGTAGGCGCGCAGTGTCGAGCGGCGGCGTCTGAGTAAGCTAGCCTCTCGACATACCTTTGCGGGAGTCTCTCCGCTTGTTCGTCGGATCTTACAAAACCCAGGGCGACTCTACTAGTCGCGTATCGGATAGCGCTCAAACACCGACATGACGACTATACGCTGACCTGCGCGCGCTTCGGCCTCCACATTGGCCCCCGGACTAGGGTAGGCCCGTTTAGCAACCCCCTAACAGTTTAACTGCGGAGCCACTGAATATCCTCCGAACTACCTTTGAGGCTTTCTCCTGCGCGCCCCCTGTTCTGCTCCCTTGATTCTCGTCTCTGAGCAATGCGGCGCCTGGCGGGCTTCTGCTTCGATGGATGCGAATGGGAGCGGTCTCAGCTGCAGCAGCGGATGCGCGACAGCATGTTACCAGGAGCGGCACATGCAGTACGTGTCGCTGCTCTCCCCCTCCGCCCCCTCCTAATCTATTACAATCAACCACGGTCGTCGACTACCTAGCTATCACACAACTGACAAAATCACTGTCCAAAAGGTCTCTGAGTTCTCGAGCCAAAAACGTATAGGGTGCGGGAGAGCACACAATCGGTCTCCACACGTGCGATGTACATCAAAAAGTCCAAGCGCGAGACAGACCTCTCGAAAAATCTATCTCAGAGGTGGAATATCCGAGCTCCAAAGAATCGCGCGCTAGAGTCCTGGGTAATTGGAGACGACCTCTGCTTGGGCGGGGCTCCCGGCGGGTCTTGGCCCGCCGAGTGGAGGCGCGCGGGTGAGGGGCACTCATGGCGGTGCCCCATGTTGGGGGTGGCATGGCCTCATGAGTGCAAGGACGGGGGTACGAGAGTGATCTTCTGAATCAGTCGGGTACAGCCAGAATCCGACCGATTGGAAACACTAGGGGAGGAGGAGGGGGGAGGTGAGGAGGAGGAGGGGGGAGGAGAGGATGAGGAGAGGATGGGAAAAGGAGGGGGAGAGAAGGAGAGGAGGAGGAGGAGAGGCATGCAGCTTCCTGCAGGAGCGCGCTACGGTAGCTACGGTCTGGTCACGTGCGAGTAACGCATGGAATGGCCTCGTGATGGCCCTAAAGTAAGTATGTGGCTGCTGCGTAGTCTGTCAAAGAAAAAGAGCTGAGCGTTTTGGAGCACACCACTCTGTCGCAGAGGATGTGCTGCGTAAAATTAATTAAGACTGGCTGGCACCAGTTTCAGTGAGATATATTTCCCCAGATGAAAAAAAAATTGACTTCTTTTTTGGTGGTCTCAAAATGAGAGGAGTGTGCTGCGCACAGCTCTCAGGTCTCCAAGTCCATTAAAAACAAAGGAAATAGCTATGATCCCGTTGAACTTGAATTGTATTAAATATCATACGTTTAAGTTATTTCAAGAAAGGAAATATAAATGGCAACAATAGGATAAGACATAACTAAGGAGAGAACTTCCTCGTGAAATCTGTGTTACAACGTAACATGAAGTGTATGCAACTTGGGAGTGCATTAAGAATAGATCTGATAAACTCTTCAAAGAAGAATATCAACCACCAACAAGTACTCGTATGCAAACGCTCAGCTCACATGAGCATTCACTCCAACACTGGTGTTGACATCTACTCACCTGTTGGTTTGTCATTGTCCTTGTCATCTTGGTCCTTGTCCCTAGGCTGGGGCTGGGGCCAGGCTGCAGGTCGTCGGCGTCCTTCACTCCGTGCAGTCACAATGTTGGCACTGATATTTCACACCAAACTCAAACACTACGACTCACTTGCTTTGCCGACAAAGCTTTCCTACGATATTTCAAACATCAATATTAAAACCGAAAATAAAACACGACGAAACGCGATACGCTCGGCTCGGCACGATACTTCAAGCGTGGTTATGTCCGCCCCGCCCGCGAGAGAGATCTTTGGCGCCTCACTCTTACCACAAGTCGTTACACGCGGTTCCGCGACGGAACTGAAATATAATAACGACACGCGAATGACTCGAGGCCAGCAGCGACATGATTTCGAACATTTCATACGCACTTCACTGGAGAAACATTGCGAGCCCGGGCTCAAGCTCAAGATGCGCATCAGGCACGATTTGAAATGGCTCCAGGCCCAGGCGCGCCAACCCTTGCACAGCGTTGCCAAATCCAGAACCGGGCGATCAGCCCAAATTGAAATTTCAATCCGCCAAACTGATACCTCTAGGCGGTTTTGGGGCGGATTTGGGCGGATTTGTCGTGCTTTTTGCCTATGTTTTCCGAATTTAAGAATTGTCGGTTTTCCGCTTCATCTGGCAAGCCTGCCCTTGCTTGGTCATTCCCTCTGCCTACCTATATCGATATCGGTAGGTCCCGCGGAAACCTCACGACACTGTGAAAAAATGTACTCGTCAATTTACTACATCTTTTTTGTAATTTTGATTTACAAAATATGTCGTAAATTTACGACAGCCCGTCGGTATCAGCTCCAAGTCGATATGGAGTGCTTGTAAATTTACAATTTCAAATCGTAATTTTACGACTTTTATCATGAAAACTTTTCCCGTTACCCTTACGAGTACTTTTCACAGTGGAGTTTCTAATGTATGGAGTATGGAGGCAGGAAAACCGCCCAAAAGGAGGTTCGGGTCGGGTAGAGAGGGGCGGACAGCCGAGCGATTCCGAAGATCGCTTTCATACCTCTGTCCTCGTCGCACTCATGGAGCACCACCATGGCCAGCATAGGGCACCGCTGTAGGTGCAACAAGGACGGAGGGATGAGAGCGATCTTCTGAATCTGTCGGCAGCCCTCAGGGTGCGCCGTACAGGTGCGAGAGAGACAGAGCGAGGAGAGCGCTCTTCTGAATCAGTCTGCTGCTGGAGGGTCCCCGCAGCTCGAATTACAACCCCGGAACATCGTCCGCGTGCCCCCCGAGCTTTGGAAACAAAAACTAGAATCGATGTTGGGGTGATAATAGAATCCGAGCTTTCTGCGGGGCCGATAACGTTACACACCGGTGTGCGGTGTGAAGGCATCTCCGACAGACTGTACAGAGTGCCCCCCTGCTGGAGAAAATGGCGCTACACTTAATTTTATGGGGGACCTGCAAAGTTCGTTGGAGATCTGTAAAATTACCTTTGAGAAACAGTGGTATTTTTTCACTGCCTTCCACATTTTTTTAAAAAAATATATCTATGTAATGATATCAACAACAAAGTGGGGTCCTGCAGCAGGGGTGGCTGACCCCCTCGACCCCGTCCTCTGGTGCCTCGTGCCTCGCTGTCTAATCGGATGACCGGGCGGGGCGGGGCGGAGCGGGGCGGGGCGGGGCGGGGCGGTGTGGGGTGGGGTGGGGTGGGTGGGGCTGGGTGGCGCCGAGCGACCGGCCGGCTTTTCGCTCTTGCCCGCAGTTTTCCTGCCCCCCTCCCTCCCCTTTTCTACCCCCGTGGGGGGCGAGCCGGATCCGCGAGTGGCGCGAACGGACGAGAAAGTAGGCTCGCAGAGAGAAGGAGGGAGGAAGGGGGGGGAGGGGCGCTGCGCTCAGGCCGCCGCCCAAATAGGAACCATTGTCCTGTTTATTGTAGGAGGTGATTCCGGCGGGGAAGGCTCACGGCTGCCACGAAGTTTCCCTGGCAATTTTTACTCGCTCCTCTTTTATTTCCAGACCACTTTCACTGATATAGTTTTTCCTATTTTGTGTCTGTGTGTGTTGCCATCCAGCAAAGTACCTGCCAGATTTTTTTTTAATGTTTGACCGGTAAAAATTGCTCGACGCTACAGAAATACCAGGTGAATATTTTCCCTTGTCTCCCACGCCTCTCATTTTCTCCTATCTGCATTTATATTTACGACATCCCGGACCGTTTTGCGAATCCCCCGAGTCCTTCGGAATTTTAAAGTTTCTCAGAGCTGAGGCTGCTGTATCGTGTTTGCGATGAAAAAGCGAGAAGTAGCAAATTTCTCCCTCCTCGCCTCGCATGCTGCAGAACGTCTCAAACCCTTGCTCTTCTTCTGCTTTTTTTCTAGACTGGAGAGGGTGCCGGGTACGACGCGACCGGTCGCGTGGCGTGGGTGCCGGCAAGTTTTAGCGAGCAATCTTTGAGGGTGGTGTGGGGGGAGGGAGGGGGGGGGAGGCAGGGAGGGGTATTGATCGTGGGGTCCAAACAAATGCAGGAGAAGTGAAGGGGGTGGGGCAGAGCGGCGCGGGGCTGTGGGCGCGCGCGTGCGCACTGGGAGGGGCAGGGGCAGGCCGGGGGCCGGGCCCGCGCGACGCTGCTGGGAGGCGGCAGACTAAGGGGGAGCGGGGGAAAAGGGGGGGGGGCAGGACGCAAGGGCTGCCGGCTTGGTCCGTGAAGGGCCGGCGCCGGTACCGAGCCTGGCGTGGCGTGGCGTGGCGTGGCGTGGCGTGGCGTGGCGTGGCGTGGCGTGGCGTGGCGAGGCGAGGCGTGGCGTGGCGTGGCTCGGCGCCGTGTAGCGCAAGGGGACAGTGGCCTACTTCGCCTCGCGCGGCAGCCAGACGCGGGGCGGACCTTTTGCTGAAGCACCATCACCACCACCACCGCCGCCGCCGCCACCCTGCAGCGCGCTTTGCTTCCCATTCTTGTCGACCTGCAGCCCCCCTTCCCCACCCCTCCGCCGTAAATCCCCCGTCGACGACAACCTCTCCACCACCCTCTCCCCCCTTTCCTCCCAGGCCACCTTGGCAGGCTTGGCAGTAGGCTGATTCCGCACATCGGTCAATGGGAGGCAGACTCGTCCTCTCTCTCTCCCACGCTATGGAAGTGCCTCACGAGTGCGATAAGGAAAGAGGGACGAAAGTCTCATGCGGAATCAGTCTACAGGGCAGCTCCGCTGCTATTGACGCTCTAGATCAAACCTACTTGACTCGGCTCTCCCTCCTCCCACACACCCTGAACGACGCTACAATGGCGCCGGCCGACGGGGCCCATGTTTCAGCGGCGAAAGGAGATTCGCGAAGGTGTGGTGCGGTACGCCCTGGCGAACTCCCAGAACCCGCCAGATGATAATGCCGCACGAGGGGCGGGGCGGGGGGCGGGGCGGGGCGGGGCGGGGCGGGGCGGGGCGGGGCGGGGCGGGGCGGCGTGCCAGCCACGCGCACACGAGCCGAGCCGCCGCCGGCCGCCTGCGCCCGTCAGCGTCAACGCCCCGTGGCGGTCGGGCGGGCCTTCCTCCCTCCCGCCCCTCTCTCCTCCTCCTCTCTCTCTCTCTCTCTCTCTCCCTCTCTCTCTCTCTCTCTCTCTCTCTCTCTCTCTCTCTCTCTCTCCCTCTCCCTGTCTGAGGGGAAGGCGAGGACCTCAGCAAGGACGAGGCGCAGGCACAGGCTAGCGGCGACGCGCCGGCGCGCCGCAACACGGCCAGCACCGCTGTCCTGCGGGAGTGCCTACCCGCACGGCGCCCCGCCCCGCCCCGCCGCACAGCTACGTGAAGCTGGCCCCACCCATAATTGTACGCGTATCCGGAGTAGTACTACTAAATAGTACTCAAATAGTACTCTCCAACTATGCCGATATTATAAATTGTACGCCTTTTTTAAGCCTTCAAATATCGACCGCAAATTGGGTGGGGCCAGGTTCACGCTGGCCCCACCCAGAATTGTACGCATCTCGAGAATAGTACCAGGAAATAGTACTCAATTAGTACGTTCGAACCGTGCTTGTCTTTGAAATAGTACGACCTTCCGTGTACGATTTATCGCCTAACGACGTGGGTGGGGCCAGATTCACGCCGCCCCACCCATTCATCGTACAGAGCTGAGGAACATACCATCGTGACGGGCTGAATTAGTACGTTCAGATGATCACATCGTCAAAAATTGTACGACTATCCATGACACTTAAAACACCGGTCGAAAGTACCCGCTCGCCTGCAGACCGCCAGATAGGCAAACCCGCAGTACACGCCCCACCCAGAATTGTACGCATCTCGAGAATAGTACCAGGAAATAGTACTCAATTAGTACGTTCGAACCGTGCTATCGTTTAAAATAGTACGACCCTCCGTGTACGATTTATCGCCTAACGACGTGGGTGGGGCTAGATTCACGCCGCCCCACCCATTCATCGTACAGAGCTGAGGAAACATACCATCGTGACGGGCTGAATTAGTACGTTCAGATGATCACATCGTCAAAAATTGTACGACTATCCTAGACACTTAAAACACCGGTCGAAAGTACCCGCTCGCCTGCAGACCGCCAGATAGGCAAACCCGCAGTACACGCCCCACCCAGAATTGTACGCGTCTCGAAAATAGTACCAGGAAATAGTATATTCCTAGTAACTGCCCCTGTAAGGAGGCAAAGGGCTACAGCCTGGCTCTGCAAGTAGTGCCATCGGGGCACCACTTCTCAAAAGTGAGGTATGGGTACCCATTCCCACTGTGCAAAGTGGCAAAACGGTACCTAAAAATGCAAGGTGGGCGATAAGTCTTTGACGGGCGGTCGTACTATTTTAAACGATAGCACGGTTCGAACGTACTAATTGAGTACTATTTCCTGGTACTATTTCTCGAGATGCGTACAATTCTGGGTGGGGCGTGTACTGCGGGTTTGCCTATCTGGCGGTCTGCAGGCGAGCGGGTACTTTCGACCGGTGTTTTAAGTGTCTAGGATAGTCGTACAATTTTTGACGATGTGATCATCTGAACGTACTAATTCAGCCCGTCACGATGGTATGTTCCTCAGCTCTGTGCGATGAATGGGTGGGGCGGCGTGAATCTGGCCCCACCCACGTCGTTAGGCGATAAATCGTACACGGAGGGTCGTACTATTTTAAACGATAGCACGGTTCGAACGTACTAATTGAGTACTATTTCCTGGTACTATTCTCGAGATGCGTACAATTCTGGGTGGGGCGTGTACTGCGGGTTTGCCTATCTGGCGGTCTGCAGGCGAGCGGGTACTTTCGACCGGTGTTTTAAGTGTCTAGGATAGTCGTACAATTTTTGACGATGTGATCATCTGAACGTACTAATTCAGCCCGTCACGATGGTATGTTCCTCAGCTCTGTGCGATGAATGGGTGGGGCGGCGTGAATCTGGCCCCACCCACGTCGTTAGGCGATAAATCGTACACGGAAGGGTCGTACTATTTCAAAACGACTAGCACGGTTCGAACGTACTAATTGAGTACTATTTCCTGGTACTATTCTCGAGATGCGTACAATTCTGGGTGGGGCGTGTACTGCGGGTTTGCCTATCTGGCGGTCTGCAGGCGAGCGGGTACTTTCGACCGGTGTTTTAAGTGTCTAGGATAGTCGTACAATTTTTGACGATGTGATCATCTGAACGTACTAATTCAGCCCGTCACGATGGTATGTTTCCTCAGCTCTGTGCGATGAATGGGTGGGGCGGCGTGAATCTGGCCCCACCCACGTCGTTAGGCGATAAATCGTACACGGAGGGTCGTACTATTTTAAACGATAGCACGGTTCGAACGTACTAATTGAGTACTATTTCCTGGTACTATTCTCGAGATGCGTACAATTCTGGGTGGGGCGTGTACTGCGGGTTTGCCTATCTGGCGGTCTGCAGGCGAGCGGGTACTTTCGACCGGTGTTTTAAGTGTCTATGGATAGTCGTACAATTTTTGACGATGTGATCATCTGAACGTACTAATTCAGCCCGTCACGATGGTATGTTCCTCAGCTCTGTACGATGAATGGGTGGGGCGGCGTGAATCTGGCCCCACCCACGTCGTTAGGCGATAAATCGTACACGGAAGGTCGTACTATTTCAAAGACCAGCACGGTTCGAACGTACTAATTGAGTACTATTTCCTGGTACTATTCTCGAGATGCGTACAATTCTGGGTGGGGCCAGCGTGAACCTGGCCCCACCCAATTTGCGGTCGATATTTGAAGGCTTAAAAAAGGCGTACAATTTCTAATATCGGCATAGTTGGAGAGTACTATTTGAGTACTATTTAGTAGTACTACTCCGGATACGCGTACAATTATGGGTGGGGCCAGCTTCACTTAGCTCCGCCGCACCGGCTCGCCCAGCCTCGGCTCCGCTGCCGCCTAATGCTGCTCGCTGCTAAGCTCCGCTACTTTCCGCTCCGTCTCCCGTGACCCACGCGGTCAGCAGCCAGCAGCCGTCTCTGACTCACTGACTGACCCAGAGGATCGCCCCGTCCTTGTCGCACTCGCGCGGAGATCCGCCAAGCTCGACTTGGGACAGTGCCATGAATGCAAGGGCTCCCCCGCGGGGAAGGTGTGTGTGTGTGGGGGGGGGGGGACATCTAGGAAATGTTTGCACACCCTCGTAATTAAAAAAAAAAAAAATCAGAATAATAAAAAAAATTGGAAAATTCTACAAATTAAAAAAATGTAGGTAATTTTGAAAAATACAAGAAAATTCACAGCCTTAGTTGTCAAAATTTTACTAAAAATTGAAAAAAAAGCAGGAAAATTCGCGATTATTGTTACTCTAAATTCAGATTCGTTTCTCCCCTCGCATGAGTATGAGTGCTTCGGGACAGTCGCCGTCGGCGCCGTCGGCTCGGCAGGCGCACAGCACTGCAGTTCCTCTGCCGTCGCGAGGCTGACATGCAATGCATGAGCTTGTCGAGGCGCCGCGGCCGGCGCCGCACTGCACCGCACGGTCGCACCCGCACCCCATCCTCTCTCTCACTCGCGCACTCGTAAAACGGCGTGGGGAGGGCCTCGCCTGCGGCCGCCGCCTGCTGCCGCCTCCCCTCGCGTGACTGCACGAAGTGCACGACTCCCGCGGCCTCTTGGCCCGGCTCAGGGTGATTCCGCACAGTGGTTTCGTCTCTCTTGCCCTTGTCGCACTCACGGGGCACGGCCTGAGGAGCAATAGAGAGGGTCCTGCTCTGAACGCTGCCCGCTTGCCTTCTTTCCTTATCCCCGCATGAACGATAGGAGAGAGGGCGACTTCTCCCGTCCTCGTCCTCGTGCGTTGTTGCCCGGTACTCCACACAGTGGTGGTCGGGCAATACTCCTCTCTCCTACTCCATCGACCCCGCTACGCCACCACCACGGGTCTGAGGGAAAAACAACTCTGAATTTTGCGGTACGGATTTTGAGAATTGGTCTGAAATGTTATTGAATTTTTCGCAAGTTTTGCTGTAAATTTTATATTTTTTTTTGTAAACTTTTGAGAGTTTTTCTTAAATTTTTCGAGGTTTATAATTTTTGCACATTACGGGGTATTCTAAAATTGTACAGTTGTCTCTCCGCACGAGTCTGTCGCAGTTTCAGGGAAGGGAAGTTTGCTTAAAAAAAAATATAAAAAAAAAAAAACATTGCTTGACGGCGCGGCAGCCCGCTAAGCACAGCACATGTTGTGTAGGCAGACCATCGTGCTCCATCGGGCAGGGGCAAAACCAGCCTCGCACTGCACACCCGCCCGCAAGAGCCCTTTCCATTCAAACGTATTCCTTCACGACAGACAGCAGGCTTAAGCTTTCAGCTGGACTGCTCATCTTCTCTATCGTTCCTTTATCTGGACCATTTCAGTAACCTTTAGATTTCATGAGTCCAAACATGGCTTGAGCTTTTCGATGTCACATCAAAGTTCATCTCCTTTGGCCCATAACTCAACTGGATTGGAACAATCTCGTTGCTCATTCCAACTGTTTGTGACAAGTCTCCCTGCAGGCTAATCTTATTCATTTCTAATCTCTTGCAAGTGGTTGAACCATTTTGTGATTGTGGCAGTTGTCTGTAAGCAATTAAATAGGCTACTCTGTTGAAGGACAAGGAGACTGATGACACAAAACCCAATGATAAACTTCTTAGATATTTATTTATTAACTTGAATCTTAACTTAAATCACTTACAAACAAAAGTTTGGAAAAAGCTTTTTCCAAAATGCTACGGCATTCAATTTTGCTAAAATACAACGTGCTTATAAAAATGTAGGAAACACATTCCAATATTACATACTAATTAAATATACATATATACAATTAATATTGTAAACAAAAAACCAAAAAAACTCAAAAATCTGCTTGTTGAAACGCAGGACCATCCCACATCAATTGAAGCAGATTGGCTCTGCTTCATAAGTAAATAGTATGTTCATAAGATCACAATGATCAGCATACTAATCTCTTCTGCGCCTCTTATCTTTATCATCTTTCCGGTCATCTTTCCGATCATCTTTCTTCCGGTCATCCTTAGGACGCTTACTTGCCCTCTTGGCCTCTGTAAGGAACCGCTCCAAACCGAAGGGATCTTCCTCCTCTTTCTCAAACTGCACTGGTCCGCTTCGAGTGGCATTGCGATCAGTACCACTGAACTCTTTGTCTGGGACAAATCTACAAGACAGCAACAAAACATTCATTAAATTTGAGAATCCACACTCAAAAGCCTTGATAGATTAATAGGTTGTCTGCCTTCTTACCGGTTCGTTTTGATCAGAGTATCCAGATCATCTCCATAAACTTCCTTGTCAACATTTTTACTGGGACGGTATAGATGCTGACCAAGATTGGAGCCTTCACGCCAGGGTTTATCATAGACATTGTATGCCTCATCATCTCCATAACCTGAATCCATTCCTTTACTTGAGTTGAACAGGCGCTGATCAAACTGTGCTTCTCCACCAGCAATAGTTTTGGCAGGCATTCCCAAAGCAATTTGTTCACTGATATCTCGCTCTCTTTCACGTTGCAGCTTAGATCTGAGGAGAAAATAGCATTTGAATTAGAGAAATTTCAAAACAGAGAAAAACAAAGCAATACCTTTCCAACAGAAAATCTGGTTAAAAGTACCTCTTATCAGGAGCAGCACGAGCCAAATTACGGTCACGCTGTCTTTCCTTGTGGCGCTCTGCCCTCAATTGATCACGTTCTCGAGCTTCCTCATCCTTGTCTGTTAAAAGAAACAGAAGTTTTCTTAAATAAGGAAGTAACAAATAAAATTGCTCTTGGTTAATGTCAAAATTGCTTACCAACAATATTTGCTGTGCGAATACCATTTCGCTCTTCACGAGCTTTCTGGGCAAGGGCGCGAAGATGCTCCTCTTTCTTTTCTTTCTCTTTCTGGGCAAGTTTCTTTTCCAGTTGTGCTCTCATTTCAACAGCTTCTCTTGCCTTAAAAAATAAATGAAAAAATTAGAAGCAGGAAGCAATGCAAAATACGATACCTTCAACAGACAACATCATATGCCCTACCTTTCTGTCAGCTATGTACAATGCTTCAGCCAACTTTGCAAAGTTTTCATTGATATGGACTTGTTGTAGGCCTCTCCCATCTGCAGCAAGACGTTTGTCCAAGGGAATTGTGTAACCCTAGAAGATTAAGAAAAAGTTATGTAGAAATCCAACAGGATTTGGCAAATCAAAATTGTTGACTGGTTTCATACCTTGGCGTTTTTCCAGTTTGATATGCAGGGAGGTATTTTCCATTCTTTCTGTTCTTTGACTGTGACCTGAAAGGAAATGGTAATAAATGTTAAACCAAATCACAACAGTTAATTGTTGAGAAAGAAACAAGTCAATATGTAGGAATTATACTCACCTTTCTTGTAGGAGAATGCATGACAGGTGCAGGAGGAGACGGTGGCCCCCTTGGAATTTTCTTATTAATCCTGAAATGATTGGAAAACAAAAGAATGTAATTAATTAAGAAAACCGCAAATCAACAGCAATTGCCTACACCAAAAAATTGATTTACTTGAATTTTGGTGGTTCAATGGGATCTTTTTGTGCCTCAACCATTCTGATAACTCTCTGCTTTGCACCAGAGTTAAATGCAGTTCCTTGTTGGGATGGTGTGTATCTGATATATTGAGCAGGAGCCTGAAAGTGTTAAGAGAATGAGATGTTACATCCCAGCACATAAAGATGTGGCTTTTAAAAAAACAGCAGTATTAAGTGTAAAGTATTGAACTCACAGTTTTCTCAGCACATCTCACTGGCATTGCAGCAGCTATTTTAGTTTGAGTAATTCTTTCCAAAGCTTGACGGGTTCTGTCGGTAGTTTCTTCCAGTTCTTCAGCATCAGGTTTTTCTAAACTAGGATCATCTTCAGCTAATACCTCAGCTGGCAAGAGATCAGACAACTTGGAATAGACGATCTGAAAATAAAAATTAGATCAGTTTAAAAGTGGTAACTACAGCAGAGTAACAAGTTCCAGATTAAGTTCCAAATGGATTAAGCTTACCTTGTCTTTCCCATGACCCTGTCTAGCTATTACATCATATTTAATTTTGCCTGTTGCGTCTAGTTGTACCGCCAGAGCATTAGATGAACTTTCTTTTCCTTCACGTCCCATATTCAAGGGATATTGAGCCACAGCAATCTCAGGGAAAGCACCGCCATCTCCATAATCCTGATAGAAAATTAAAATATGTAAGTAAAACGGAAAGAATACAGAAACAATCGTTCAGAGACAAAACCCCACCTGTTCTGTGCGAGGAATCCAGCCCCTTCGTTGACCGTAAGGGGGAGCAGTCCATTGTGCTGACACAAGTGCACCGGCAGCAGGAGCTGGTTTCTGCCTGGCATCATCTCGGTCCCACACCGGCTGCGAGGGCGCTGGCAGCAAGCTGACCAAAAAAGAAACAGAACACAGTTATGGTTACTCGATTTCTGACAGCCTTACTAGCCAAGCACTAAGGCCAGTTTATAGGTTACAAACTGGTTGATAAACAGTTGTTATTTTCTACCAAACATTGACGAGGATTCAACCATAAAACGAAAACAACACTTAACAAATGTTGAACTTGATAATCAGAGTGATAACAAGACTAGATTATTGGAAAGAAAAGAAAAATGTGAGTGCGATTGTGCTCCCATTGATAATAACATTGCACACAGCTGTTTATTTCTTCAATTCAAGGAGTCCAAAGTCTAAACAACTATGACGGAGGTTGAATTGAGACTGTTATTTACAGTTCAGAGTAGGAAATTAGTGGACATACCTCGCCAGCGACATCATTTTTGGAGATTGATTGAAACTATTTGGTCAACTGAGCAGTGGACCGAGCTTGGCTACGGTCACAACCAGCAGAGCGCATGCGCAGAAAACTGCTCAAGGCTGATGAGCAGAACTGCAGAGGGGAGAAACATTTTGTTACGACTCGTCGGATCCATAGACTGATTAAAGTTTTAAGTTTTTGTCTTGCAGGAGGCCAGTAAAAATTTAAGTATAATAATTATTATATTTTAACAATATGATCAATATTTGCAACCATACCTTAGTATTTTATGTTGCAAAACTTATAATAATCTTCAATTCACATTACCTTCCGTGTGTCAGTTGCCGAGTGTGCTCCTGCGTGATTTTTCTACCAGGCGTATTTTCATTCACCTGTCATTTGTCATTCACCAGCCGCTTTTGTATACTTTGACACTCCAGATAGGCTGCTGAAGTGTGAATGGAATTAACGCAAAAAATCGAACATGGCCGCAGAAATTAAACCTGGCCCCGGCCTGAACGACAGGTTTAATACTCCCAAGAAGCCTGTGCTGGTGTCGAAGCTTGAGGGTTTTAATGATGATGTTAATGCAGCAGTCATTATACCTGGCGAAGATGCAGTCATTACTGTCTGCGATGACAGGTGAGTTGCAATGATTCACGTCCGTTCTTCAGGGATCTCCTTCAAATTAGATTCCTCTGAGTCCATTGTCTCGTAGTTTATACAATTTCCTACCTTCATTTCCACTCATTTCTCTTTCTCATTGAAACAAGAGGGTTAGTGTTCTTCTCTCAATATTTTTCTTTCTTGATGTCCTCGCCACTGGCCTAAAATTCATTCGTTTATCAATGAACCTTATAATGTGTGTTACATATCATTTCTATTTTTGTTATCTTTCGCTCCTTAGAACTGTCCGAATATGGTTAAAAAGAGAAACTGGACAATATTGGCCAAGTGTCTGCCAATACATGCCGTCTGCTGCTACTGCTCTTCATTTCTGCAAGCCATCTCGAAAATTGTTTGTGGGGCAGGATAGCGGTGTTATTTCTGTAAGCATTTTCAACTTCTTTTTCATTGATTTTTGAAAATGTAGCAAACTGTTTCAAGTATTTGTTCTCACACTGTTATGTACCTTACAGGAGTTTCTTGTAGCTGAAGATCGCAACAGGATCTCTCATTCAAAAGACTACCAGGCTCACACAGGACGTGTTACATCAGTTCTTCTTTCTGAGAAATGTCAGTGGTTGCTCAGTGTCGGGCGAGACAAAATGTTTAAACTGCACTGTGCTCTCTCTGGCAAATGCCTTGGGTCTTTTGTCAGTGAAGGTTGGTGCACTGCAGTCGCGTATCCTTTTGATTTTTCCAATTACTATATGGATACCATGATTTTGAGTTTGAAATTATCTGAATCAATTTTTCTGCACTTTTCCTTAATATAAATGAAGTATTGATTCGCTAGCTAAAATGATATTTGTTGGTGACTACGCTGGCCACATCACCATGCTGAAAGTTGATGAAGCAGCTGCTCAATCAAGTATTGGCAACTCTGGTGGTGTTGTCAGTGGAGTAATCCGTTATGTAACGAATTTAAAGGGACATACTGGAAGTATTCGTGCCTTGACTTGGGACTCAAATGGACAGTTTCTGTATTCTGGAAGCTTTGATCAGCAAGTCATAGCTTGGGATATTGGGGGACAGTCTGGCACAGCGTATGAAATGAATGGACATACGTAAGTATTACTTCTGTGCAGAATCTTGGTGATCTTGTTGTTCCTTGCTAACTCAAAGCTTGAATTTCATCACCAAATCAGGAATAAAATTACAGCTATCTGTTATGCGCCAACGAGGCAAATTTTGATTTCTGGGGGTGAGGATTCCGTTGTTGTTTTCTGGGATATGAGAATGAGTCGCGTTGAGGTAAGCATCATGATTTGTTCAATGTGATCCCAATTTATTGAAAGTTTCTTAACTTATTTTTCCTTTATTTCACCATTAGACACCTCAGTGGGCAGATTCTGACATCTGTCAAAGATGTGATCGTCCTTTCTTTTGGAATTTGAGAGCCATGATGGACCAAAGGCAATTAGGGTTAAGACAGCACCACTGCAGATGCTGTGGACAAGCTGTTTGTGATAGGTGCTCTTCACCAAGGCATGCTATCCCATCTATGGGATTTGAATTTGAAGTGCGTGTTTGTGAACTATGCTACAATAAACTGAAAGGAGAGGAGTAAGTACATTATTATCAATTCTGTGTCATATGCAATGATTGAATGCTCAAAATTATTACCTACTTTTCAAACTTTTCAGCCAGCCTTCTCGTGCTGTTTTTATGGAGGCAAAGCACAGTATTGTCTCTATGGATGTTGATGAACCTCAAAAGCGACTACTGACTGTTGGACAAGATCATATTGTAAAACTTTGGGACATCTCTGCTGTGCTGCAATGAATGATTTATCTAGTTAATACTGTTCTCTCTGTTGCTATTCATGTGTTGTCAAACGCTTTGACTGTATGCGTGTTCTTGTTAAAAATATCTATATGCATGACATCATGTACTGCAACTCAAAGTTTCTCTACATTCATCTGAAAGATACTGTGAAGTAGTTCTTAAGGGTGTAATCTTGTCTACTTCCTTGAATATCAAGGAATAGCATTATGAAGTAAGTGTGATTGTTAGAAAGATAAGCTTACACTTTTCCTGGAACGTGGGAGATTCCAATCCTATTTGGCTGTGGAGATAATTTAATCAGTCTTATCTAAAATGGATGTCAGATTAATTATTTCAGTTAATATTGTGGTACATGGAAGGCATTTCTAAAATTCTGAAGAATGTTTCATAACTTTTGAATTAATGTGAGTGGCTTTAATCTTTGATTCAGTTTGCCACACAAGCAGTGATTGAGAAGTGTGGGTCAAGAGTTATCTGCTCAGTTTGGGAGCTTATTAAAATAATTTTTATTTCATTTACATTATGTTTCTGCACTGCATTTACTGTTCCTAAATCAGTTGGTTTGTTGGTTTACAATCAATATCAAGTCATTTGTCTCTCTGGCTCTATTAGGGTTAAAAAACTATTAATAAATTACTGCACAGCTGAATGGCTGTCGCACCCACACAGCAAGTGTGGGGGACAACGACGGACCAACTTTGCGCTGGCATTTACTTCTCACTGGGTTTGATCGTAATCAATCAATCAATGCAGCTACTTGTTTTGCAGTGTTTTTGCCGGGTATAAGTCTTTGAGCTATTCAGGGAAGTTTTGTATGTAGAGCTTCAAGTTCCAGTTTTTAATAATTGTCTCATTTGGAGATACTGTGATCTTAATATGAATCGTAAATACAATCCAGAGTCTTTTAAGTAGTATCTGCTGTAGATGAATTCTTGTTAGTGTTGAGGTGTAGGAAGCTTTATAGTCTATGACATACCAAAACCTCTGTCATCTTACGCTTTGACAATATCTCATCTGAGACCATTTATTCCAAAATGGAACCTGTTGAAACTATTTTTTATATTTTTTGGTGCTGCATAGTCAACCCTTCAAATTTTGTTATATAGAGCTTTAGGTAATAGGTATAAAAATTGGAGACCAAATAAGGCAATGAATGCACTGATGTCCATTGCTTAGTGAAGAAATATAAGTCACGCTTTATTTTTCTATGATGCAAAATTAGATGGGCTCATCTCATTTTCTTTTGTGAAATATGGAAATGTAATGTAATTTTTAAACATGTTTTTCTTCTTCCAACCTCTTCTCCCAGAATTGTGCTTAGAAGGTGAAAGTGAAGTTTTTTGAATTATTGTATTTCTAACTTAACAGAGAGATATTATTATCCTACCTGTACCAGTTCTGTGAACAGAATCCTTATTTGTTATTGAATTTAAAACACTAAATAGCCTAAAAGTTTTTTATATAACCTCTCACAACTTTCCTGAAATTATATTCCATTCCATTTGCTAAGACTTTATTGGTTCTATATTGTGTAATTGTAGAATGTAGCTGCACTTCTGGGCAGAAAGTGGTACTGTACTTCTGGACTCTTCTATGAAGGGCAATGACCACACTAAATAATTCTTAGTGTGAGGGCGGGTATTGATTTCATTTCAACCCAATTTTATGTGCCATTTATTATTGATAAAACATTCTTGCAGTCACGTCTTTCTCAGCTGTTTAATTTTCATGTTGCCTGGATTCAGCATACTTCTAATAGTTCATAGCTGTTGTTATTGATAAACTGTTTTGAAAAAATAAGGATTTATTTGATATAACAAAGTTTTATTATTTGTTCCTTTTATGTACAGAAATATCTATATACATTCTATGTAAGTAGACTGAACATCAACTAAATTACTGCTTATGACTTTTTCTTTTAAAAAAGAGAGAAAACTATTTACTTGTCCCTTCAATTTCTTGTGAACCACATTTTTATTTCTTTATTTGAATTGGGGTGGTTCCCACATTTTTCTTTCATGAAAATCAAGAAGTGGAAGGAAATTGCAGTATGCTAC
The DNA here is from genome assembly GCA_029379305.1 of Frankliniella fusca. NCBI lineage: Eukaryota > Metazoa > Arthropoda > Insecta > Thysanoptera > Thripidae > Frankliniella > Frankliniella fusca. The sequence continues at coordinate 1,210,255 of JAHWGI010001090.1, forward strand.
AATAAATAGGAATAAATAAATAATATTTGACTAGATGCACCTCATTTTTTTCCCATGTTTGAGCTCCCACACCCTACTAGTGTGGTGAATTATTCTTAATTTTGGTCTGTTGCTATGCTAACGTCGCTTGCCGACTCGTCAAGACACCCACCTGGTGACCGATACTCGCCTTGCAGTCTCTCAACCCTACGCAATATTCGCGCAGTCGCACTGAAGGTAAAGGTTCATGTACTTCGTTGCTCAAGTTCACCGAAATGTCTCCCCGAAAGTCAAGAAAGTTTGGTCGAGTTCACTAAAAGTCACGAAAGTACGTGAACGTTGAACGCAGTTCAACTTGTTTTCTTTGTTTTTTGTATCCGAAGTTTATCTCAGTTCAGAAAATAATCCATCGAAGTTGAAGCGCACTTCCAGCCCTCTCTCTCTCGCTCTCGCTCCCCGTCCCGCCTGCCACTCAGCAGGGCCTTCTCACTTCGGGCATCGGGGGTGTCTCTTTTTCTCTATCTCTATCTCTCTTTTTCCATGAGAAGACTATTGGTGGGAGAGAGACAGAGAGCACACCCTCGATCTCGAAGTGCCACCTGCCCTCGCCAACCCAGCCCAGCTCCCTCGAGGCTCTCCTGCCGAGCCCATCTGCAGATGAGCGGATTCTCCTCCCCACCGGGCCGGGCCCGCTGGCTTCCTCCTCAGACTCTCTGCTGGCAAAATTCTGGAAGAGGCCAAGGAAACGAGGAAATTCTCTCTCTCTCTCTCTCTCTCTCTCTCTCTCTCTCTCTCTTCCTCCTCAGTCGTGCCATGCCTTCCAGCTGCAGGTGCAGGTGGCTGCGGGCCGCCCTAGCCGGTGGGCAGGCTGGTCGGGCAGGTGTAAGTGTTCTCGCTCACGCACAGTTGCCCGTTGAAGAGGAGTCCAGGCGGGCAGGACAGTTTGGTCTCGTGGCCCGCGATGAAGAAGGAGTAGTTCCTGCAGCCCGAGGCCAGGTCCGGGAAGAAGCCCTGCTGCGGAGACTGGTGCTGGAGCTGATGCTGGTGTTGTTGTTGTTGCTGCTGCTGCTGCTGCTGTTGTTGCTGTTGGAACTGCTGCTGTTGCTGTTGTAACTGCTGTTGCTGCTGCTGCAGCTGGAACTGCTGCTGCTGGTGTTGGAACGGCAGCAAGGAAGCGCCGACCGGGTAGCCGGCGCAGTAGTCCGTCTCCACACACAGCCTGCCGTCAAAGCGACGGCCGGCCTCGCAGGTAAAGGTGCCGACCGGGGCGCCGGACAAGCAGTACACGTACCTGAGGATCGAGGAGGTCAGTCATTCAGTGGAAAAGAACTCTGAATTTTGGTGTACAAATTTTGTAATTCTGTTGTGAAGTTTTGAAAACTTTTCTGAGTTTTAGTGAATTTCTGTGAACTTTCATTTATGTCTTTTTTGAAAATTTTGCTTTAATTTTTCAGAATTTATTGTGAATTTCCCGGAACTATTTGCCAAATCCTCCTACATTCCTGAAATTTTCTTATGAAGAGGTGTTAGAAAAATTTCAGAGTTTTTTCCCCCTCGGGATGTCCGCACTCTTAAATTCCTGGAAAGAAAATTCTGTGAATTCTGTGCAACCGTAACACAAAGCCAAATTTTCTTTGTGATACAAAGATTTTGCAATACAAGGAAATTTCCTGTATATTACTGCCGCACAGAATTGTTTGTAGTATACGAAGAAGAAATCCTTGTAGAGGATTTAGAGTGCAGTCCGCCCTCCTCCAGCAGCTCACACTCACCTTCTGCAGCCCGATGCGGTGTCGGCGAAGTAGCCGTGGGACTTCCCCGCGCAGATGCCGGTCTCGGGCGCCTGCAGGCGCAGCTGCTGCTGCAGGTGCGGCAGCTGGTGCGTGAGCTGCGGCAGCACCGAGGCCACGCCCGTGTCCTCGACGCAGAGCCCGTTGGGCACGCAGCGCTCGCCGTCGAACACCGAGTCCCCCGAGCAGACGAACACGCTCTTGTAGCCGAGCGCGCAGCGGTAGTAGGCGCGGCAGTGCGAGCCCGGCTGAGGGTAGGCGCCGTCGTTGAGCCGGTCGCAGGAGCCGGGGGACGAGTCGCCCTCCACGCTGCACGAGTAGTACTCGGGCTCCACGCAGCGGGCGCCGTCGAACACCTGCGGACAGTTCGCCTACATGATCCACCAGTCCCCTAGCTCGATAGCCTCAGGAGCTAGATGTTCGCGGCGCCCACAAATGAACGCGCAGTGAGTAGTGGGTGTCATATATGCTGCTTATGGCCTACTTAAAGTCTCGTTTGGTTCGCGTGGCTCGGTCGCTACTTACACTGGAAATCCAAGTGTACGACATTCGTACACTTGGAAGTGTGGGAATGGATATTTGCTCATCTAGAAGTGTACGAATGGGTATTCGATCACTTTCCAGTGTTCTCAATGTCCTTCAATGCTTTTAAATGTTTATGTTGTCACATTGTTAAAAAATGAAAAATTCACTACATTTTTGTACGAAATAATCAGAGGACTACTCTTGGCTGGGCACCAGGGGGAAAAGAATTCCCCCCAAAATTGTAAATCTCGTAAATTAGATTTTTTTTTCAAAAAAAAAAAGAAAAGAAAAAAGAAAAATTTAAACAAAAATTGCAAAAACTTCAATAAAAGTCCTCAAAAATTTCCGACATTTTTACACTAAATTTAAGAGTTGTTTTCTCCTTTGCTGCGCGCTGCCTGGAGGGCGCTGGATTGTCATCAGAGAGCTCCCCGACATATTAGTTCGAACGGGCTATTTCCGGGTCGACTCTTGCCTGTTCTAGTTCGAGCGCCTCGATAGAAACTATATCGAACTCGAACAGTCAGGAGTTGAGGCGGAAGAACCCCGTCCCCGTTCGAGACTATCGTGGAAGGGCAGCGCTTGTAAAGCGCGAATTTTGTGCCTTCTTCAAGGCGCCCCGAAATTTCGCCAAAACAGCGCCTTTTTGGGCGCTTTTCGGGTTACTTCCGGTTAGGAAAAAGTCCCTAAAAGGCGCTGTTTTGGCGAAGTTTCGGGGGGCCTTGAAAATGGCGCAAAATTCTCGCTTTACAGGCGCTGCCCTTCCACTGGGGGGACCCTCCTGGCGTGTGCGTCGGGAGGCCTACCTGCGCGCCGGGACAGGTCTCGACGGAGCGCTGGCCGGAAGCGGAGCACCGGAAGTACTGGCGGCAGCGCGAGCCCGGGGAGCGGTCCTGGCTGAGCGAGGGCGAGCGGCCGAAGCAGAGCGGGTGCGCGGGCCCGGGGGCGGAGGCGGGCGCGGCGGGCCGCAGCGGGGACAGGTGCACGGGCGCCGAGCCCTCCGACACGCGCGGGCAGGACACCTCGTGCGCCGGCCGGCAGCCCGCGTGCCCCGCGCTCAGCTGGCCCGCCGGGCAGCCCACGGCCGCCGTCACGCGCCCGCCCTGGCAGCGCACCGAGCGCCGGCACGCCGTCGACCAGTCCGGGTAGAGGCCGTCCACGCGCCCCGTGCAGATGGGCTCCCAGCAGCGCCAGGACGCCGTCGGGTACTGGCAGTCCTGCGAACACGGTCAGAGCTGATGCACAAGACTCCTCGAGATACTTCTTTAGCGTAAGAAGTTATACTGCAACGAAGTGATGACTCAATCGTGGCAAACTAACGACGTCATCGTGGCAGGGTAACGAACTTAATATCGACAGAGTAACGACGTAATCGTGACAAAGCAACGAGAGTTGCAATTTTACGAACGCTGTCGTAGATTTACGACAGAAAAATTGTTACTCCACAAAGAAAACTAATTCGATACATGGTGTCAAAAAATAATCGTAACAATACAACTGGAAGTTACAACTTAAAGACATTTATCGTGGGAAATTTTCCCGTAACCCTTACGAATATTTTTCAGAGAGCAAAGAGATGCCCGAGGTGGATTCAACGCGTGAATTCCTCGGGGATGCGTGGAACTATCGTGGACGGGAAAGAATCCACCAAAATGCAACTATATTCCCTATTTCAAAATATCATCCTAACTTTGTGTTTGAAAGGGGTAAAAAAGAAGAAATACAGCGTTGCTTGAAAAAAAAATACTCGAGAAAAATGGCAGCCAAACTAAACAGAATACGTTTTTCATTTTTTCTGCTCCTCAGCTACCTCACACGGGTGACGTACCTGGTATTCGGCGTAGTACACTTTCCCCGGCGGGCAGGTCCTAAACTCGAGCGGCCGCCGCCCGGACCCGCAGCGATAGAACATGTTGCAGTTGGTGCCGGGGACAGGCCACGTGCCGCCCTCGCCGGGGACGCACGCCCTGAAAGAGGCAGAGACCGGGCTGTTATACCGAGAGGTCCTTCTCAGGTCCATATTCACTAGATTTTCGCAAGCGTTCGCCAACTTATCTTGTTTTGCGTGATTTTTATGGATTATTAATGTTTTTTTCTTATTTCTGATGATTTTCTGCTTATTTTTTTCTCATTTTTTTTTCTGTTTTTTCTATTACTGATTCTCCCCCGATTTTTTTTTCTGTCCTGATTTTTTTCTGACATTTTGCACAAAAAAATCTGATCTTGTATATTAACTTCTTTAACACAGTGAGTACACTGAATTTTTAGGGGGGGGGGAGGACCCCTAAGCCTAAACAGACTACAGATTAAAACAGTGACAGAAATCGGGAGCTATTGCGCTGCGCTTAGCACAGGTGTGTGTGTGTGTGTGCATTGCCTAGTAGGCAGGCGCAGATGCTGCCCGCTTCACTGTGCTGTATACGGGCTCCTCATTGCCTACTTTTCTCGACCGCACCGAGGCGCCGGGCCGGGCGGCGCCGGCTGGGCTGGCTGGCCTGCCCGTTACTCACACTTGCGTCGTGGACTCGCTGAACGAGGTGGAGCTGAAGGACGCGAAGAAGCGCGTGCTGGCGGCCAGGGTGGTGCTGAACGTGGACGCGCCGAAGGTCGACGGGAAGGAGCTCTGGAGCGCGTTGGGCCGGAAGGACTGGTCGCCCTGGGGGCAAGGCAGTGAAACCATCCAATTATCAACGGGATGATTTTTCTTTTTTTAAAAAATATTCTTTTTGCAGTGTAGCGGGATGGGTCGGGCACATCGAGCAGCGGGCGGCAGCAGCGGCGGCGGGTCAGGCCCGGTCAAAAGTGGTCAGACGTGTGGGGCTGTCGCGGCTGGCGGGCCCACCCGCTGCGCGCGGGGGGGACAAGTCTCCCAGGCCGCGGGTGACTCACCGGTTGTCTCCCCTCGGCCGGCGCAAAGCAGTGGGACGCAGTGAGGCACAGCATCGTCAGCAGCAGCGCCGGCGGCGGTGGCAGTCCTGGGGACAACGGGGAAGGCACAACGGTCAGAACACCAGCTCCCCAGTGTCGCAAACACGTCTTTCTTTAAAAAAAAAAATTTAAAAAAATCGGTAACGCATCTCAGTGTCGCGCGTCTGCCCACCCCGAAGAGGCCATTATTGCGTTTTACGGTCAACGTGAGAGGGCAGACTAGCGCGACACTGCGCCATACGCGGATCCAAAGGCGGTTACTATGTAAACACAATGCCTTCATCGTGTCCAGGGACCATGATTGGACCGATTCAAGGATACGGCCGTGAGGAGAAGTCTTCCTTTCTCCATCCTTGAGTCCGTCATCCGATGGTCCTTCGAGATCAAGGCATATAAAGTAACGCATTTCGAAAGTGATGCAGGCAAGGTCAAGGTCGGTACGGAAGTGGCGAGGGGAGAATCACTCATGCAAAGTGTGTATAATGTTTTTGACTGTTTATTTTTTTTTATTTATTGTTTTGAGTTTTTGGTTTGACTTTTCTTTTGATTTTTCAAAAGAATAACGAAAATTTCTGTCACTTTCTGATAAATTTTGTTTTCTGTATCATTATTTCTGCCTTTTTTTGTCATTCATCGGAGTGATTTTCTCCCCCTCGCCCCTCCCCCTCCTGGGGAAGTGGTATACAAGTCGGCATGGACCAGCATGTCGTAGGTCCGCGGCCGCGCTGCGTTCGAGTTCGAGTTCCGTGATCGGCCGGGTCGCGGTGGGGGACCGGTCCGGTCCGGTACCGAGCGGGGCGGGGCGGGGCGGGGCGGGGCGGGGCGGGGCGGGAGCATCGGCCTGGCCTGCATGGACGGGGACGGGGCCCAATCAGCTGGGGACCGGCCTTGGAGGGTTCGGGGCCGCGGGGCCAACACGGCGGGCGGGGGAGGGGGGGGCAGGGGGGAGGAAATGAGAGTAAAGAGGTTATGGCACCGCTGCTCTCTGGAATTGGCTCAAGGTTGGTGCGCTCGGTCGGCCCGGACCGGACCGGAGGCCCCTCTGCGCGCGCGCGCTCACGACGACCCGCGAGTGGCAGAGTTTTCATTCGGGCGGGGAAAGGGGCCTGTAATGCGGACGCGTCGAGCCGGGTCGGCCGGGTCATAGCTCCATCCTGCTCACACCTGTTATTTTCTGACGCGACCGTGACGGGGGGTCCCATTACCCTATCCCGAATGTAAACTCTGCCGAGCGGCTCCAGCAGGTCCCAGCCGTAGCCGTGTGCGCTCTGGGCTGCTGCTACGTTTGAAAGTCCGCAGCAGGCGCGGGAACGGTCGCGCCAAGCCGCCGCGCCGTGCTCTTCCATTTCCGTCACTCCTATTCCTTTTCTTTCTCATCCTAGCTCCCCCCCCCCTCTCTCTCTCTCTCTCTCTCTCCCGCGTCTCACCTTCGCGCCCAGGTCGCTCTCGCGCGAACGGGACTGGAGGAAGGCTCATCGGGGGCGGGGCAGCCGACTGATTCCGAAGATCGTCTTCTTGCCTCCTCCGTCCTTGTCGCACCAGTGGCGGTGCCCTATGTTGGGGATGGCACCATACCCCATGAGTGCGACAAAGACGGAGGCACGAAGGCGATCTGAGGAATCGGCAGGACGGGGGACGCAGTGAGGCCCGGAACGGAACGGAACGATCTGTCCTCCTCCTAGCATCGACATCGTCATGACCCGGATCTCACGGCGGTGAACTTTTAACGCGCGGGGCACGCCCCCGCCACGCCCCTCTCGCCCCTTCCCGCTTAGCCACACCACACCCCGCCCCACCCCGCCCCGCCCCGCCCCGCCCCACCCCACCCCGCGCTGGTCGCGCGGATCCGGTTCGGGCGGGGCGGCTGGTGCTGGTGCCGGAGGAGGGGCGCTGCCGTCGCGCGTGTCCGCGCGTATTACTGTCCGCCCCGCCCCGCCCCACCCCGCCCCGCCCCGCCCCGCCCCGCCCACGCCCCGCCCCGCCCCGCCCCGCCCCGCCGCGCCCTCTGCCTCCCGCAAAACTGCAAAATGTGTAGTCTGGCGAGGCAGCACGCCCCCCCCCCCCCTCACCGCGTGCAGGCGCAGGCGCAGCCGTCTGATTCCGAAGATCGTTCTCACGCCTCGGACCTTGTCACACTCATGGGGGCCCTGCCACCTGCCATCCGCAACATACTGCACCGCCAAAAGCACAACAAGGACGGAGGGAAAAAAAAAAAGGGATCTTCGGAATCAGTCAGGCAGGTGCTAACTCCTCGAGACACTGGTTGTGCTGTGCCCGGCCAGGGGCCATAGGGCCGCCCTGGGCGGTCAAGCTCCAGCAGGCTTGTGATTTATCGGCACCTTTGGTTTGCTTCTGCGCGACATCTGCGGGGTCGGGGTCTCCTCTCCACTGCATGCGTCGCTATCACTCTGTGTGTGTCAGACTGAGAGAGAGAGAGGGAGGGAGGGAGAAAAGGAGGGAGGGAGGGAGGGAGGGAGGGAGGGAGAGAGGAGAGAGAGAGAGAGAGAGGAGAGAGAGAGAGAGAGAGAGAGAGAGAGAGAGAGAGAGAGAGAGAGAGAGAGAGAGAGAGAGAGAGAGGCACTGTTAAATTTATCCGTAATTTTACGAAGTTTTTGCAACGAGTGATTCCTTTTAATAGATAAGCAAATCATTCCTGTAAATTCTCTAAAAACGTTCGAATTTTTGTTAAGAATGATCCGTCAAGGGTCAAGGCAACATGACGAGTAAACCGTAGCTTTACTAATGATTCGTTAGTATACAAACAGTTCGTAATAATTTTGAAATTGATTTGTATATGCGATATGAGTTGACAATCATATGTAAAGTAATGTAATTTTTTTTGTTTTCCGTATTATAAATTCAAATTAACGAGGCAAGAAGTTTTTTTTTAATTAGGCCTAATTAGTGGTGATACATTGCATCGAATCATAAGCAAAAATACGAATCATTCGTTAACTGAATCTAACGACTCATTATCGTAAAATAACGAGTCATTCGTTGCGGAGGTCTGACGAATAATCCGTGAAAGAAAATTTGCCCCGATCATTCATGAAAGAACAGATTTTTTTTTCCAGTCGGTGCATTTTCGTCTAATTCGTACATCGTCTGAAACTCCTGACCCAGTCACATGTCACAATGCGATTTCGTTGCGACTCTTCCCGCCTCCAGTTGGATGCTGTGTTGTGACATATGACGAATAAATCACCACCTTCAGGTCCAAGGGCGCGCGCCGCCGCGGCGCCGGAGCATGAGGAAAACAGAGACTGCATTTTCTTCCAACAGAGTGTTGTTTCGCGCGCGGTGCGCGGTGGGCGTGAATGGGAAGATGTCACGGCTCTGCAGGATCTCAGGATCTCCCTCTCACACACACAGATGGGCGCACGAGCTCCCCTCCCTCTCTCTCTCTCTCTCTCTCTCTCTCTCTCTCTCTCTCTCTCTCTCTGTCTCTCTCTCTCTCTCTCTCTCTCTCTCTCTCTCTCTCTCTCTCTCTCTGTCTCTCTCTCTCTCTCTCTCTCTCTCTCTCTCTCTCTCTCTCTCTCTCTCTCTCTCTCTCTCTATGAAGCGGGAGGAGCGAGACGCCCTGCTGCGAAAAATATTACGTCCGCGGTGACAACGCTGCGAGGCGTTGCAGATCTACTCCTCCCTCGTCCATAGAAGTCATATGATGGATATGACACTCTTCAGATAAAAAAGGAAAACAAAACACAAGATTCCAGGATACACACACACACACACGCTCACACACACACGCTCACAACACACACACACACGTGCACACGTCGTCAGTGAGGAAAAATATAAAATGGAATGCGCATGTTGGTCGCGCATAAGTTGGCTGCGTACAGTTTCCGGTCTTGTCGCCAGCAACTGCGTCATTTGACGGTGTCAGACCGGATCGAGAGCTCTTGAACGCTTATTTGTACGATTTTTGTGTCTTGTTCATAAACTCAAATACAATTCTGGTTTATTGTTACGTGACCAACGTAACGAAACGTATTAGGTTAATCCAGAGTAACTGATATATTTTATCGGTCACCTTACAAGTTGTTAAAAATATAACTTACATTATTGATGTAATAAACCGAAGATGAAGACATACTTCAAAAAGAAAATTATATTTAAAAAAAAAATTAGAAACGCAAAAATTACTTCTTAATTGAATGTGTTCCTCTCGAATCACATTTCAAGTTACGTTACAGTGACGTCACGAAAAGATTCTTGATATTAACGTTCACGTGACGTGAATACGCTGAGTTCCCGTGCCACGGCGGCCACGGCCCGGACGCCGTGCTGGGTAGACCAGCCCGCGGGGCACGCGCGCATTCATGTCCTCCGATTGCCTACTCACCAGGCGCTCGCTTCCCTTCACCTTGTCCTTTTTTTTCGGATGAGAAATTTCGCCACTTGCCTTGATAGTCGCAGACACGCGCTCGTTCTATCGTTCAGTCTCCTCATTCTATCTCCCTCTATTAATATTCAGCGTGATCCAAGCCAGGAGTGTGCGGCGTGTGCGCTACCGAGACGGTGCTGCTAACGAGGGGTTCCCCCTAAAAAAAAAGAAGGAAAAAAAACTTGTTCCTGTTGCACACGAGGAAAAATATTTTTAAGATACTTGCGGATATTCGCCATAACTCGCAAAAAGCCCCCCGCTTCTATTTAAAAAAAAAGCAAGAAATATACTCTCCAGAACTGGCTGAAACTCGCTAAAACAGTCGTGTAAACTCGCTAATTCTTGCGAAACTCATTGCACACCCGCTTGGAGAGTGGGGGACAACTCTCGGCAGCTGACGCAGCTGACGGTCAGGCCTTCCCGGAAAATGCGGAGGAAAGGATGTGAATAATTGGATCGATGAGAGCGATTCATTCACGGGCAAGTCCTGCTTTACGCCCTAAACAGCCCTCATGACCACGTGGCTTTTTTGACGGCGATCATACTTTGCGAAAAATGAGGCTACTCTGTATATTTTGACTTGTTCACCTATCACACACTTTTAATTGTTGAACACTTTTAAATGCTTGGTCTAAAAGCCCACATATTCTATTGGGAATAAAAAATTTTTCTTTTGGTGACACATTTTGCACGTCAACAAATCGGTCTAACACTTGTTGCCGCATATAAAATATATGGACTTTTCAACAGGAGCAACCACACTTATAATGAGTGCACACTTTTGATTTTGATATCAGTTTACCTGTAAAGTAAGTCGAATAACTTCCAGCTCTCATAAGATGCTACCTCGCTAGCCGGGCAGGTTTAGCCGGTCGGGCGTGGCGTGGCGTCACCTCGTAATGTACAGAATGACCAGCATCACCGAGTCATCCCGCCCCGCGGTTGGTCCAGGAAGGCGCTGCCGACCTGTCATACATGTCAGACGGAGCTGACAGCGCCCCGCCCCACCCCGCACACCCCGGACAGAAACGGACGATACATCGAAACAATTAAATAATATTACCATCGATATTTTTCGGGCTAGCATTGCTCCTTATATCAACACGTTACATTTGCCTCTGAAAAACTTGCCAGATGAATTCATTTTGTCCTATGAAGATTACGCCCGACTTGTATAACTGACTTTTGTCATTACTGGGTCTTATATGCAGTAGCTCATAGAACTCATTTTCTGGAGGCCACTTTGGTTACTCAGAATGTTCAGAGCGTTTTGGAAGAGATTGGTTTTTACTTTTTTTAAAAAATGAATGAATTAACTGAGAATGTAAAAAAATTAAATCACATTTTTTAAAAATATTTTCCTGGATAAGACTTGTAGATTTCTTTTCGAACATATTTTTTCTACACTGTTAAATTAAGTGTTTAAACCTTTCACACTTAAAAGTATGCAATTGTCATTTAAACACTTGCAAGTGTGCAAATCAATAGTTGTGCACTTGTAAGTGTTTAAATCCTCAATTGCACACTTCGGCAGCCTTGAACACTCTAGGCCAAGAAAGAGTGCAAATGGGGAGTTAAACACTTACAAGTGCACAACTATCGATTTGAACACTTGCAAGTGCACAAAAGTGAGTTGCACACTTGCAAGTGTTTAAATGACAAGTGCACACTTTAAAGTGTGAAAGGTTTAAACTCTTAATTAAACAGTTTAGCTGAAACATGGTGGCAGAGACTTTTCGTGATGTTTAAAAAAATTGCATAAACATTAATATTTGACAAATGCCAAAAAACTTGCAAGCTTTCGGTTCCCTCCTAGAATTTTTTAAACAAATAGTTAAGCATGTTTAGGAACCCAGATGGCCGCTGCGCCGCCAATGCAGCTTCTGCATCATACCTATGTGGTGTATCCAGTTGCACTCCATGTGCCCCGCGTCCATTGCAGTGGAGCCGATACCGATACACCCAGAATGTGGTTCCCTTGAAACAACGTCAATGCTGTTAATTTACTATTTTTTAAAAAAGATCTACTGCCGGGGAAACACCAACCCTTTACTGACCACGAAAAATTTAAGTGGTCTTAATGTTGTTAATTTTAGAAAATAAGGCTTTTCACAAAACAAAAAACTGTAAAGCCGCAGAAAAATTGTGATAAAACGACGGCAGATGCGGGGATAACATTTCTTATGCGACTCTTCCGCTCCAACACTGTCCGACCGTTATGTAATTGACGAACGGGATGCTGGAGATGCGCCTAGGTATCGCTTTGCTTCGCTTTTGTTTACGGGACTGCCCCGCCCCGCCCCGCCCCGCCCCGCCCCGCCCCGCCCCGGCTCGTCGCCCGGCCTGGGATAGACAAGTGAAAGTTTTCCACACTTCAATATGCCCCTCTGACGTCACGAGCCGGCTGGACTGATGGTTGATAGCAATGGCCAAAAGCACACTGCCAGAAACAAAGGCGGGCGCGCGCCGTGTGCCGCGGCAGGCGGAATGTTGTTTACCGCACGCGTGTGATAGCGCGCCGCGCGCCGCGGCTGCCCGCCCGACCCACGACCCGCGAGGCTCCCGACCCAGCGCGACCCCATCCGACCCGTTCCTACCGGCCTCGGGTCCTGGAAACAACAAGTGCGCGTACTTATCGTACCCTAATTATTTTTTTTCCCCACTCTAGAATAACAGTCGCGCGCGGGCGAGATTGCACCCTCAGCAGGAGCGTGGGCATCGGAAACGCTCGCTCGTGCGTCATTTGACAGCTCGCCCGGCCCTGCCCTGAGGGTTTTTGAGGCTCACGCTGCCCCGCCCCGCCCCGCCCCGCCCCGCCCCGCCCCGCCCCGCCCCGCCACCGCGCCGGGGGCTGCTCGCCATATTTTTCCAGTGCAGCCCCCGACCCTGGAATGCGCCGAGCAGAGCGGAGCGGCGCGCGAGCCGTCCACACGGTCTAGACGGGGAGCGGCAGGGGTGGGCCCTGGAAGGGAGGTGGGGTTAGGGGGTGGGGGGGTTGGGAGGGTGGCGGGGCCTTAATCTGCTCGTTATTATTGGCCGCGCCCAGTCGAGCGTTGTTATTGGTAGTTATCTCGCGTTATTGGCAGCAGACGGCAGCGCGTAACGGCCTGGCCTGGGGTCGACCCCGCGACAACTTCCGGCCGGCCGGACTGCTCGGTGCACTCCGTGCTCATCTCCGCGACCGGGTGCGGCGGGGCGGGGCGGGGCGGGGCGGGGTGAGGCGGGGCGGGGCGGGGCGGGGCGTGCGGGGCGGGGCGCAGGTCCCACGGACCGCCAGCCCTGCGGGCCAGTGTCGTCTGCGGGTGCAGTGCGGAAATCCCCCTTCCCCCTCCATGACGGGGGTGTCTGCGAGAGCATGACTTTGTGCCGGGCGGGGCGGGGGGCGGGGCGGGGCGGGGCGGGGCGGGGCGGGGCGGGGCGGGGCGGGGCGGCTCGTGTACCCAGGTGTCCCGCCCGGGGCCCGGGGGCCGATAGCCTGCAGCACCGGACGCGCCCGGGGCCCGGGGCCCGGGGCCCGCGCCTTGACGGAACGAGAACGCGCACATACATCAGAGTCCCCACGTCACACGACTTCACGTATTAGAGTTCTCTCATCACACGACTTCACGCTTTAGAATTCCCTCGTCACATGACTTACTCCCATTCGAGCTCGCGTATACTTCTCCTCGACGGAGGCTACGAGATCTCGCCCCACCACCAGAACTACGCTGAAAGAGGGTTCCTTCACACTTTTCGAGCGCACACATACGCGCGCGCACACACACACACACACACGCACGCACGCACGCACGCACGCACGCACGCACGCACACACACACGCACGCACGCACGCACGCACACACACACACGCACTCGTTCCTCTGGTCTTGTCACTGCACTCACCTGGAGCTGAGCGTTCCGCGGCGGGGCGGGGGCGGGCCGCCCGGGAGGACATGCCGGCGAGGCGCGGGGCGGGGCGGTGGGGCGGGGCGCGGCGGGGCGGGGCGGGGCGCGGCGGGGCGGGGCGCAGGACGGTCGGGGCCGGCGTCGTCTGCTAGCACATTGGGGGGGAGGGGGTGTACGGGAGCGCGTACACACGCGCGCGGGCGATCACGGCGGGTTTGCTAATGGAGCTGCCGACGCTCCGGGGCCTAGCTATATAAGCGCGCCCCGGTCACGTGGTGCAAACAAAGAAAGGTCATTGGTCAGAGCGGCGGCGGGCCCGGGCCGCTGGGGTAGTGGTGGGGGTCGGGGCTCGGGGGAGAGGGGGACTGTCTGGGGGCCCAGTGAGGCATACGAGTCTCATTCATCGATCGGCAGTCAGAGAAAGTCCAACTCCAGGTGTACGTTTTTTTTATTGCGCTCTGGATGCACGTTACGTGTGCAAGACGTTTTTGCGCTGTACACACTAAATGAAAAGGGACAATTTTGTCCCAGAAAATGTTGCGTTTTTGTACACATCATTTTCTTTGGACAAATTGTCCCAAGAAATTGAGTTAATTTGCATCAAAAATATTGCAAATTGTCCCAAAGTATTACACAAATTTGTCAAAAGGGATTGGTGTGCACAAAAACGCAACATTTTCTGGGACAAAATTGTCCCTTTCCATTTAGTGTGTACACTTACACTTTTCATTCCCTTCAAAGCATCGGAATGCTTCGTATATTTTGCCAAGCATTTGCTTTGCAGACATGAAGTTTTGAAAACCTTGCAGATTTGCGAAGTACTATAGTATTTGCTTTGCAATCTGCAAAGCTTTGAAAGTTTTATTTCGACGTATCAAGAGGGGCAAAATCGTCTAGTACCTAAAAATTGGAGAAGCTGTTTTTGCTTCAGCCTCTGGTTTTCCTGTGCTGGTGGCAAGAACCACTAACGCTCGCAGGCACAGGCTGCAGCACGGTGTGCGGTAGCACTGAGTGCCTTTTCATGGTGGTTTAATCGGGGGTACTCCTCTAAAAATTCAAGCGTACACCGATGTTTCTGATTATTCTAGTTTTTCGTGATTCTCCTTGATTTTAACAGACTCTTTTTCTGATTTTTCTCTACTCTTCCTCGATGTTTTCTTGATTTTTTCCCGTTTTTTTTTAATGATTTTGCTTTGGAGTGTTCACTGAATGAAGGACCTCTTGGGTTTAATGCCACACTGAGAGAGTCCTCCTTGAATAACCGGAGATTGAACCCTAGGGCCTGGGAGAGTTATCGGTGTCGGGGGTACAGCGCCTGCGTTTAGGTCACTCGCCGGTCGACGCTTATCAGGACCAAATAGCCGAAAGAGACGTGCACTTGTTGCACTTTGCAATCCCTACCCCACCCACACTTAGAGAAACGTTTGAACAGGTAACGGTTTTCCTTGAGAAATGTCGTAAAGTTACGATAGCGAGTTGTAAAATTACGAGACTGTAATGGCACTTTGTACCGACGTGTCATTTGCCGACGAGCACGAATGGGCCTCCGTAAATTTACAATTCCCATCGTAAATTAACAAGGCAATAAGCTAAAAATAAAAATTAAGAGAAATACTGTAAATTTACGAGAATATTTTGTTTACAGTGCACGCCTTTGCGTAGAACAGCGAGGTGTCCCCCATTCTCCAAGAGGGTGTACAAAGAATTTCGTAAGTATTCGCGAGTATTAACGAGTATCATGCGAGTTTTTCTTGACTTTTTTCGTGAGTGTTGGCGAGTATTCCCGAGAAACTCACGCAAGAATTCGCGAGTAATTCACGCGAGCATTCGCGAGTAATTCACGTGAGTATTCGTGAGTAATTCAAGTGAGTATTCGCGAGTAGCTCGCGTGTAGTTTGTTTCGAGCACAATGAGTATTTTAGTGGGTAGAACAGCCAGCCCGGCTCCGAAAGTGACAGCATCGGCAAGAGCAACGCCCCCGCACCGCTGAAGGGAAGTGCCACAGGTCTTTTCGAAAACCTCGCGTGGGAGACGTTCACGGTCCGTCTTGCCTGCCTCGGTTCCTCAGGCGGCGGTGGAGAGGGAACGCGTCAGAGAAGCGAAGCGGGGTGGAGCGGGGTGAGGTGAGGTGGGGTGGGGTGGGGTGGGGCGGGGCGGGGCGGGGCGGGGTGGGGCGGGGTGGGGCGGGGCGGGGCGCGGCGTGGCGGGGCGGGGATGGCATTCCATCCGTCGCCCTCCGGGGTGACGGGCCGCGGAGAGACCGGCGGCGGCGGCAGGTCGAAGCGAGGCAAGGCGGGGCGGGGCGGGGCGAGGCGGGGTAGGGTGGGTGTGGCGGGGCGAGGTGTTCCCAAAAGGCGCTCCGTTGTCCCACAACGACTGAATCAATTCGGGTCACTCGTTAGGCCTCTGGTAGGGCTGGGCGTGGCTCGAGCTGCAGCGAGTGCTGCCGTGCTGGGGCGGCTCGGCCCGCAGCCCGCGGCTATACCGAGGCAGCAGCAACTCTCTGAAATTTATCTACATCTCGTATTTCAGGAAAATTTAGAAAAACTCGTAATAATTTTAAAAAATTTACAAAAAAAAATCACAAAAAATGGGGAAAAAACAGAAAAATAATCTGGATAAGAAATGTAAGTTCACAAAATTTTGGTCAAATTCCAGTGAAAATTCCCAAAAGTTCACAAAATGTATGCACCTCAATTCAGGGTTGTTTCCCCCGCCCCCTCGGGCTGTTCTCCCCGCGCACCCCGCGCGCTGCGGGCCGGACCAGCTCGACGCCTCGGGCCGAGTCCAACACAGGTGTAGCGGTCACTTGCCGATGATGAGACAGTCGGGCGGAATGATTTTGCTGTGACCCGCGGGGTCTGTCTGCCGCCTGCTGTCCAGAGTATTATGTATTATTGGTTATTGCGTATGGCGGACACATCACATGTGTTTTGTGTCATGTATCATGCCTTATCTGTATTATGTAATTCGTACATATAGCGGGGATGCCGCCGTCCCATGTATCGCTGTCGCGGGACAATATAACGCAGTGCGATAGTTAATTGATTTTAGAACAATTCGCCTCCTTTTTTAAGGTGTTATGAGAGGGGTGTTCCAATCATATTTTTCTTATCACCGCAACTTTTCCATTCATGTTTGCTGAGTGTCGGCAAATCATCTTCCTATTTCTGCTAGCGCGCTGACATACCTCTCGGTGCCACAAGTAAGTTAACAAGAAAATTTTGCATTGAAAAACAAAAAATCAAGAGCGCCTCGCCTATCGTCTTGCTTGGGCGCCCTCCCAGCAGCTCGGGCCAACGGCGCGCCCCGGCGCCAGGTGAGCCTTACCCAACGTGGAAGTGAAGTGCGGCGGTCCGTGCTCCACTATGGCTCCGCCCGCTCCGCCCGCACCTACGACCGTTTTCTGAGAACTCTGGCTGGCCGGCGCCCCGCCCCGCCCCGCCCCGCCCCGCCCCGCCCCCGCTCGGTGTATGACACTGTGGTATTTGGGGTGGACGTCTCTTATTTGGGGTAGACTGAGCCACTCTCGCGATCTCTCTGCAGCGCGCGCGCGGGGCCCCTTCCCCCTCTCACTCTCTATCTCTCACTCACTCTCACTCTTTTTCTCCGTCACTCTCTCGGCCTCACTCTCACTCTCCCGCCCGTCTGTTCTATCGCAGCCGCGTGTGACCGTCAAATGTCTGCTTGTTAGTGTCATCCGCTTCTTTGCCTGGAAACGGAGCTCGGCTGTTGTCCACGAGGGTCTACCACTTCCATAATCCTCGTACACCCCTCTAGATAATTATTGATAATCACATGATCATAATCACGTAAAGTTTCCAAATTTTGACAAATATAGAGAAATATTATCAAATTTGACCAAAAGTTGCGTGATTACTAACCAACAATCGGTAAATATGTTAAAGATAAACTCAAATAATCATTGATCATCACCCTAATCGTGACTGATTATAATCCTCGAACGCGATTTTTCAAAGTGGTGGACTCTTGGTTGTCCACACTCTAATGCAAAGGTACAGTTTTGTTCTCGAACTGGGAACGTTTCTGAGCATCCATCCGGATGCAATTTTTTTCCCAACAAGGATACAAGTTGTGTAAAGTTTCACACAATTTTTCTAATTTTAGGAACAAAGTTTGCATCCGACTGGATGTGCTCAGCGTTCCCAGTGCGAAAATAAATTAGTGCCTTCGCATTTACAGTGCAAGTTCTCTCTCCTTCTCTCTCTCTCTCTCTCTCTCTCTCTCTCTCTCTCTCTAGCTAATTTTCTTTTCACTGTAAATCTGATAGTCACGTTTTTGACTGAAATTGAGTGACGTATATTACATCGCCCAAAAGGAGTGAGGAAATTTTTTACAGCTCATTTAGAGTGATGAGCAGAGGCACAGGCATCACTAAAATAGAGCGAGATGGCTTGACACCGCTCGTTTTGAGTCTTGGTTACGGTCGTTACGGTTCATACCAATGAAACGACTCAAAAGGAGTGATATTAATAGTATCACTGTCCTAGGAGCGATAAAATTTAAGTCACCAACATCACTTTCCTGAGAGCGAAAATGCTCACTTCCCAATTCACAGTGTACTGTATTATGTACTGTATAATTAAAAGAGAGTGGTCACGCGTACCTTCAGCAGGGCAAATGCCCTTTGTACCGAGGGGGTCTCAACTCACCCAAACTTTGTACACATGATTTCAAGATTTCACATGATTACACCTCTTATAATTGAAAGAAATATTTCGTAAAGTAAACACAAGCGTATTTTGAGCTTTATGAGCCCAAAATTCGCACTCAAATCAATTTTTTTTCGGCAGTAAATCCACATTTTTTGACAATGATTTCGAAGATATCAGCGATTGTGTTCACATGATTTCGGGAGTTGAGGCCCCCTCGCTTTGTACAGTAGAGACCGGAAGAGACCTAAAACAAATTCAAAATTCTTTTCTCTCTCACCCTCTTTTTCCTCTCTCACGGAGTGTAGCGCGCCTCTGTACTCGCAACAAATCTCCTGTATGTTAGCTACAGCGCTTCAGCGAAAATTTCTTACTTTGAGGTTGATTTCATCCGTTTTATTTTCAATTAAGGAACACGGTTCTCTAGGTTAGGCTGGCGTCGCGTCGATACCGCCCCCATCAGGAATTTGAGAAAAAATTGCCAGATCCAAGAGTAATATTATTTTACCATAGAAAGAGAAAATTTGACCACGGCACTGGAAAAACAAAGGTACTTTCTTGGGGCACTTAAGTAAAGGGAGCGGTTTAAAGCTTTCCTCGGGCACTAAAGTTTAGTGCCTTTCCAAAGGCACTAAACTTGTATGGAACTCCTAAGAAGCTAGCAAGCGAAATGTGTGAAAGGTCACATTTCGTGCCTTTTAAAGGTAGGGATTCGCAAACTTTGTTTTTCCAGTGGGGTCTTCCGAACTTGAACCTCGAAGCGATTGCTTTTTTTTTCTTCCAGAGTGCAGTCTCAGGTGAGGTCAGGTCGGTGTCCGGCGCGGTGCGCACGGCTGGCACGGCCCTTCCGCCCGTCCGCCCCCCAGCCATGCTGTCTGCCTGTCAGCTTCATGGAAATGAGCCGCAACAACACAAGTCTGCAGCGGGGTGACACTCTATAAGCCTGAAGCAGAGCGCCAACCGGACGCGGCGGGGCGGGGCGGGGCGGGGCGGGGCGGGGCGCGTGGCAGAGTGATCTCCCACGCGCCCCGACCTGCGCTCGCGCTCACACACACACACACACACACACACACACGCACACACACCGGCAGTGGTTGAGGAGGTAGCGGGGGGGGGGATTCCGATAAATCGACCTGTTTTGGGGGCGGCGGGGCGTGTGAACGATACTCTATAGGGGACCCGATTGTCCGATCGGCGGGGCAGGTGCGGGGCGCTCAGGCCGGAGGTGTGATGTGTCCGGCCTAGGCGCCCCGCCCCGCCCCGCCCCGCCCCGCCCCGCCCCGCCCCGCCCCGCCCCGCGCACTGCAGACGTGCTAAGCCCGTGCTGCGAGATACCGCGGCGGCTCGCCGTGTGGTCCGGGGCGGGGCGGCGACCCTTCCGGGACTAGCCGACCTCACCCCCCTCAGCCCCCTCGGCTGTCCGCTGTGCTTGGCGCTGCAGTGCGAAGGGTTGGGCTCCTTGCTCCTTTCGTGTCCAAAATATAATTTATTTTTGCCAGTCCCTGCTTAAAAGCGTAAGATTTAGGTTTTTCGGCGTTTTGACCCTGAGGAACAACACATGGAAAGCTGAGGGACAAGCTTTTTTGAGGTCTAGTCGAGCACGGAAAGGCGCAGGAAATTATTCTAAGTTTTAACTCATAAAAAATTACACGCAAGGTTTACTTTTAGGAGCGTTTTGAGGCCCTCGTAACGAGTCTACATCGGTTCTCCGACATTTTTTTGTCCGACCTCGGGATTTTTGCAACCGCCACCGTCACACGTTTCTTTTTGTCCGACCTCATTTTCTCCGTCCCCAACGAACCGTTAGAGTCGCCTGCTATCCTCTACGATGCAACCACTGCAGCTTGATTGTCCGACCTGATACTTTCCCTCATATCTGAAAAAGTGCCTGGATTTTTTCCGACCTTGTTTACACGGTTCAAATGGAGAAGGAATGTGTATCATGTCGGAGCATGCACCGAAAAAATTAGACAACACATCAAATTCAATGTCTTCTAAAGATATATTTTTTAAATAAAAAATTGAAAAATTGGTAGGCCCCTACCTAACTCGCAACCTGCGAGCCCCGCCTGCTTAACTTCGGAGTTCTGATGGGATCCGGTGTGTTCCAGGCGACCGCCACCCCGCGGGCACGAGAAGTCCTCTCCTCTTCGGGGAGAGTCCCCGCTTAAGGCTGGCGGCCTGTCAGGCCCGCCGTACTACCCTATTTAAACAGCGCCTTGAAGCCGTAGGTAGCATTTCAGACCAACGACTGGGCACCACCGGACCGCATGACCGGTCAGTGGGAGGTAGAGGCAAGGCAGGACGATAGAGGGGGAGAAAGCAGAAAGAGAAGTTTTTGCGGAAGAGTAAGCGTACGGTTGGTTAGACCTGTACTGACCCGCTCCCGCACAGGTCATGGAAAAGCTGTTTACTAAGGAGCCAGATTCATAGGCCTTACTTCCCCACGAGGGACCACCCCCCGTGGCATGGGACGGAACTTCCTGACAACTCGCTTTCGCTGCCAGTGAAGAACCTACCTGGGAATTGAACCCAGGCCCCAAGTGCCGAGTCTCATGACACCCCGCGGCTTTCGTGGTACTAAGACCACTAGACCGTCGGCGATTCCACGAGGGAGCTCCGTTGAAATGGGGGGTTTGAATTCCACTCCAGGCTGCTGTCCTCGGAAAAATTTAAATTTAGCGAGATTCGAACCTGGGTTCCGCGGCTCGTGGGACAACATTGAGCCGGCACGGCTACGACGCCACGGTACACGACGCCTGCCCACTAGGGGTGACGCTGCGAAGAGCCGTAGTCGCCGACGAACCTGTACCGGTGGCGTCATCAGTACACCTGCTCTCCATTCAGTAACAGCCCGGCCGCGTGGCGACATAGGTATGCACATCGGCACCGTTAATGACATTGGGCAGGCAGAGGTTCGAATACCGATCGCTATTTCTTTTTTTTTCCCCTCTTTTTCTTTCAGAAGCTTTGTCTCTTTGCAGTTGGCCGAAGCGACGCGAGTACAGTTCATAAAAGGAAAAAGAAGGTTTTATAAATTATGTCGAAACAAATCCAGACTCCATATTGCAAGAAATAGTTACCGGTATTCGAACCAATTTTTCAGTATGGAGTGTGGATTTGTTTTGACTTAATTTATAGAACCTACCATTTCTTTCTATCCACTGTACTCGCGTCCCTTCGGGCAACTGCAAAGAGACAAAGCTTCTCAAAGAAAAAGCAGGAAAAGAAAAGAAAGAAATTGTGATCAGTATTCGAACCTCTGCCCACCTAGTGCTATTATCGGTGACGATGTGCATACCAATGTCGCCACGCGGCTGGGCTGTTCCAGCAAGGAGTGCAGGCGTAGTGATGACGCCACCGATACACGTTCGTCGGCGACTACGGCTCTTCGCAGCGTCACCCCTAGTAGGCAGGCGTCGTGTACCGTGGCGTCGTAGCCGTGCCGGCTCAATGTTGTCCCGCGAGCCGCGGAACCCAGGTTCGAATCTCGCTAAATTTAAATTTTTCCGAGGACAGCAGCCTGGAGTGGAATTCAAACCCCCCATTTCAACGGAGCTCCCTCGTGGAATCGCCGACGGTCTAGTGGTCTTAGTACCACGAAAGCCGCGGGGTGTCATGAGACTCGGCACTTGGGGCCTGGGTTCAATTCCCAGGTAGGTTCTTCACTGGCAGCGAAAGCGAGTTGTCAGGAAGTTCCGTCCCATGCCACGGGGGGTGGTCCCTCGTGGGGAAGTAAGGCCTATGAATCTGGCTCCTTAGTAAACAGCTTTTCCATGACCTGTGCGGGAGCGGGTCAGTACAGGTCTAACCAACCGTACGCTTACTCTTCCGCAAAAACTTCTCTTTCTGCTTTTCTCCCCCTCTATCGTCCTGCCTTGCCTCTACCTCCCACTGACCGGTCATGCGGTCCGGTGGTGCCCAGTCGTTGGTCTGAAATGCTACCTACGGCTTCAAGGCGCTGTTTAAATAGGGTAGTACGGCGGGCCTGACAGGCCGCCAGCCTTAAGCGGGGACTCTCCCCGAAGAGGAGAGGACTTCTCGTGCCCGCGGGGTGGCGGTCGCCTGGAACACACCGGATCCCATCAGAACTCCGAAGTTAAGCAGGCGGGGCTCGCAGGTTGCGAGTTAGGTAGGGGCCTACCAATTTTTCAATTTTTTATTTAAAAAATATATCTTTAGAAGACATTGAATTTGATGTGTTGTCTAATTTTTTGGGTGCATGCTCCGACATGATACACATTCCTTCTCCATATTTGAACCGTGTAAACAAGGTCGGAAAAAATCCAGGCACTTTTTCAGATTTGAGGGAAAGTATCAGGTCGGATAATCGAGCTGCATTGGCTGCATCGCAGAGAAGACGAGGTCGGACACACTGAGAGAAATGTTTCGTTGCAGCCATCAAAATTTTGATACCGATAATCAAATTTTGTTCGGTCGGTCCGGCTTAGTAATGGGCATCAAAATTTTAGTTGCTGCAACCGAAATTTTGGTTGCTCTATACAAAATTTAAGTTGGTGTGGCTAAAAATATTTGATGCCCATGAACAAACGGAATCGATCGAACAATTTTTTATGGCTGCAATGAAACATTTCTCTCAGTGCGTTGTGTCGAGTTAAAGGAACACGAGTTCCGGCTGATGTGTCCGGCGTGTGGACTCTTCGCTGCCGAGCAGTCCGGCACCAGCCAGCTTCCCTCCCGGCCACGTCCGCCCGCCCGCCCACAGCAGCCATCTGCCGACCGATTCCAAGGATCGCTTCCATACCTCTGTCCTTGTTGTACTCATGGAGCACCACCATGGCCAGCATGGCGCACCGCTGTAGGTGCAACAAGGACGGCTGGAGGAGAGCGATCTTTCGGAATCACTCGGCTGATTCCGAAGATCGTTCTCGTGTGGCGGCCACTCTGTTATCATCTAGGGGAGCTGGCTGCGGGGCGGGGCGTGGTGGGCCCCCCTTGGGGCACGGGGGCCCCAGGGCTCTTGCCCCCCCTCCCTCTCTCTCTCTCTCTCTCTCTCTCTCTCTCTCTCTCTCTCTCTCTCTCTCTCTCTCTCTGCAGTCTCCGGCGGGGTGGGGCAGGCACGCCGGGGCCGCCACTGCCGCTTCCCTTCCAGGGACGGGCAGGCTGATCTCTGAGCAGCTCGTGCGCAACAGGCTGAGCAAGCCGCCGGGAATGCGGGGGTGAGGAGGCGCAGAAGGCAGGGGCATCCCGATAGCGCCCCGACCCGCCCGGCGTTAACAAGTGTCTGGTGGCTAATGGTGACGTCCGGGGCGTGGTCAACAGAGTGATCCCGGTGCACGCACTGGTATGCGCAACAGAGACAGACTCCTTGAGAGCGAGAGGGGAAGAGCGAGGAGTGAGTGCGAGCATGACACTGCAAAAATTTATTGTCAAAAAAAAACGACTAAAAAAAAATATACAGGTTTCGCTGTTACATCGGTGAACAGATTTTTCCTGTAGTTTGATGAAACATTTTGTGAATTAACAAGAAAAATCGCAAAACAACAGATAAAATTTGTAAACTTACGGAATTCTTTTGTAAAGTTACGGAATATTTTTGTAAAGTTACAGAGTTTCTTTGTAAATGAACACGAATAAAAAGTAAATTCACAGTCAGTTCGTTTAACAAAATTCACAGATATTACCTGTTAATTTACGACATGTTTTTTTTTTACAGTGGAGGCTGTTACCCTGCGCCTGGTGACGCTCCTTGTCGCTAGAACGTGAGCCTCCCTCTACGGCCCAAGTCTATAAGACTCTTGGCTATAGGCTTATCGTTTTCTGAGACATCACGCTTCACAAAAAATTTGCGACAGGAAGGGACTTGTGTCACTGCGGGTGAATGCCGCACCTGCTATGCATATGGGGTGCGGTCCACGTAACTCCCTGCGGCATGACCACAATGTGGCCACAATGGAACAAAAACGCCCGCAGATCTGGATGTGTCAAGTCAAGTCACCCAGAAGACTCATTGTCTAGTAAACCCAATCGCGCCCACATCACACGCCATGAAGCCTTCTTGCGCGAGACCGCCCCCCGCCCCCCGCCCCCGCCCCCGCCCCCGCCCCCACCCCCGCCCCACCACGACTCTCAATATTGCTATAATTTGGCTTCATGGCGCCCCGTCGATCCCCATCTTGTCTGACCAACGTCTGACCGCAAGTGGCACGGTGGTTCGGAGGCAGACCTGGGCGACCTGGGCCGGGTCGGGCCGGGGCCCGCTAGGGCGCGGGGTGCGGTGCGGTGCACAGCCCGCCCCACCTTCACCCCGCCTCCTTTTTATTTATCTCCCCCCCCCACCCCCGCCAAAATAAGCTGTCCAAGGCAGGCCATCGAGTACCGAAGGTTCGCTGATGCAGTGGAGTCTCACCATCGGGTGCGGCAGGTGATGGATCGTGATCAGTCAGCCTGATGCCGCTCTGTTGCCAGAAAAGAAAGAACATGGCAAGAAGAGCCCAAACACAGCAGTGCTGCCAGAAAAGTAGGCAACAAACACACAGCTGTGTGGAGCAGGCGGTATTCGCGCCTGCCTACTAGGCAACATCAACACACGTGCAGAAGAATGGCCTACTAGGCAGGCGCGAATACCGCCCGCTCCACACAGCTGTGTGTTGGGCGGGTTTTGCCTATACTTGGCAACACACGCGCACCCGTGCCTGCGCGATTGCCTATCCTATTGTGGCAACGACCGGACTGATGAGGTGAGGTGAGGGAAGGGGCCTTACCTTACCGTTACATTACCTCTCTGGCATCAATCGAATGTCAACGATGTCAACTCGCCTCGTCATTTCCCGCTCGAGCCGAGCCGAGCCGAGCCGAGCCGTGTCGGCCCGGCCGGGCCAGCCGCCTCCCGCTCGCGGTGGGGCCGAGCCGAGCCGAGCCGAGAGCCGAGCCACCCTCCCCTCCCAGGAAGTGATAGCGGGCACGTGATAGCGCGTGGAGCCGCACCCGCGCCGCGCCAACACCCCTACCGCAACCCACACACACAAACTGAAAAACCAAGTGTGCGGCTGTTGCACACTTGGAGATGTGTGCATTTCCACTCATCCACGGAAAAAAATGACTTCTTTGTGAGGATCAATTTTTGTGGATAGGCAAAATTCGATAGCTGAAATCGAGAATCCGATACCCACAGCCAGGAGCTGGTTGTCACGACCGGACACGTGTACCATGAGAACTAAGCTGGCTTGCAGCTATCGAATTTTGCCTTATCGACAAAAATTGATTCTGACAACAAAGTCATTTTTTCCGTGTACACTTGAGGAAGTACAGGTGTGAGTTTCTTGCAAGTTTCTTGAAAACTTTCACACACTTGATGGCCACAAGTGTATGTGTGGGAATTCACACACCAATCACACACTTGGGCTTGCAGTGAACACTACACGTTTAGTGGTGATTTCAATCGTTGGCTGTGGCAGTACGTTTAATGTGTGGTCTAACTAAAACATGCTTACACTGTACACTGGTCTATCAGAGATCATTGACATGTACACTGATCTATCAATGATACACTAATTAATCAGTGTACAATGTACATGTTTTACTTTTCAGAATGTTTGCGAACATTCTACAAGGAGCCATCTGTGTTTCATGGGGGAGGAAATCTTCCAAGAAGGCAAAACTCTTTGTCTGCAACAGAGGATCAGTCTTTATTTTACTCATTAACAGTTTACGGCCATTACATTGTACTTAACAATGGTTGCCAATAAAAGTGTTAAGTACAATTATGCTGAAAGCAGAAGTGTGACACAGGAATGCAAGAAACAAAAAGGTTGGAAATTTTTCATTCACGAAGGTAAAACTACAGAGATTCGCTGAGCAGCTCAAAACCTACTCCACAGATCACTCCACATTTTAAGCACGTGAGATCTTTAAAGCCTCTGCCAAAATTAGAAACAGTAGCAATGCTTGTACATTTACTTAACCACATGAAGAAAAGCAAAGCTTTGAATTTTGAAGCATAACGGGCAGAACACTTTAACACTAGATAGAGCGATGCACATTCAGATTCTGAGTTGTCTTAAGAAATCATACCACTGTTTTTATGTTGGTGATTGATAGTGAATAAGTGTGCCTAGAGACAAAAAAACAGACAACACATGCAAGATGTACTTGACTAGTTTGAAGGGCCTGTGGCTGACATCAAGCCATCACATTGGTAACTCCAGCTTAACACAAAAATCAGAAAACAACTGAAGCTGTTCTTCATGCATAAAGTAACACAACTGTGTATGGTATCATTAAAATTATGATTTCGCTAATCATAAAACAACAATAACTTCTGTTTTGCATAACTTGCCCTAAAAGTTCATGGCGTGACAGCATACACTGATAAGTTTGATATGACAAGTAAAATCACTAACTTAAACAAAATTTTTATAAAAGCCTCGGAAAACTCGTAGAGTTTAGAACAGTACTGCTATTTATAGCCATTTGCAAATACCACTAACTTCCTTAAAAGTATAGTGATACACCTAAACAGGGAAGAAGCATCTCTGATTAAAACAAACCCAAAATTTGTTTTGTTAAAATGGTTCATTAAACCAACAATCCACTCTTACTTGACATTAAAAGTACAGATGAATAGGTATTAATATTACTGTGATGATTGTTAATCATAGAGACTCAATGAGAACCAGTTAATCCTTCCAAAATAAAAAAAATTCTCCACACACGAAAAACAAACAAATAAAAACAATAACAGGCACAGAAGTTAATTACTTATACCACCACCTACCCACCAATACCACACCCACAGCAAAAAAGAAATAAATTGAACATAAAATTACACTGAAGGATTGAAAAATATTTACTCTGTTGGAGAAATGCTAGAGCATGAAATCAGAAGCAATATACTAAATTGCCATCCTAGTTGAAAACAGTGGTCATACTAATTTCATAATTGATCAGAAAATGCATTTGTTACTTGCCAAGGCCTAACTTTTAACACTACAAGAATTATTGTTCACTTGTTCAGACCCTTGAGTTGGGCAGTAAGTCTAAAATAGGAAAGATTTGGTGGGATCAGTTTAAGTCAACGAAGTTAATTTCAAATTATCCTACCACAGAAAGATTGAAGTGCCTGTTCTGACATTCCATTCCAAAATCACAATAATTATTTTCAGTCATTCTTACACTATCAACCTTTCCAGAAATAACCATTTCTTCATGCAAATACTGAGCAAAAATACTTTGATACTGAGTTGAAAATATGATTTGTAAGCATAGTGGTACCAGCATGGATTCTACAGTAAGACACAAACACATGCATATGTGTGTAATAAAAGTGTAAGCATGTAATAAAACTCTCTTTAAATATATTACAATTTATGAAGTAGAGTGAATAAAATCAACAATGCTTCCTCAAAGTCTCCCTCAACCCTCTCAAACATTACCTTAAGACTCTCATGTAAGCAGGAGGGAGAAAATTACCAATCAAACACACATTGCACTGAATTAAGAAAGATAGATTATCATGGTTCCAACACTGTTTACAAAAATGTTTTAATTATCACAGAGAAGAAATGATTATGCTGGGTTAAGACATGTCCATCACCAAATGTACAGCAATTCCCCTGGGAAAAAGTTTAGGTGGCAAAGTGGCATTAAAGTGGATTTTGACATTTTAAATGGCAACTTGCCTCTTAAAATGTTGAAATCCACTTTCATACCACTTTGCCACTAAAAACTTTTCCCAGGGTCTCATCAAGAGATACTTAAAAGAAAAAGCCTCTTCCTGTCAACCGATTCCTACCTGCTAAATATTAGTAGCTAATGTAGGTTTACAGACAAAGTACTCTAAAAGTGAAATACCATTGTCAGAACTTATCCAGAATTCCCCCCCCCCCCCCTACTCCCAACCCCCCCTCCCTTTTTTTTCTGGATTTTTAAATTGTAGATGTGTTACATTCAAATTTTGTGAAAAATATTCAGATGGTTTTATAAGAGCAAGAAGAAGTCAAAGTATTTCAATTTGTCAAAATTGACCACATTACAAACATGGGTGAAAATCACAAGAATGCAGTGCTTTTTTAACAAAGCTACAAATCTAATAATAAGACACCTATAATACAAAGTTCATTGATGAAATTGAGAGATTACGTGCAAGTCAAAGTTCTGTTGAAATGCCATCCTCCATCATAAGGTATCTATAAAGTTGACTATTTGACATGATCAACAAGAAACTATAGTTAATATGGCAGGCCAACCTAAGACTGGAGGGATTTCGATTGTATTTGACAGGAAATGCATTATTAAAATACTAATACAGTAAACAAAAACAAAAGTAAAAGAAAACTGACTGCAGAAGATAACTATTTCATTGTCAATATCACGCTAGTTAGCTTAAGAGGCAAATAGTAAAGCCCAGAGATCTTCTAGATTAAAATGTATGGGTAAAGCTTCCCTCAAGTTTTGAATTTTTATTTGATTGGTAGATTTAAAGTTGAAAAAAAAAAACAGTGATAAAAGAATTCAAGTGGGCATTGCATTTAAAATGATGGTCAGTGAGATAAGTAAATAAACTACTGCCAAATCAAAACAAAGATTTAAAATTATACTCGGCCACAGGCTGAGAGAAACCAATCGTGTTCCATTCAAAACCAGAGAAACTTAGAAAATATCCTAAAGAATACAGAGGTTCAAAAGCCAAAAAGTCTTCAAAGTCAGATCCATAGTATGCAGCTCAATCTTGCTTGGAATGTTGTGGAGATGTTCCATGGTCAGAAGCTTGTTGCTTTCCTTGAGCATTTAACTGCGCTTGCTGTCTCAATTGAGCCTTCTTCAGCTTTGTCATAAGTTGACTAGATTGATACAGCCATGTTGCCTTTAAAGAGTAGAGAGGATATCATTACATGCTTACTTCTAACAGATGGTTAATTTAAAAAGATAAATAAAAGAACTTACCACCATACCCATACAATTCAGAAGGATCGGAATTGAGTAAACAAGGGAGATGAACATTCCTTTGCTGTCAAAATATTGATGAGTAGCCATTAACCTAGCAAGTTCAAAAAACAAAGATAGAGTAAAGTTAATTTAATCCATGAGAAAAGAGACAACCACTATCATAATCAATCCCTGAAGCGTTACCTCCAATTGTTTGATGCCAATTGATTAATATTTTCTGAGAAATAGACCAGCAGCACTGAAACAAATGAAAATTCATTAAATTCTTTTAGCTTATTACAAATAAACCAAAAATTGAGAATTAGGATACTTACATAAAATAAAGAAGAGAATTATCTGAAAGTTGCTATGATTTCTTGTGAAAAGAACCATGGATGTAACAACTACGTGAAAAACAATAAGAGCCAGCATGCAAGGATCTCGCCATTCAATCTGAAATAAATAGTAGCAAATAAGTGAACAGCTTTCATAGAGACATAGATACATCACCAATAAGAAGGTGAGTAATTTGTCCGCAAGAAGAGAGTGAAACTAAATTGTATGATGAAACATTGGTAACATTATCCTCATGGTGTTGTTTTTGATAGTTGAGAAACGTTTGATTGTCAAATCTAGGTACTTGTACACAATAAAATAGTGTGATGAAACCTTTGAGTTCGTGAACTCAACTGACAAGAAAAATAGAAACTGCATTACACCACACAAGCTGAATTAATTTCTAAAAGGTGCTTACTCATGAGATATTCACTTCCTTTCATTAAAAGATACCTAACCTTGACAAGACAGCTTTCCATGAACTTCTCATGAGACGAGATACTAGCCAAATGACATCGATAAATATTAAAACTAGGTGGTACACGTAACGGCACGACATAAATTCGTCTTAGAACATACTTACGCTGGCGAAAAAGTTCCAAATCCCGCTCAGTTCGTCTAATTCAAGAGGCTGTATGGTCGCCATGTTTACCTCCCACGACCGAAGAAAAACACAGTGGTGATGGTGATGCGATGCGAGTGTGTGCCGTCAGCCCCGTCGGCCCACGACCTCGGCCTGGGCCCGAACCCGAACCGACAGATAACAGCCGAGGGATCCCGAACCTCCCTCCCAAACGCGCGGGGGCACTCGAAGTTTCCAGCCAATGACATCTCTAGCCGCTACGGCGTCTGAATTTGAATTTGTTCGGGAATCTAGCTGTTGTCTAACTCGTCTTTCATTATTTGAAGCAGAATCAAAGCGAATACGGATGTTTGCTTTCGAACGGGACGACCTTTGTCAAATTAAAATAGAGAGGCTCTTTAGGAGAGTACTCAAGCATTAATTTGAACAGGAGGGTAGCGTTATCTGTTGGGGCAGTGGCTTGGGGAATGGTATGGTGAACTTCCCGTCGTCGGTGGGTGGGCTGCAGTGGGCTGCAGTGGGCTGCGCCGCAGCGCGTGCGCACGAGAGAACGGAACAGCTGAGGAGCGTCGCTGCGCTTTGCCGGGGAATACAAATGCGATTACAGACGACGAGGACGAGCGCGAAAATCCAGCTGCAAGGCGATTCCGAACTCCTGGACGGTTTAGACTGGTAAAACCAGATTCGTTTGTCAGTTGTTTTGACAACGTTCTTTTTTTCCGCGGTCAGATGCTGACTCGCGGACCCCACGAAACTGTCACGCCCGCGGGGCCCGCGACCCGCGAGCGCCTCGCGAAGTGACAGGTCGCGGATCGCGACGCCGCGAGCGCCCCGCGATGGGGGAGACTCGCGAGGACATTCGCGAGACACCCCCGCGGGAGGGGTGAATAACGCGAGGACACCGCGTTAGTTTAGTAGTCCCCTCTCTTGCTACTTTTAAAGAGTGCGACAAGGAAGGAGCGACGAAACCAGTGTGTGGAATCACCCAGGGAGTCTCGCTAGGTAATGTTGAGAGCTTGAGCTTGAAGTCCCCCTGTATCTCTACTTTTATATTCTTACTCACTCTACAGGTCTCGATGCAAAGCTTATACGTAAGTTGGACCAATAGACCATACCACCAGACGTACCAAGGTAAGATACTACAGCAGGCGCAGATACAGTCGGGCCGGGGCAAAGGGGGTCCCCCCCCCCATAAGTTCTTAGCTAACCGCCTGATGGGTACGCAACATGAGTTACAATCCGCCTGAATGTAGGCGAAAAGCACGGCTTTGTCCCACCCGCAGCAGCGAGCTAGATCCGCTCCTGTACTGCAGTAAAACCAACATGTAGATCACACCTCATTACTTTTGTGAAAGCCACAAATTATTAACAATTTTTCGTTTGCAAAAAAAAAGTGAGTTTTGACTTTTACAATCTGTTTCCAGTATTGTCAGATTATATCCGCCGGTTTCCCCTCTGCTGCTCTTATATCGATCGGCGTACCGCACTTCACAGCGCTGGGGAGCTGTCCGAATTCTCGTTCTGAAAAGGTCGGAATATAGGCCCGATCCCCCTCCCCTCACCTTACATCCGAACGCATCAGAACAGTCTGATTGATAATTCGGACGGACCATGG
This sequence comes from Frankliniella fusca, assembly GCA_029379305.1. Classification (NCBI taxonomy): domain Eukaryota; kingdom Metazoa; phylum Arthropoda; class Insecta; order Thysanoptera; family Thripidae; genus Frankliniella; species Frankliniella fusca. The sequence continues at coordinate 1,241,846 of JAHWGI010001090.1, forward strand.
GGACTTGACCTGAGTACAACCGGAACGAACTCCATCGCAAAGAAAACTGATGGCATCCTCCGCCCTCGGCTTCTTGGACATCATCGCTCCCTGAGCAAAGTCCACCCTCAACGCCCCCGGCCCGCCAGCACGGTGCGGACATGCTGCGGACAGGGGCGTAAAAAATGGTGAGTCCTCTCTGGAGTGGCCGTTTGAGAGAGAGGGAGAGAGAGATGAGGAGGGGAGGGGGAGGGAGGGGAGTTGAAATGGGGATTTAGGGGTAGGCATAGGCGGCGTCGTAAGGTTGTAAGGGATGATGGAGCACGGCAAGCGCCATGGATCATGCTCAGTCGCGTATCCGGGAAGAACACGAGTTTCTCTTAGTTTTGTTTACGGGGGATGGCAATTTTGTTCCCCATGCCAGTAAAAATCTGTAATTAAAACGCAATAAATTACCAGCCTAGTGTTCTGGGAAAAGCACGAAAAGACTGTTGGGAAACGACCCTAGCCCGAGAGGGTTATCACTCACACAAAATGCGTTATGCATTCGATGACTTTTTGTAAAAACTTTTTTTTCTTTGATTTTTGTTTTGACTTTTCGGGAGAAATTTCTCTTTTTGGTAAGATTTGCTCCATTTCCGTCTATTTCTGACTTTTTATTTTTTTTATTTCATTTCTTTTGGGTCATTTGCTCTCGATTTTTCTGGATTTTTGTCCTTGATTCATTTTTCAGTTTTTATTTTTGTAGATTATTATTTTTTTCTTTTCTTCAAAATGAGCCCCCACCCCCTCCCCCTCTCCATGCGTCGCCTCCAGCCTCCAGCTGCCTGCCCTCCTAGCAGATTTCTCTACCGTTTGCTTTGGCCACATACGCTGTCGACGTTATCCACTCTCGCATATTTTTAACCGGCTGCGCCAAAATATTTTCCTCCCCCCCCCCTCTGCATCATCCACCGCGGTTACACGCTGCCCTACCCCGTACCGTAAGGGCAAGAGGTTTTTGCCCATACCCCGCCCCCGCCGCCCTGTTCGTCTGTCTCTCTCGCTCCCGCCCCCCGCCCCCGCCGCCCTGTTCGTCTGTCTCTCTCGCTCCCGCACCCCGCCCCCGCCGCCCTGTTCGTCTGTCTCTCTCGCTCCCGCACCCCGCCCCCGCCGCCCTGTTCGTCTGTCTCTCTCGCTCCCGCACCCCGCCCCCGCCGCCCTGTTCGTCTGTCTCTCTCGCTCCCGCACCCCGCCCCCGCCGCCCTGTTGGTCTGTCTCTCTCGCTCCCGCACCCCGCCCCCTCCCTCTGCTCTCTCCGTCCCACGCTCTCGTTGTGTCCCCTCCCCCTCCCCGCCCCCTTTTCTCCTACCCAGGCGCCGCAAATCGTTTTGGACACCCTCCAAGACTGTGGAACGAAAAACAATAGCGCAGCACAGCGCGGCGAGGCGATGCTGCCGCCGCGGCGCTGCGCCCCGGGGCGGGGCGGGGTGCGGCGGGGCGGGGCGGGGCGGGGTGCGGCGGGGCGGGGCGGCGAGGCCCCCGGGGAAGTGCGCGCCCGCGGGGCGGGGCAGGCGGGGCGAGGCGCGGGTGGCCTGCAGGCCGAATCCGAACAGCGTTCAGTACTCTGTCCTCTCTCTTGCTCCTTCTGAGAGAGAGAGAGAGAGAGAGAGAGAGAGAGAGAGAGAGAGAGAGAGAGAGAGAGAGAGAGAGAGAGAGAGAGAGAGAGAGAGAGAGAGAGAGGAGAGAGAGAGAGAGAGAGAGAGAGAGAGAGGAGAGAGAGAGAGAGAGAGAGAGAGAGAGAGAGAGAGAGAGAGAGAGAGAGAGAGAGGAGAGAGAGAGAGAGAGAGAGAGAGAGAGAGAGAGAGAGAGAGAGAGAGAGAGAGAGAGAAAATCACCCTGCTGGACTGTGGCGGACGTACAGTACCGTCATGCCCCGCGGTGCGGTCCCACCCCCGGCACCGCTGTGCTCAGATTGTGTGTGGTGCAAGCCAGTGTTTCAGTGGGTGTCACCAAACTCCCCTCTGAGCAGCCCAGCTGATTGTATAATGAGTTACTACTTGAAGTTTTCATACGTTTCCTGTGCTCATCTGGATGGCTTTTGACGTTTTCCCGTTGTGTTTCACATTGTGCAAAACTGCCATACCATGTAGAAATCACACATGTTCATGAAAAGCTGTGCCTCATCACATTTGATCTTTGTAAAGGCTTAAAATTTTGAGCGTAGCAACTGCTGCTCAAAAACTTTACATGTTGATGTACTGCATCGAACCTAATAGGTGTTCTTACCAATGTTGCATACTTGCACAACTGCACAAAGTGAACACGTTTCTTTAAATGTTGGTATTTGTTTCTACTGTAGGTTATTAATGGGTTTCTATTTGGATCATTTACTTTATATTTCATTGAACACATCAGAGAAATTAATGAGCGCTCCCAAATATAGGTAGTGCTAGTATTAATTTTGTAAACATTTACCTGGACAGTTCTTGTTGCAGTCATGGTTTCAACGTTGTTGCCCACATTTGAATACAATTATTAAATATTAGAGTTGTCTAAAAATTATCAAATTAATTTTTTATATTAAATTTTGTTCTTTATTAATGAGTTTAAATGTCATTCTAGAGTTTATTAGTTATTGAAGTGGTAAGATGTGCTGTGCCGGCTGTGCCAAAACTGTTTCCGTTTCAAAGTGACAAATCATTCATTGACTGAGAGCAGGCCTAGAACGTTAAAAAGGACCATATTTTGCAGGGTGGCTGGCTGACGCTGCCCTAGGAATCATGACCGATATCACCTTCGTCTAAATGGGTCCAGGGACCGGGCCGAGCCCGGACCGTACCGGGCCGCTGCCAACGGACACTATCTTCGCTGGCAGCACACCCGAGCGGAGCTGGCTTGGCCTGGCAGGGCTGGACCCAGTCCTGGACGGCCGCACCGGACGCTCACAATCTCAGACGAAAATCCGACCGACCCGTGTGCCATTCAGCGAGAAAACGCGTGTGATTTTTGGGCGAGTGCAGACGTCTGCCTACTTGGATTACAAACACCCTTCAGCCTCTGTTTGCCGCTTTGGTTACTGTCAAGGGTTATTGTTTACAAACCTTTCATCTGACAAGAATGTCTTCTCAAGAATTTTTTCCTGGCGCGATTTGCAGACTGAACTCCGCTTGGCATAGTACAGAAATAAACATAAA